>RJVU01067793.1:12939120-12949720 GCA_003731715.1 Anabarilius grahami | reverse complement strand
CTTAATGTGTGTATATATATATATATATATATATATATATATATATATATATGTGTGTATATGTGTGTGTGTGCAGTTCACTCTGTATTTAAGTATTTTGATTAATTTGAGTACCGTTTTTACATACATTTACACATGAATTGACTTTGATGAATGAGGCCCAATCATTTTAGATTCTCTGGCCCTAAATTCTTTTGAGAACATACTGACAACTCTCTTCTCTGTTTCTGTGTTGTAGGAGATCATTCTGAAGAGGGCCGCAGATATCGCCGAGGCTCTGTATAGCGTCCCACGTAACCACAACCAGATCCCGTCCCTCGCCAACACGGCCTCGCATGGCGGAATGATGGGGGTCAACTCTTTCAGCAGTCAGCTCGCTGTCAACGTCTCAGAGACCTCACAAGGTATGTGGATACAAATGAAGATTAGCATGTGGATTGCAATGAACCCGGCCTAAAGTGGTTAAGTTAGCCTAACTAGTGTTTAGCTGGTCAGTTAGCTGACTGACAAGTGCCAAAACCCCCTCAAAAACTATTAAAACAAACAGCCTAACCAGCAATAGCCAGGCTGGAGAACCTGCTAACCACTTTAGTTATTCATCTGTTAGTATCAAAATGAGTTATATACGTATCTTGAAAAATGCTTGCAACGATTAGCGAACATTAGCGAGCTGCTAGCAGCATGAATCATGGCACAGGCCGGTTGCAGCTTTATCTTTCCTGGCTGTGTATAGCATAGATCCCAGGAGGTGCCTGACCCTGTCCCCATCTCTCCGCTGCCAGCCTGCCAGAACACGCAGCGCTATCTCACACACTGCATTTAGCCAGTGTACTGATAATAGGTTTACACCTGTTCCATTGTTGCCTCCACTCAGGTCAGGACAGGGAAAAATCACACTGGAATACGTGCTAGAATGCTGAATATCCTCCTTACATACATGGAGGTGAATTTAACGCCCAGCTGTGTGGAACGGAAACGTTAACACATTAGGCCATACTCATGAAACACAAGTAAAACACATATAAACAGATATGAATAGGATATATATGTGTTACATAATATGTGTCTGTGTATAAATATGTAATATATATATATATACACAATATACAATACAATATATTATTTATGAAATACATAGTTATAAAATAAATGAATTAGATAAGAGAAATTGTTTTTAGGTTTCATTCTTAAATAAATTATCAGTTTGAATAATTTGTAAAACCATTTATAAGCCATATTAAAATTTGATATATACGTATATATGTACATAAACTGTCTACAAACAACTTTGGTGATGGTATCTACCTGAAAAATTGAAATGGACAACCAATGTCTTTCTGTCCGCAGTGGGCTACAGTCGCAACACGAGCAGCGTGTCGCCTCGCGGTTACGTGCCCAGCAGCACCCCGCAGCAGTCCAACTACAACACCGTCAGCAATAGCATGAACGGCTACGGCAACACGGGAATGCCCAACCTGGGCGTGCCCAGTTCACCGGGCTTCTTGAATGGCTCCTCTGCAAATTCTCCCTACGGCAGTAAGTATCAAGGTAATGACGAGCCCCCCGCTCTCTCTGTCCCCACCTGTGCTTCCCTTTTCTTTTGACACTCCTCTGTTGTGGTTCTGTTGGTTGTTTGTTGGTTTGTTTTGTTATCTTTTGGGAATGTGTGCTACTGGATAAAAGGAGGGGTGACTCTGGAGGCTGAACAACCGAGACATTTAGCAATTTCGACCAATCAAAGCAGCCGATAGAAAAACAAAACAAATTGCAATTATAAATCAGGCCNAAGCCACAAAAAAAAAAAAAAAAAAAAAAAAAAAAAAAAAAAAAGAAAAAAAGAAAAAAAATGTTTTCGGAAAAATTACCCAGTCAGAGTCGTTAAGAACGCCTATTATCCAGAAAGTGGCCAAGGCAGGACGTCTCACATCCCATTCCAACTCCATACTTACTGATGATTTGCTCGTTTGTTTTAGTCCCCCCCCCCCAAAAAAAACCCCGCAACCCAAATTTCCCCCCATATCCTCATAACCATTTCTCCCTGATTTGTTTTTATTCCATGAATATGATTTGAAAAAGAGGCGAGGCCCGGCTCTCTGACTCTTCGTCTGTAAGAAGTGAACTCTCTCTGAGTGGTGACTATGTCTGCTTTGTTGCAGTAGTTCCGTCGAGCCCTACCATGGCAGCCTCTTCGGTCAGCCTCTCTTCAAACTGTAGCAGTACACACGGCATTTTCTCATTCTCACCTGCCAATGTCATCTCTGCAGTGAAACAAAAAAGCGCCTTTGCTCCAGTTGTCAGGCCCCAAGCATCTCCACCTCCTTCTTGCACCAGTGCAAATGGCAATGGACTTCAAGGTGAGAGCCGACTCCCTGCTTTTAGAACGCCCCGCAGTTGCCTCACCTGTTGGGTCGCATTATTGCACTCTGGTACCCAGAGACGCCACCCATCCGCCATCCTCGCCGCTTAACGAACACGGCCTCCCGCCCGCATCAATTATGCATTTGCGCGTGGATGGGCGGATGGATGGACGGATGAGTGGTCGAATAAGTGCAAGAACGCATTATGCATGCGGGCATGTAGAATGCATGTGCATGTGTGGGTGTGTTTATTGATTTATTTATCTTTCATTAATGATTAAGCAAAGTTAAGTGTCTCGGGAGATTTCGTACTCGAGTGGCTGGGATCGCTATAATTCGGAAACATCTTTCGCAAATAAAACTGATGCTACTGCTCCATTATTCACAGGCCTCTTTTGCATTCGAACTGAGCTGAACATATGTAATATTCTCTCCATATTCTCTTTACCTTAGCTGTACATTCTGCCCCCTCGTCCTCAGAAGTTAAAAATTCACGTTTCCTACAATAGTAGCGCAACCGACGGACCCAAAAGGGCAGAAATGTTAACGTCACGCCGTGCTCGCTCACCCGACATCGAATAACATTGCCAAAGAGGAACTTAACAGCAGAAGAACCGATTAGGTTGAATGTGAGGAGGGAAGAGGGAAAGAGCGTGCGGTATTCTCGGCAGGGCGGCGTCGTTCGGCAAATTAAAGACTTACTCTGGCTGTTTAGTGCGCTCGTATTTGCTCTCCGTCAAGGCCCAGTTGTTTGCTTTGAAAACATGTTTTAGCCATAGCGTGTGCAAGCGAGATTAATAATGTTAGACCTAATGAACTGAGAAATTAAAGTTCATGCCGCTACATGCGTCTGCTTATTAATATGTGGTTTGCAGAAATTAATGAGGAATGCCACAACATCAGATGCCTTGGCAAACTTAAAAGCACTCCAAGCATGACTCTACAAATAAGTTGAAAGCGGCAAAAGAGCTTTCTTCCCGTTTTCCCTCCCCTGGCACTTCACTAGACACCTAATTGCGGAAATGAGCGGAGCGAGCGAGTACATCAATCTTCACGTTCGGGCGGGCCGAGAGGTGGGCGTTCGACGACCCAGTCCGGCCTTCTTTAGATGTCACGATAAGGAGAGATAGGGGGGGGAAAATACGGGCTGACATGGAATGCAAATGGTTTTCCAGCATCCACTCGGCTCCGGTAATGGCAGGAGGGAGCGAGCGAAGATTTCAATTTGGGCAAAGCCGAGGGGTGTCTGGTTGCTGACTGAGGAGGGGAGACCGCGGGTCTACGTGACGTTAGCAGAAGTGACCGTGTTGTTTCTCGGCTGTCAGCAGGGACCCTCTCCTGGGAGTCTGGCCCACTGTTTGCCATTAACAAAACGCTAAGAGAAATATCACACATGTGGGAGCCAGGATGCTTTCTCCTCAAAATGTCAGAAAGCTCCTCTTTCAAAAAGTGAAGTCTTTCCAGCACGTCTTGTTGGTGAAGCACATTTCACTCAATCACTCTCAACCCTCCCCCGCCGCCGCCCCCCCCGACAGCAACGGCCTCCATTTTACAAACATCGCCAGCGCCTTTCGAGTCGAGTATTTTGTGAAATGCGAGTGACATACTTACTGCTGTGTTGTTTTTTTGTCTTCCGCGCGGCGTCTCGGGACCTCCCGTGCTAAAATTGTTTCTCTTTCTCTTTCAGCTATGTCCGGACTGGTGGTCCCACCCATGTAAATTGCACTCCCGTCCCTTGTAAAGCAGCCGTCTCCTCGCCGGGGGACGAAGCGTAGTACGTTGTACGGAGGATCCTCCTCGAAGTCGTCATTCGTCATGAAGTTAATCAGCAGCTAATTCTGTTATTCAGAGGAAAAAGACACTTTGTTTCAAAGAGTTTATTCGAAATTGACTTTGTCATGAACAATTTCATTTTATTGACTGAATCTCTTGTCATATTTTCACGATCTTGAAGGGGGGGAAAAAAAAAAGAACAAAACGTACCTATTTTGTATAAACATTTCTGGTTTAATCTTGGCTATGTCTAGTTCTTGCTATGTGTGGGAAGAAACATTGTGGATATGCCATTTGATGAAAACACTGATAAAAAAAATGTGTAAGAATGTTTCTCTTTCACCGATGTGCTGCCGCTGCACATCTTCATAATGTGAATTCATTTTCCTTTTTTATTATATTATTATTTTTTTTTGTTTTGTTTATTGTTTTGCCTTTTTTTTTTTTGATTGTGGTAATAAAAAGGGGGCCAATATATACAGAGCCAATAAACTGGAAATAATATAAGATATATGATTTATAAATCAAAAAGAAAGGCAAGGAAGAACGAACGGTGCGAGAGGAGATCTTATCGTTCGGTTCGTTGGGCGGAATTGAACTTTGTAACTTATTGTAGGTAGAAGTTGTAACTTTGATATTGCAAAAATTCTTCTCTTGCCTTCAACAAGCACACTAACAGAGACGGAGCGCTACTGTCTGTTGGTTAAAAAAGACGAAAAAAAGAAAAAAAAGAAAATATTTCCACTGCTAAAGCTTCCTGTAAAGCGAGTGTGATCTGCAATGTTTTTCAACTTTTTGCTAGCACTGTATACTATTGCATTCTTAGGCTACTGTGAAGTCTGTTTCTTGTACCAGAAAGTTGTCCTTATACCTCTAGCTCCTTACTCCCTAATGTGTTTTGTATGTGGTTATACAATTGTAGACTTTTGTGATTTTGCCAAAGTTGTAGCTAAATATTTATACACTTGTCTTGAATTTTCCAGATTCACTTAAATATTTAGTACAGAGTTTTATTCCTACAGTTAGGAGTAAAATTGTCTTATACATTGCAACACTTTCACACAAACACTTGCGGTCACTAAGGGATTTTTTTGTAACATATCAATTATAAATATTGTATTTATCTTTGAAATTTTGTATATTGCTTTCCATCGTTTTCTTTAATCTCACGTGTATTGTTTTCCACAGCCGAAATTACGATGAAGGTTTAGCCAAGAATCATCGCCTACATTCGATGTTTTGTACCGATAGATTGTATCGTCTACACGTTTCATTTGTAATTCAGTTTTTTTTTTATGGCATCAGACCTTCCGTCCATTTTTGTTTGTTCGTTTGTTTGTTTATTTCCTATTTCGAGGAGCAGTCAAATCCATTGTTTATTTTTATATTAATTTTTAAGTTATCTAAAAAAGTACTTTTTTGAAAGAAAACTGTTTGTTGTATAGTCAAATAAATTGTTTGTGTCACCTGGCTGTAATAATATTAGTAGATAAAGTGCATGTCAAGCCGCCCCAGGGGGGGGAAAAATCCAATTGTGGTTGTAAATTTTGTTTTTGTAGAATGTAAAAAGTCATTTTTACCTGCCACCATGACTTTGCCACATAACTCAACCATGTTTACAGGGATCAAGAAGGAAAAAAAAAAAAAGGAAAGAAAAAAATTATCTGCAATGGAAATCTACATCAGTTACTAATGTTTATTAAAATATGTCAGAAAAAAGCTCTGTCAAAGGCTTTCCAGTGAATCTCCTGAGAGGAACCTTTCTGCTGTTTTAATGACAAACGTACACCACAGTGAATCTCATTATTCCATTCAGATCAATGGTGTAAAAAGCACAAACATTTTTTACTAAAATAAAAAATAATTATTGTGACCCCTCATCTTTTTGGACTATTTTGTCAGTTTGTCTTTTTTAACATTAATTTTACCCTATTCCCTCAAGTAAAACAGCGTTCAAAGGGAATGAAAACAAATGAAAAGTTAGTTTTTGTATCATATATGGATAACAAAGATGAAGATGTTCTATATTGTAAATGTCATTTTGTAAGTAACTCATGACACCGTAGCATAGCCGAAATCATATCACCTTCTTACACTTTTCTCTCTCGATAATATTGATTTTCTGAGTCGTGCCAAAATCCGCAAATGAGACGCAGCGATTTCTCTCTTTTTCTTTGCACTTCAGGCTTTGTAAATGTTGTAATGTTCAGCAGTGTGCTACTCTTTCTGTTTCAAACCAAAAGCGGATGTTTCCTCTTGGCAATCGGCACACAAGTTTCCTTTAGCTGCAGGAAGCAAAGGCAGCTGTAGAAGGAAAGAAATGATGAATGTACAATGTATTTGCTTTGTGATGGCTCAACAAAGCTCGGCCAAGTGGAGGAGCCGGTGAGGTCACCCTGAAAGTAAGAAAAACCCAAGGTTACGTGAAGTGCATTTGTGGATTTCATCATTTCTGCAGTCTGGTTTTGTCTTTAAGTCTAATTACGTACCCATACTCGGAAGATTTCACTAAACACGAGATCTGTAAGAACAAATGCCTTTTTTTCTGGCTCATGTATGGATTTATTTGAGTTGTTTTATGGCCACATTTCTACATTTTGTTGTACAAAGTTGTTCATTTTACATAATATTTAATTAAAGTATTTCTTGTCTGTGATCAATTTCTCCCTGCAATCTTATTTTGGTCTTTTCTCGCTCTAAAAACAGCCATGCATTTAATTTTTTTTTTTTAAACTAAGACACATGAGAAGGAAAAATCGAATTACAAAATGAACACAAATGAAAATATTTCAAACTACTTAATTTATAAGATAAAACATAGTGATTTTTAACATCTACCTACTTCTACTTCTGTAAAAAGATGCAATATATAAACTTAAAAGTCAATTAATTATCCAGCATAAAGGATATCATTTTTGCCTTGGATTCTGATTTATGGCGTTCCAGATGCGCAACATCTCAAAACTCATGCTGACCTTAGTTTACATGTCATGCACAACATCTTCAAGCAGAAAGATGGACTTCATGGATCTGCTCATAAAAACAACATAAAAAATATTAAAGACACAAATAAAGAAACTAACAACAGCTTTTAGTGCAGTCTCTCGCTTAAATCTAACTTTGATTTTCAGCAAAGTAATGCATTATAAATGTCATGACAAGGACAGAGACATAAAGTGTCACCAATTAACAAGAAAAAACTCAACCTGTAGGCCTGTCACATCTGATCGGTATAAATGGCTGAAGTTATGAAGCAGAGCCGGTTAAGATGGCGGCCCCGTCTCTCTCTCTCTCTCTCTCTCTCTCTCTCCGGCCTTGGCCTTGATGTGGCATTGGCTGAGACTCTTACGGACGGGTGTTTTTGGGTGAGCCGATGACACGAGGCTTTCATCTTCCACTTCTGTGAATTCCTAGAAGAAATGACAGTCTCCAGGGGAGGGAGGCCCTCCTGGTCAACGCATTGATCCCTGAAGAACAACTGCCATTTCGCACCGGACACTACGAGCGAGCAGTTTTGGCCTCGCTCGATAGGGAGCCGGGAGATATTTCTCTGCGATTCATCCAGACGGCCGACTTGAGACAACTGCAAAATGGAAAAAGTCTCGGTTCCATCAACATTAACAAGACATCATTAGTGGAGTAGGTGCACCTCTTCATCAACACATGATGTGAATTACAACCTGCAGAACCACATGGGGTTTGTCAGTCATGCATGCATCATTAGACGTAGCGCTCGCGGAGGGTGAACGCAGAGGACAGTGCCGGTGCTAACCTTGTTGAAGGTCATTAGTGAGCTGACTGTGGAATTGAGCTTCACTGTCTCTGTCTCATCAGGAAGCGGCTCCATAACTGATTCAACTGGATGCCTCGTTGAGCCCAGTGTTTGAAATGTAAGTTGAGCAATTACAGGCTAAAGGAGCCCGGTCAGATCTGATACCTACAGCAGCTAGAGCTGGGATTCAAACAGGCTGGATTTAACAGTCAAATGGGCCTATTTTGGAAGAGTGTGAAATCAATACATTTTTGGTAAAAGAGCTGATATCAGTTCAACTCTATATATGCTTGTCCGTTTACTTCCATAATCTGACATACAGTGAAAATGGGATATTCAACGAGAGGAAGTGTAAACTTGATTTTACCCGTCAGGGAATGTGAAATGTGGTCAGAGGGTTTGAAAATTGGGATTTGTGATGTCAGCCTAAAGGAAAGTTTTTCAGAATCAGAGGTGCATCGAGTTATTACATTTTAAAGAAAGATTATGAAGGCAAACATTGGGTCTCATTCACTAATAGTTGTGTAGATTATTTTATATTTGCACACACAGAAGAACTTCTCAAGAAAAATCTCCTAATTCACAACACATTCGTGCGCACATGAATTTGTTCTTAACATCGTTCTGTCAGTGAATTTGGAGTATTCTAAATAAGCGGCCGTGTACACAAGGTTAGTAATTCATTCGCATAAAACACGGCCAAACCATCTCCATATAAGGGCTTTCCACGCGCTTTCCTTTTTACCCTTTCGTCACTCGTGTCAAACTTGCCGCTGTTTGCAGACGCGCTCTCGCCCGATCCTTGAGCAATGCCAAGTGTGCCATTCTCACCAGATGACAGACCTCTCATTAGCTGTACATACACGTAAACTGTTAAACTGTTTATGATGGAATGTATTTGAGATGAAATTAAATTATATTATTTAATAATTTTATTATATAATTTTATAGATGGATTATATAAAACTATTAATGCAACTTACTTCAATATAATTATAGTTGTGTTAGGATGAAAATATAACTACACTGTAAAACTCAATTAATTCAGAATACTCAAAACATTTGAGAAAACGTATTACCTCGAAACATTTAAGTTAACTAACTTATTTTTTAAGTTAGTAGAACTTAATTTTTTGGTGACAAGTGGGGCGGGGCCGAGAGCCGTGGAAGTGGAGCAAGGCCAGTGTGGTGCACAGGTGTCTCTCATTGACAATCACATCACTGGCATCCCTTCGCTCCCACAGTTCTCAGCCTCGCCTCACTCAAGTACATATAGTTAATTTACATAAACATCACATTCAGATCTTGGTTAAATGTTAGTTAGCAAAAAACACATGCTATTATAACTATCAAAGAGACTGTCAATATATACTTGCATGTATGTAATCAAACAACATACAGTATGCAGTATGTGGTCTTCAAAGTTTTGCAGCCCATCCTTAACCTAACCACAGGGTCTACTCTTCACCAGAATGTTAACCCTACAAAACTAACATAACAGAACCTCCTGTCAATCCCAACATAACACAACATTAAACACTAACTTATGTCTCCCTATGTTAATCTTACATTTACATTTACATTTATGCATTTGGCAGGCGCTTTTATCCAAAGCGACTTACATTGCATTATACTATACATTTGTATCGGAGTATGTGCAATCCCTGGGATCGAACCCATGACCTTGGCATTGCTAGTGCCATGCTCTAACCACTGAGCTACAGGAAAGCTGAAAATCTTATGCAAAAACACACAAAATAACACTTAATTTCAACATTTATACAGTCTGATGCAGCTGCATCTAAAACAGTTTAGTTTACTTGAAATATGTCAGTGCTGTGAACTCAAAAGTAAAAGAAAGTTTTAAATACTCATAACAGTTAATTAACTGAACTAATTTGTTTAATTTAAGTTTGTCCTACTCAAATGAATTAAGTATTTTGAGTGTTAGGGTTTACAGTAAGGATTAGTTCACTTTAAAATAAAAATTAGCCCAAGCTTTACTCACCCTCAAGCCATCCAATATGACTTTCTTCTTTCTGATGAACACAATTAGAGTTATATTAATAAATATTCTGACGCATCCGAGCTTTATAATGTCAGTGAATGGGACCAATGAGTTTGAAGCTCAAGAAAGTGCTTCCATCCATCAAAAACTTACTCCACACTGCTCCGGGGGGTTAATAAAGGCCTTCTGAATTTTTCTTACACAAATGCATTGCTTCACTTCAGAAGGCCTTTATTACCCCCCCGGAGCCGTTTGGAGTACGTTTATGATGGATGGACGTGGATGGAAGCACTTTCTTGAGCTTCAAACTCGTTGGTCCCATTCACTGCCATTATAAAGCTATGATGTGTCAGGATATTTATTAATATAACTCCGATTGTGTTCATCAGAAAGAAGAAAGTCATATACACCTAGGATGGCTTGAGGGTGAGTAAATCTCGGGGTAATTTTCATTTTAAAGTGAACTAATCCTTTAACACGATTATAAGGCTGTAAAGAGTAAGTGCTTTTTTGTGTACTTGTGGTTTCAGTTGTAACTATATTTTTTTGTGAATTTAGCATATATTTTATTAAGACATTTTTGGTGAATTGTGATTTGTTCTTAAAATCGTTCGTACGCACATTAACTTAAATTTCAAGTGCCAAGTTCAGATCTTTTATCATTTTAATTGCTTGGGTACACTAAAGATC
>RJVU01067793.1:12921930-12936837 GCA_003731715.1 Anabarilius grahami | reverse complement strand
CTCCCAAAAATGTGTATGTATATATATATATATATATATATGTGTGTGTGTGTGTGTGTGTATATATATATATATATATATATATATTTGTATTTTTTTTTTGACTGTACTAAAGCATAAAAATACCATAATACGTTTGCAGATGTTTAGGAAACATGCTAAGCTCACATATTTGTTTCTCTGGAAAACAATGCTACGGCCAGTTATTAAGTTGGCTTGAAAAAGTTGTTATGCTATTTTCTTCTGAGACAAAAATTTCTGACTCTAAATCCTCCTAGAGCTTTAATTCTACAAACTCCAAACTCGGATCAGACCTTCAAACTGTTCTGACTTGGTGTGCTATATCTTTTCTAACTGATCCGACTTACGGTTTTCCTAAAATTCACTATTAAAACTCTGAAAAATACCATTTACTTTCATTGACAGAATGTTCAGATGAGCCAAGACTGTTCAAACTCCAACTGTCAAAATTCAACTTTTGTCAATCTATCTATCAAAACTACTAAACTAAAACTGAAAACTTTCAAACTGGAAACTTTTAAAACTGCTTCAAACTTTCTGGACCGGCTTTTTCAAGCCAACTTAAAGTTTAGTTTAGTTCTACTTTGAAATGTGCGTTCCGTGTCGGAATGTCTGTGTGATTCCGCCCACTGCTAATTTACCCAATAGTATTTCGAAACCCCGGGTTAGCAGAAAACACAGCGTATTACAGACATGGAAGCCAGCAAACAAACTAGGTCAGAGATTGCAGATTCTACCCGATCTAAAAACTCTCGGCATCCATCTAAAAATCTCTATGAACGGGAGCTTACTAAAACACTGATAAATCATCTCAGCAACTTACAGTGTGAATTGTAAGTCTCCTCACCTTCCCTTGTCAATTGCACTCGCTCCTGTTGCGTGTACTCAATCTGGCAACCCGCGTGAGCATTAAGTCTGAGGAGGAGGGGGCGGGGCAAACAACTCGCTCCATTATTTTGAATTTGGACTGCAGTACCAATTTCAACCGCTAGCTGTCAATATTACATACTGCACCTTTAAATATAGCACTTCAAGATTTTTGATGTCAAAAGATTTTTAAGATGCTTTTGCCCCCCCTTTGCTTTCGCTTCATGGAAAAGAACAGCCAGGACCTTTTACCTAACATCTCATTTTGTTTTCAATGTCAAAGTTTTGCTGAACTCCTCCTTCAAGTGTTATATTTCCTAAAATTGGCCATTTCATAAAGACTTCACCGATTTTAAACACAAAAGCGTTTAAAAGCTGTAGCCACAGCTAGACAACTTGAAGATGAAAAGCCCTTGACCTCTTGTAATCGTGTGTCATGGACTGTTCACTGTTAGCGAACCCCAGTCAGCTTGTAAATTCCTGTCCTCTCAACTCTGTCTGCAGCTAATGTCTTATGAGTAACACCATGACACAAGGCCAACTGCAGCAACACAACAAACCTTCATTTCGTCTATTCCTTTCTTCTTCCCTCCTTTCTTTCAGACAGTGATATCGGCCCCCTCACATTCCGGCTCCATGGCATAATCTTTGTTTTTGCAGGCCCAAATGTCTGTACCCATGGTGATCTTCATGCCCATCGGAGGCAACTCTCTCCCGGACACCCGGCACCAGCTGTTCCTACTGCCCACTGTAGACACAACTCTCACAGCTCCAGACAGACCACACTAAGATGCAGTAATCACTCATAATGAACATACTGAACAACTGAAACCTAAAAAGAACATAAGCCAGGAGCTGTCAAATTCCTAAATTGGCAAATTGACAAAATTTGTAAAGGTTTCTAATGCCATACGATAGCCTTCCAGTGGTGAGCTGAGTCGCTGTTTAAAGAAAATATTAGGTTACACTTTATTTTGATGGTCCACTTTAGACATTACACTACTCACAATAAGTAACTAAATGTCAACTAACTGTCATTAGAGTATTAGGAGACAATTTGAATGCCCCTTTCACAAGATGTAATATAAGTCTCTGGTGTCCACAGAATGTGCCTGTGAAGTTTCAGCTCAAAATACCCAACAGATAATTTATTATAGCTTGTCAAATTTGCCCCTATTTGGGTGTGAGCAAAAATGCACCGTTTTTGTGTGTGTCCCTTTAAATGCAAATAAGCTGCTGCTCCCGGCCCTCTTTCCAAAAGAGGGCGGAGCTTTAACAGCTTGCGATTCGGTTGCTCCACAACAACAAAACTGGAGAATCTCAAGCAGCCAAAATGAGGATTGTCAGTAACGGTGTTCAGCCTTACATTGTTGGAGAGTCGGACACTGATGGAGAGACTCGGGAAGAAGTTACAACTTTCAGAATGCAACTGGACGTTTCTGAATGATTAGTGGATAAATTTATGTAGTTGCTGTGGAGTTGATTCAACTCATCGTCTAGCATGTGCCGTCATTTCAATCTTTTGTGCAAATCCAGCGTTGAATTGACCCTCAATTGTGGAGCAGTCCGGCTTAAAATGACGGCATGTTAACAACACTCTACTACAACAACTCTTCCTCTTCTCTAAAGCAGCCCAACATGGCCTCACCCCCTTTGTTGTGTGTTCTCTGGGGTGGGGTTTATGTAAGTTTTACGGTTAGTGATGTCACGAACACGGGAAGAAGCTTGTTGTAGTCCTTAAAAAGTGAATTCTGTAAAAGAAAATATCTCCCTTTGCATTGAACTTTGAGCGTCGTAACTTTGCAGATGTTGTTGATGCTCAAACAGCAACATTACACACTAACTAAAGTTAAAAAAGTGAAATCATAATCAACCACCCCTTTAAATAATTAAACACTAAAGTGCAGAATATAGTCCCTTTAATGAATTAGTATAATATTATGATGGGAAAGAGCCTGAACAACATGGAATATTTATAATTCTACAGGTCTTTTCTTGGATCTTTGCATATAAAAACAATAGTTTGTCAGTTGCATTTCTCACCAGATCTGGTCTTGTTAATCAGAGAGCTGCACACCTTCAAACGCTCTTGTCCTTCACAGCTGCAGGTGATTGATCTTCAGTGCTCTATAGTTGAGCGGGTCTCGTGGATAATTGGATGGATGATATGATTCATTAGGTTAATCAATTGAGCAATCGTTCTGTAAATCACTGGGGCTCGTGATTCATTGCAATCGATTCCTTGACAAACACAAGCTTTGATAGATAAAAAGAAATAAAAGACACCTTTTCACACCCTTCACAAACATTTATATAAACACAACAGCGATGTAATATGACTGTGGTCATAAAGGGATGGATTTGGTCAGCAACAATACTCAGGTAGGCTGTGGTGGGCTCAATTGGTACTAAAGGGCCCAAAGTGCGCCAAAAAATGTCCTTCACACCATTACACAAGCCTGAACCGTTGATACAAGGCAGGATGGATCCATGCTTTCATGTTGTTTACACCAAATTCTGTCTTTACCATTTGAATGTTGAAGCAGAAATCCAGACTCATCAGACCAATGCTTTTCCTGTTCTTAGCTGACAGGAGTGTCTTCTGATGCTGTAGCCCATCTGCTTCAAGGTTCGATGTGTTGTGTGTTCAGAGATGCTCTTCTGCAGACCTTGGTTCCGAGTTGTTATTTGTGTTACTGTTGCCTTTCTATCAGCTCGAACCAGTCTGGCCATTCTTCTCTGACCTCTTGCATCAACAAGGCATTTTCGCCCACAGAATGGCAGTAAACAATTCAGTCAGATCTACCTGTGGTTGAACACCCACCCTCACATCTTAAGCATTCAGTCCAGGCTGCATCTAGACCAGGCTGAATTCAGTGACATCTGATCTGTGCTTCTCTTTTTTCCACAGCACTGTGAGAAAGAGGCTTATCCAACTCTCTCTCTCTCTTACTGAACAAATATCTGTGGTTCTCCCTCACTGGGGCTGAAGGGACATTTAGAAAACTTACCGGCTTAGACTCTGACTCTCTCCCTCTCTCTCTGATTCATTGAGTTGAGTTCAGATAGTAAGTCATAGTGCAGATAACCACGGGGGCTTAAAGACCTGAAAAAGAGGGAATCCTGAGATGCTTAGCCGAATATAAATGCTAAAGTGACAATGAATCACAATGGGGAGATTAACCTTTAAGACCGGATCTCGTCTCAGAGTGCAGTGTAGTGGCTTACTGTACTGAAAGCTGGCCAGATTCCCGCTGTACTTAGATAACTGTGCAAGGCTATGCTACACTTGCCTCTAGGCCATTGTCTGGGTTCAAACAGCCAAATGTTTGGGTCAAACTTGGACTTTCAACTTATTTAAAGGGTGAGTTGACACAAACATTTAAATTCTGTCATCTACTTACCCTCATATCACACATTTTTCCTCCATGGAACACAAGCAGAGTTGGCATTCTGGCAATCTTTTCCACTTTTAACAAAAAGCAGCTGGTGATGGTGGCTGTCAAGCTAGGATGAAAAGCAAGACTGTATGGCTTAGAATCTAGCACAAGAATCACATGGAGAACTGTTATGGTATTTTTTGACGGTCACCATAGTTTTGTTATCTTAAAAAAGTGCAGATAAGAGCATAGTAACCATAAAAACAACAAGTAATTCTACTTAAAGAAGTAATTCTAAAAGTGAGACAGCCACGAAAATAACAATTTTAAGACCAAGCAGAAGTACCAACCTGTTGCTTTGACACTAGGTTGAATGAATGTGCGAGTGGTAAACAGTCATTCCATTAGTCATCTTGCAGTAAATCAGTTAGAGTCATATGTGGTACTTAATATTCATGACACAATCCACAATAAACTTCCAGAATATATAAATTTCCCACAGCACTCGGCTTCATACTATAGTAACATTAATAATCTCATCCATGAACATGATTTCTGCCCGAGTCCCATCAGACCCAGAAACGGTGTTCCTTACGTCACGACTTAACAAGCGGATAGATATCATGTACACACCATATTTACATAATAAATGAAATGCAACATTCACCTGGACACAGAGACTTTAATACTTGGTACACAATACACAATGAAGGCAACATTTGATCGATTGTTTTTGAGTATGAATGTGTCATTTTGAGTAAAGAATTAACTCCAGATGTCACAAAATGGCAAGTTACTAGACCTAACTACAAAAGCAATGATAAAACCGTGTAAATACATCTGGAAAACAGCAAAAAAATTTAAAATAAATAAATAAAGGGAACAGCAGTATCAGAAAAGTTGAGTAGGTTTTACTTAATTTTATAACGTTGATATTTACGCTTCTACAAGCTTGAATTGAGTACTAACATAAAATTTACTTTGTTTTTTCTGTAGTATTTACTTTACCACATACTCATTTTTATCAGTATTGTTGCAACAAAGTTTTAGGCCAAATGATCAAACTTAAGAAAAAAAAAAGCCACTAACATTTCTCAAAGCGTGTTTCAAATGGTATCTCATAAAAGTATATCTATGGCAACTTGGCATCTACAACAATTTCATACTCATGAAGAAAGAATGAGATTTATAATGTTTCAATTTGCTAGGAAACTGTTTGATGAACTAAAACGAATGGGGTGGTACATGCAGTATGTGTTTGGCATGACATTAGAGCGGGTAAAAGATGACAGCATTTCGATTTTTGGGTGAACCCTCTCTTTAATCATCTTGTTGTTTAGCACAAAGACATGCTGAGCCAGACAGCTTGTGATCGCTCTGTTGATGTTCGTAACATCATAGGACACACATACTTTTTTGTTATCTTTACACAGTTGTGCTATGGTTGTGATTTCTCCCCATCGAAACAGGTGTGGATTGTTTGACTACAGTTTATGACTAATCTCTATCTTGCTGACTACGCGTAATCTCTGGTCCAGATCACCACCCAAGCACGGCGAGACTGCGGCGCGGTAACTGCTCACGTTTACGCCGCTTGACGCTCGTCTGGTCAGGATACCACCCTGCGGAGTTTTCCCCCTGTGCTGCCACGCTACCGTAAGAGGCTCGTGTTCAGCTGTCTGTCGAGACTGGGAGACTGCGGGTGACTTTGTAGTCGAGGACAGATGGTGAATGAGCTCTTGTGTTGGAGCAATACAACTTGTTTGTGCTGAGTCTGTGAAAAACATGGCATCAAGGCCTGTCTCTCTTTACCTAAGCTTGTAGTGATGAATAATGTGAAAGCATGCGGGGAGAGAAGTTTAAAGTCGTCCCGAGGCCGGGTTTAGGTTTTTGTGTTCTAGCGAGCAAACATGAATTGAATACATGTACATATACATGCATTAGCTGTGCACGTCTGTACACACTGGAAGCGATTGTAACATCCTGAAAGCGGTTATACGGTTCATTCTGATTATAAAGCCATAAAAATGATCTGGGTATGTGAGTATGAATGCTTAACGACAAATTTCAAGTGTGCAGTGCCGTGGCGTTGTACCTATCCCATCTTAAATTAGAATGAATGAAAATTAATTTACTCTCAATTTATGTGGAACACAAAGGTAGTTTCTTTGCACAGCTCTTTCCATACATCAACAGTTCATATGGTGCGTTCAAGTCCTCCAGGGAAGTTCATATTTACGAGTCGGGAAGTCGTGTTTACGACGTCAGGTACGCTTAAAGAAAATCCCGAGCTTCCTACTCAAATTTACAACTTTGGTGGCACTCATGTGTATGGAAGCTTATTTCTGCCACTAAATAAAAAATAAAAAAAGGTAATTGCGACTTTTTATCTCACAATTCTGACTTCTTCACGGAATGGTGAGTTATAAAGTCCAATTCTGAGGAAAAAATACTTTTTTCTCAGAATTACGAATTTATATCACGCAATTCTGATATAAACTCTCAATTCTGACTTTATAACTTATAATTCTTAGCTTATAACTTGCAATTGTGAGTTTATATCATGTAATTCTGACTTTATAACTCACAATTCTGACTTTATAACTCGCATTTCTGATTTTATAACTCAATTCTGACTATATAACTCACAATTCTGACTTTATAACTTATAATTCTTAGTTTATAACTCACAATTATTTTTTTATAACTTTTATAACTGACTTTACAACTCACAATTGATAGTTTATATCATGCAATTCTGAGAAAAAAAAGTCAGAATTGCTAGATAAAAAAGTCGCAATTATCTTTTTAATTTTTTATTCAGTGGCAGAAACAAGCTTCCATACATGTGTGTTCAACTCATAAATATGATCTTTCTGACATGACTTGAACGCACCAATAGAGACCACATCTGTCAAGTTATAAAAAGAACAACTAAAACACCATAAAATTAGTTTATGCACTATATTTCAAATTTTCTGAACTCATATTAGAGCTTTGTTGAGGAAAATCTGAAATTAAGTCATTGTTGAAAATTGATTTTTTATTTTTTTTTTAAGAATGCAACAATGCATTAAAATCAAGCTTGTGTAGCTGGACTTTTGTGTGTCTGTGTATCTGGAAGCACTTGTGTTCACGTACACTACCGTTCAAACTTTTAGGGTCTCTAGAAATGAATACTTGTATTCAGCGAGGAAGCAATAAATAGATCAAAAGTTATAATAAATACATTTATAATGCTACAAAATATTTTTTTATTTCAAACAAATACTGTTCTTTTGAACTTTTGAATGTTTCTACAAAAATATTAAGCAGCACAACTCTTTTCAACATTGATAATAATAAGAAATGTTTATTGAGCAGCAAATCAGCATATTAGAATGATTTCTAAAGGATCATGTGGCACTGAAGACTGAAGAAATTATGCTTTGACCAAATAAATGCAGCCTTGATGAGACTTTTAGTTATGTTATGACCTAGTTATGTTCAGAGATAGGGTGATGGGTAGGGTTAGGGTGTAGTTGAACCTTCAAGCTCCACCCATTTCGTCCAGAGAGGGGGAGCTGGACATCAAACTCCACCCATTGGCTCTACAGTGAGCAGCCTCTCCCTCAAGTTCACTTCCTAACAATTAAAAAACATAACATACAGTCATTGTTCATAGCTCCAAATGAAGTGCACTGAACTCTGAATTGGACCTGTCAGTGAGGCGACGCCCATTAAAACATGTAAACAAACTACAAAACATCACCAAGGACGGCAACTTCCCAAAGTCCCACCGAGGTCCTGATGATTTGACAGAATCAAGGACAGCCGCCCGACAGCAATGTCGAACGCGTTTTGATTGGCACAAAGATATTTATGACACACGCCATGAATTCAAAGGCATCATGGGAACAAAGGCAGCTGAACACCTTTGTGTTAATGTATCAACATCATACCTGTCATTGCCTATGATATGATTTAGCCATGAAAGCGGCACAACTTGATTGACTTGCATGAGGACATTGTTTTTGTACGGAAAACAAAATCAGGGTTAACCGACTATTATGAATAACCAGTATTCAGATCTGTCACACCGTCGCAGGATAAATGAACAGTGATTATCTCATACAAGAACGAAAACTGTTTTCTTGCTGTTCTTTTATGATGATTTTTATTGATCAATCTGCTGTGACAGCCAGCACAGGCATCTAGCATTTCTTGCAGCTCTGAAAAAATGCATACATTGTGAATTTCCATGTAAAATATATTGTTTATTTTGTTAATATATCAAAGAAACAGAACGCCACAGGCTGTGAATTAGTTGTAATGAAATATAATCTATAAATAGCTTCATTTTGAGGCAAAGGTGCTTTTATCAGACATGTTCAGCTGCCTTTGTTGACGAAAGAATATTTAGTTTGTCATTATTCATGTGACTATAAACGTTGCATTGAGTTCAAAGGTGGCTGTCAGAACTGTACATCTGTCATTTATAAAACTGGTAAAAATATGTATATATATAATTGGCATTGACACACACTCTTTTGTCTTTCTATCAAACAGATCCCTGTTTTTTTCCAGATCCAGGAAAAAGTGATTGAGAGAGAAAGAGAGAGAGAGAGTCCTTTTCCTCATCTCCACAGGGAGTGAAGAGAAATACTGGATCTACAGTGTTTGGGTCAGTAGATCTGCCTGAAGTCACAGTGATGGAAAAATGACCTTCTGACCTTCAAAAACACACACAAATCAGAAATTCAGTCAGGGCTGCATTTTAGTGTGTATATATATATATGTGTAACTATATATATATATATAGTTACATATACCATAGTAATGCATTTGAATGTATTCTTTTTACTCTCGGTAAAATGTGTGTGTGTGTGTATATATATATATATATATAGATAGATAGATAGATAGATAGATAGATAGATAGATAGATAGATAGATAGATAGATAGATAGATAGATAGATAGATAGATAGATAGATAGATAGTCAAACCAAAAATTATTAAGACATTTTTGATATTTTTGATATATATTTACTAGTGGGTGCAGGACACTATAGTTCATTTATGTAAGTGAGGATAGCAAAATAAAGTAAACTGTGACATATAATACCCAAAAATTCTTCATACAGTGGACTACCAGTAAAACTGATTTGGAACCAAAAATTATTCAGACACTTTGACCTGACCATGTTTTGCTTAAGTGTTATCTGACATAATTCAGATTAATTTTTTCTGACACAGTTTAACTCTAAGATCTTGTCATATTTTATTACCATTTCTTTTAAACTATAGTGAATAAACTGTATTAATAAATGAAATGTTCAAGGTATCTGAATAAATTTTGGTTTGACCGTATGTGTATACACACACATATTATACTTTATTTATTTATCATAATAACAACTGCAATTTTAAAATTTATGTTGATGATAAGTGTCATGTTAGTTTCATTGAAATACTTTTTTTAAATGTATATATTTTTTAAATAATTAAGTTTTTGTTAAAGTTTCAGGAAATTTGTTTTTGTCATTTTTATTATATATTTTTTTTATATACATTTTTATTTCAGTTCCGTTTTAGTTTATCAAGTTAAACTTTAACATGTGAAATATGTATATGTGTGTGTGTGTGTGTGTATATATATATATATATATATATATACACACACACCCATTTATTTGTAGCAATATATTAGTTATATAGAGATATATTTATAAACCTCCGTTAATAAATAATCTAATGTATGCATAAACAGTTTGGCCTACCATGAAAAATTCATCATTTATGTATGGAAACTATTAAAAAAGCGGGAAAATATTTTATGACAACTCAGCAACAATGACACTGAGAAGATATTCAGAGAACAAAGGTTCTAGAAAAAAGCAGTTTTCCTTTCTTTAGCAAAAAACAAAACCCAGTCTGAGTGAAACAAAGCATTTAAGCAGAATGGCATGGTGACCCATTATCAGACGTTGCAGTTTCCCAACTGGAGGGTCTGCCACCTCTCTGCCGCCCATCCTGTATTCCCCCTTTAATTGTGCCACTTGAGAAATTTACGTGCCTGTGAATATGGCATGAATCTCACGCTTATTGCAGTATCATTAGCAGGCACATTTAAGCAACATCTGTGTGCTATAGAGCTAATTGAAGTACCACAGCGTCAGCTGTAAATCCACGGGAAGATGGCAGATCGAGCTCGGCACTGCTGAGCTAGCCGCTAACAGTCAGCCTGTTCCTGCAATCTGCCACGTACCAGCCTGGCACACATACACACACATGCACAAGCATAAACACACACGCAGACACTCGTGCAACGTCCAAAACATACAGCGGCAGGGGTTAATGATCCTATTAGACACCTTGTTGCACCAATTTAGTCGTTTCAACTGCCTCGATCTGTTTATGAACATAGATAGGAGCTTGTATGTACATATACATTTGTGTGTGTGTGTGTGTATATATATATATATATATACTGTTTTCAACATTGACAATACGAAATGTTTTTTTGAGTAGCAAATTAGCATATTAGAATGATTTGAAGGATCACATGAAGACTGGTGTAATGATGCTGAAAATTCAGCTTTGTCTTCATTACATTTCAAAATATATTAAAATAGAAAAGGAGCTATTCTATTTTACAATTATAATTCACAATATTACTGTTTTACTGTATTTTTGATCAAATAAATGCAATAATTAGTATAACAGACTTCTTTCGAAAACATTAAACAATTGTAATTATTCCAAACATTTGACCAGTAGTGTGTGTATATATATAATAATACCAATTAAGCTGTATTAGTAGCATATATATATATATAATACCAAGAACAAGATTAGTTGAAGTTGCGTCATTATCATTAATCTTTATATTATATATTGTCATTTAGCTGATTTAGGGTTAAAATAGGTCAAGAAATGCTCTTTATAAGCGCAAGTCAATAGGAAAATATTCATTAGGTGAAGTCACATGAAAGACCTTTGCTCAATATCTCTGTTTTTTCCTCATTTTAGTATGCCTTATAGTGCTTAAACCTTTAAGAATGAATGGATGCATTTGTAAACAAACAAACAAACAATCATATGTGTGTTGAAGAGGAGGAGTGTTTATATATCTAGTTTTCTGGACTTCATTATGGAGTTGGCTTTGCTTTGCCTCCTTGTTAACGGTAAAATAAATACTCCAGCCCCCCACCACCAACTACCAAAACCACCAATTAGTAAGAACAGGGTTTGTGTAGTGGGAGGGGGGGGGGTTTCGCTGCAGTCTACTCACTGGGTGGTATGGATCTTACAGCTATTGAAAATCAATAGTCACATGACAGGCCTGGGGTCAGAGGTCAGGTAAATTAAGCACTTTAAGCTCTTGGCCTGCAGTAGCCTGACTCTCTGCTGAAATGATTGCCATCAGCCTGATGTCTAACAGCTTCTTTCACACTGGCTTTCTGATGAAACCCGATCTGAGGAGCATATGGGCTCTGCTCACTCAGACTGAGATGGACAGACATTTTCAGAGGCTGTTTCATGTTTCATAAAAGCATCTTGCAGTCTTGTATTGTAATATATTATATATGGGTCATTCCAGTACTATTTGAATTCTGTAGCTCTCAAAAAATGAAGAAACTTTCCATAAAAAGGTATAGCAGTTTTTCTATATGTGCTCTAGTCGAGCTCAGGCACTTCAGTTAATTCATTACAACCAGATTATTTACATAATGTCAAGAAAATTCACAGGATGTCTAACAGGACAGAAATAAAGAGAGTTAGCTTATATATGGGTGTCAGCTTGAAGAAAATATTTATATTTTAACCAAAACCAAAATGTTGACATTATTATACTGTATATTTTTGTTATCAGGTCGGAAAGATTTTGAGAAACACAAACCAACTAATAACATAAAACGTTACAAAATTCATCAAATCCTCCACAAATACTTACAGATGTTTGTGTTTGTTGATTTCCCTCCAAAATGATGTCACTTCCTGGATGATGTTGTTAAGAAACTGGCTTTTTTTTTGTCAGAATGGAAAGTGAGGATGAGGAAAATCCTATAAAGTGATCACAAATTAAAACAAAATTTCCTAAGACATTTGAAACATTATGATAATAAAGACCTATATATATATATATATATATATACTAAAACGTATTTGAAATACATTCATTTTGTGCTGAGTATACTACAAATATAAAAAATAAAATAAAATAAAAAATACCCTGCAATTGTACTTTTGTTATAAACTGGTATACTTAAAGTCTGCTAAATTGGAACAGCTAATTTTGTACTTAATGTACTTTAATTGTGTGGAAGTAGTGCTGAGGTCCAACTAAACATATACTGAAGTATATTTGATTGTGCTAAAGTGGAACTATTGCAAGTATACTTTAGGGACACTTTAAATATCTTGAATTTAAAGACTGATATTATACAAATATCATACAATCCTTATTAATATTGATTTTAAAACACTTTTTAGGAGTAATATTAAGAAATGTGCATTGTGCAATAAAGAAATGCTCCAAATAAAGTTTAATCATAATTTTATTAGCAGTAAGTCTATAGTGATATGTCAATAAATATGTTAATGGATTTGAAGTATACTTAGTATGAAATAAATGTATTTTAAATAGATGTTTTTTTGTTTTTTACTAGGGGTGACAAGAAAACTGATTTATGTCCATCTTTTCCATCTTTTTTGCTAAGAGAAAGTACCTTAGATATGAAACAAAATAGTTTTACAAGAAGACCACCACCCCAACAGAACTCCTCCAGAGTAAACACAACCTCCGTCTGGATGTGCCAACAGCAGGTAATTGCTGTCTGGCTGATAGCTCTCTGAAATATGTCACTTATTGGAGCATGTGAATTTACAGGGCCGTGTTTAATAATCACCGGCAGCCGGTTTCTTCATTGGTGATAGTGAGTGATAACCAGCCTGCGGGCTCTAGAGAGTTCGCAAGCCAAAAGTCTGAGCTCTCCGGAGGAAAGCAAGCTCGGTACAGAACAATAAAGTGCATTTGTGAAGAAAACTGAAAATGCACATTTCGCATGTAATACCCCCTGGGTCGCAAATGTTTCTGATTAACGGGGAACACGCAGGAAAAAATAAAAACACATGCAAATAGTGTAATTTGTTTTGCCGCCAAAAAGGTCCGGAGAGAGGTCGAAATCAACGTTAGCTCGTACCCGTCTCAACACAGGGTTCAGAGTTCAATCCTCCCTCTACACAAAACTCATATTTTAATTACAAGGTGCAGTGCACGTTCACGTACTGCAATGCAAACGTGAAATAATGGCGGAATGGGAAACATCTGGTCTCCCGAACATTGACCGGAGATGGAGAGGGAGTTATTCACTTCTAACGAAAGCCTGGTGAAATCACATACATTTTGAATAATGCTGAATCTCTTGGGCAGCTTATCGGGTGCTGAGTACATGTATTAGGGCTTAAGCAATATTACTTTATTAGAGCTTAGCTTGGCTAATATCTCTGCTCAATACAGATTTATATGGCTTGAGTGGTCAACAGTGGTTCAGCGTGCTCAGTAGGGATGCTCTTTAAAATTAATATTATAGATCAACCAAATTACGCCCAGAGCAGAGCGGCCCACTGCGTCCCAACAGTTTTAATATACGCGTCGGTGCTCGGGATTGAAACTCTCTTTCTTTTTGTACTGAAGAGTTGTGGAAGCACAAGTAAAACGATCCAGATACTCAGGTCTGAATGGCAAAGTTTCCGTCGCATCCTCGCCGCTGCTAAAAACAACGCACAAGAATTGTGTCACCGATTGGAAATACAAAGAACGCGCTGCAACCCAATTCCCCGCTGGCGTTAATTGAACCGCACGTCATGTGAGCGTTTTCAAACAAGTTTGGGAGTGAAAACTCACAGAGAGCTGCCATATTGTTGTGAAATCTAGGCCACAGCATGTTCACGCTGCTGTGTTGACTGTATGTATGCCACTGAGAACGCACACCAAAGATCTCTCTGTATCTGCGCCAGGACGCATTCTGCCTTTCTACCCACAATGCAACGCTGCCACTAAAAATAACAAGGGAGACACTGCAGGAAGGGTCCCGGAGAGGAGCGAAGCTGGGTATGACCCAAAAGCTGCATGTCAGTTTTCCAGAGCAGCGCTCAGGGAAAGTATGAAATATGGAGTGATCCGATTGCTCTCAAAAGAGCAGGGAGCGACCCAGGCCAGCCACAGACATTAGCCTGTGGGCATAACAGAGATACGCTGTATTTCAGCTATCCGAAAGCCTTGCTTTCTGTACTGAGAGAGAGGACAGTGAGACGCAGAGCATGTGGCGTAATGTACTAACCATAAGGGAAAAAATTGCGGTGGCGACTTTCATTCTGCTTCAACTAAACATTGCCTGTGGGATCTCATCTCAGCTCAGATGATTCCATCAAGCCAAAACATGGACGAGAATTCAACCAAATTCAATATATTTTATAACAAACTAAACTCAATTTAACAAAAACAGAAATTATATAAACTGATAAAAAATAAATAAATAAATATAATAAATGTATGATTAGATTAAAAAAAGGAAGAATCACCTCAAATGTATCTTAATAAATAATAATTATATTAAAAATAAATTTAAAAAATAAATTACAAATATACATTT
>RJVU01067793.1:12885381-12907355 GCA_003731715.1 Anabarilius grahami | reverse complement strand
TGCACGGATTCATTCTGGATCTTGCTGTGTCAGGGAACTTTAATCACGTCCATGGCGCAAATAGCTCACATCCTGTCTTTTCATTATTCCACGCTTATTGGCTTTTTGGAGGCAAAAGAAGAAGTTCTTTAAGAGGGGAAGTGTCTCAACTCAATTAAAAATTAAAATCAAACATTTTATAGAGGGTGAACTATTAACACAAGTCAATGAATATAGGTCATACCACAAAGAGAAAGAGAAAAGCTTATTAATTAAATAATAAGGCCAATTCCGGCACTATCAGACCCCGTCAACTCATTCCAGCGGAGAGGGGAAAATAAATTGCCCAGCTCGAAAGAAGCTCATTTTAAGCTTGTTTACAGCGGTGCCCGAAAATGTCAGGTTAACTAAATCCCGAACTTGCTTTCCGGCTACAGTGAGAGGTAATTAGTTGATTGAAAAAGGGGAAAAAAAAAGCTGATTAGTCCTTAACATCGTGACACAGGCCGCATTAGGAACCAGAGTAATCCAGGTCAGAGTGGAACAGGGTCATCACAGAAATTAACTTTTTGTTCATTAATTTGTCTGGATTAGTCGAGGGCAGAAAGACAGCAAATCTGCTCCAGTTTTTCATATGAAAATCATTTAAAAGTGTACATCAATTGTGGCTGATGGGTGACATTGGGGTTAATCAGCCTGATGTGTCCTTTTAATTGCTTTCTATTCAGAGTAAATTCATTAGATAATGTTCTCTTCGAAATTCCGGAATCAATTTAACAGAAGAAAACCACATTAACAGCTTTGCTTTCATTACCGTGTGTTGTCGTGTCACCAGACCTGGGCCAGACTTCCTCTAGGCAAACACGTTTGTGTACCGTGATTACTTACAAGGGATTTATTTCAAATCCATTCTTTTCTCCATTACCGATTTGCCCAAATTCAACACCGAATTATAACAACGAAATAAGCCCCGAAACCCCATTTAATCACCAGAGTGAGCCGGCACGCTCAAAGGCCTGTATCGGTAGCGCTGGTTGTTATTTGTGGTTAATTTGGACTGATTACAATGTGGGTAGTCTTTGGCCTGAGGCAGAGAGATGCTGAAAGAGAAGACAAGAATGGCAGCGGCACAAGAGCGCTTTCTCCACCGTTGGAAGAACATAAAGGAGAATGCTTGGCATTGTGTGACGTGAGAATTTCACAGTCCTAAATGCGTCAATCACCATACTTCAGGACTTTGTTTGAGTCATTAAGAGGGGCGTCATCTTGCGAGGTGTCCACAAGTAATTTTCTAATGGCTGGGCACGTTTGGCCGCCGGGTAAATTCGGTGACGACAGGGGGTGGATCATCCGAGCGACGGTGAGGTGATGGCAGTTAATTTATCAATTATTTGAAGAGGATAAATTTGATTTTCTACACATTAAAAGGTATGAGCATTAAGGCACGAGAGCCTGTGCTACGCAGTCAATATAGCCACTGCTAAAAGTTCACATATCGCTTTATTAAAAGGATTAAATAAAGGGATATGAAGGGTAAAAATGATCAGTAAAACATTATTTTACTAAGCAAATTGTTTTCCTCATAGGGAAACTAAAATATAGTACATTGTATATACTATTGTTCCTGACATGTAATTTTATTTTATTTTTTTTTGTTCAACGGAAGCTGTGCAGTGATATACAGTGGTCATCATAGCTGTTATCTGTTACCATATTAAAGCAATAAGCCACTCAAGGCTGTGGTTATTTTACCATGGGAAAGAGGTGTTCTTAATCATGGTAAAATCATTGTACCATGAAGAGAAGCTTGTTTGCTTTTATAAAACAGAAAATAAGAAAAAATATACAAAATGATTGTAATTAATTAAATAAAATGTATTTATAAAAAAATAAAAAACTCCATTACAATACATTTATTGTGAATTGTCCATTTGTACAAACAAATAAATGAAGAACTTTTATTTATAATAAACAAATAAGAAAAACAATTAATATATTTTATTACATTTTTAATATACATTTTAATAAATAAATAAACTAATTGATTTTTTTTTAAATATTAAATTATTAAAATTGCTTGTTCGTACAGAGACAATTCACATTAAATGAGTTGTAATGGCATTAGCTAAAAGCTACGTTTTAATTAATTATTTTTAAAACTGTATCATTAGTTTAACCAAGTTAAATTTATAAATAAAAATGATCAGAATAAACAAAATCTTCCACCTGATACAGTAAACTGGCAATAAAAGTAAATCTAATTTTGATTCTTATTGGTTCTCAGATGCTGTTGACTTTATTAGCAAACAGACCCAGTCGCTGCTTCCCTGCTAAACTCCCCCAAACACACACACACACACACACACACACACACACTCCGTCTCCTCCCAGAGCCCATCCTCTCCCCTACAGCTGCCCCATGCAGAGCCTCCACATAATCAAGGTAATTTGCCTGAACTTGGGGGAATATTTACTACATCCAGACCGGCTTGGTTTGATTGATATCTACCCTTGTGACTTATTAGGCATTGTCAGAGAAAAAGGCCCTGCGGTGATGTTAAATAATTTTTCATTGATAATCACCCTGTCACAGCTATCGAGACAACTTTTTGAAGACCAACCTGACTGCGACAGGAGGGGAGGGGAGGAGAGGAGGTGCTCAGGGCCGACACAAGGCCTCTTAATTTCTTAATAAATGCTTCTTTGGAGTAGGACAGGGATTAGGGCCGAGAGAGCTGTCACGAGGACAGGTGAGAGAGGAATTGGCAGCCTTTAATTTCTCTGTGAGGAACGATGAGGCTCTACAGGGACTAATCTCCTTATCAACACTGAGCCACCGCCTCAGGGCCAGTGCTGCCATTCACACCAAATCACAACCCCCATTTCCCTCCGACTCAGAGTTTTGCATGGCAGATTCAACTTAAAACCAATGGTGCCAAGTTCTGTATCACGTTTATCCAACAGGGCGCACGTTTGAGATGGTTTGATGACAAGAGCGATGACTGTGCGTTGAGGAAAAGAGACGATGAACATTTATCCACGAGAAAGAGGATTGACTCTGGAATTGAAACAGTCTCAGACGGACCACCCACAGTCCGTTCAAAGACCTACTGAAGCAATGAACACACGAAAACAGCTAAAATCGCTAGTTCTTACCTGATTGGCTGGGGCTACACAGCTTCCAGAAGTGCACGGAAAGACTGCACGGAAACAAAAAAGAACCAGGTATCCCATCTATTCAGCAGGTTAGTGGAAACAAATCTTTGAAAGATATTGAGTTAATTGCAAATTAAAGTAGATATTCAAGCAGAACTGTATAGTTTTGCAAATTATCTTATTTTGTTTTTGAGTTATGTCTTTGAATCAAACTGCATGGACAGAAATCTACATGCATTTCTTCTGTGATTGACTTCTGTGATGACATTTTTACACGTTGCCATTTTTTTTTTTTTTTAGTAAAAAATCAAAACAAATCTGCATATAGAAAAAATACTTTATTGTTTCTTAAACTTAGAAAGCCTCATTGGAATAATATTTTTTATAGAATAAAAATGATATGCAAATGAACTCACTTTGGTTTTGAGTTATGTCTGTGAAGCTCATTCGGAACAAAAAATATCATATAAAAAAAAAAAAGAATACCAAAAACTCAGTTGAGCTCAATCCCAACTAAATTTCTATCTGTCTGAAAGTGGTGGTGCAAAATTTAAATCAATTAAATAGCATAATAACTGCCACATAAACATTCAAAAGCCTCTTAAATGCCATTGGAATCTGCAGTCAGATTTTATTTTGCATTTTCAAAAATCTGTGCATGTAAACAGCTAAGCTAACACAAGTCAAATGCCTGGCTATTGAGAAACTATCTCAACTAGTCTCTCAAAGTTACTACATTTTGTACCAACTGTGAAGCCATAAACATGGGGATGTCTAAAAACTTTCCTGTCACTCAAATTCAAGACAAACACCTTCAATGCTGAGAAATCTATGAAACCTTGAACAGAAAAGTCCCACAGTTCTCACATGCTCTCTTCTGTCAGTGTGCAGGTATTCACTGCTGTTTTTTTTTGGCAATATTAATATTAATGTCCATGCGAGAGTACCTCTAAACAGGGGGAGTGGCGGTGGCTGTATAAGGCGTGTAATGTAAGATGACACGTTGGGCAGATCAACAGCTCTCGTCACGGTCTTTCCTGCTGAGATGCCTCTTCACCTTGCACTCCAGACTTTATCAATTACTGTCCCACACAGCGACAGGCTGCATTCACAATGACTCCGCTGCCATCAATACATCAACGCATGTTTAGCAGTTCTTTTGAGTCAGAAGATTTATGACATTAAAATCTAAACAGTTAGAGGTTAATCCACACTCTATAGTATACTGGCCTAACAAGGGGACAGACTCTGCTAAACTCTTAGACATACTGTTGCAAGACATGGATGATTATAAAAATGGGCTTCACATGACAAATATGTAAGTAATGTCCATGTTAAACATCACATTAAGGCAAACACCTAAATGCAAGCGCAGAGGATGTCTGGGTTAGGTGATAGTTCCGGAAAATGGATAAAGCAATTTAAAATAGTTGCAAAGGGGAAGTCAAAAGAAACTGACTTATTTTGCAAAAGCTACTATTCCCAGAAATCAATTTTAGCTGGCTAAATGTACTTATTTGCAGCCAGCTAAAATCAATTCCTGGGAAAAGTAGCTTTTGCAAAATAAGTAATGAACAATTATGAGTCAGTTTCTTGAGGTAAATTCTTAATAGTAAAATGTGTATTTGAACCGGAAGACACTCACCAAACCAAAAAGGTGTTTACAGCCTAATGCAACAGCAGACCTTTTTTTTAAAGTTTTACAAGAAACTTTTTATTCTTTGGTTCTTTAACAGAGGATTTCTATGGAAGCTTGTTTCCGCCACTGAAAAAAAAAAAGATAATTGCTGAAAAAAAATAATTTACTTTTTTTCCTCACAATTCTGACTCACAATTGCAAGTTATAAATTTCAATTCTGAGGAAAAAAAGACTGGATTTTTTTCTCAGAATTGCAAGTTTATATCTCACAATTCTGACTTCATAACTCAAATTCTGACTTTATAACATGCAGTTGTGAGTTATGAAGTCAGAATTGCGAGATCTGGAGCCATTTATAAAGCGTGCGTATGCACAGATTTGATCTTAGAGTGTGTGCACAGTTAAATCCACGCCAACGCTCATATTTATAAAAATGGTCTTTGACGTGGAAAAGTGCTTAGAGCCATGTCAGGGTCTGAGCATACATACACACTTTTCATTGTCAGATTACTGCAGGTTTTTGGAAATCTAAACTATTATTGCAGCTCGCTAAGGATTTGGACGATGACTGTTGATCTTTTATTTGTAAATAACATTAATTAGGTGTCGTTTACAACACGGAGAACTGAAACCATTCAGCTGTGTGCAAGTTCAAGATCATTTGCGATTATAGATTTCACATCTGAAAGAGAGGCGTACGCTCGTTTTCTGTGTTTACGTTCATTCTGTGAATCACACGTACGCACATCTGAGAAATGATCGTAAGATCAAATTTAGGACGGTTTCTGCGCAACATTTTATAAATGAGCCCTATAAACTAAAAATTCTGAGAAAAAAGTCAGAATTATGAGATATAAATTCACAATTAAAAAAATAAAAAAAAAAGTCTGAATTGTGAGTTTATATCACAATTCAGACTTTATAACAAACAATTGCGACTTTATATGCATTTGTGGTTATATATCTTGCAATTCTGACTTTATAACTCGCAATTGCGTGTTACAAAGTCAGAATTGCGAGATATAAACTCACAATTCTGAGAAAAAAATTTTTTTTCAAACAACCCTAAATAACCGACTTCCTGTTGGGCTGGCATGACTTGGAGCACGAAAGTTGTTCGGCCCGATGAGATCTATAACTACATGAAGGTTGGTTACTGTAGGTGAAAAGGGGTGCAGTACAGAGCCCCTCAAATACAACCATATAAAAGAGTGTGCCACAGAGCCCCCCCACGACAACTTGGGCCGGGGCCTGATGGCCGACGATTCCTATGTGTGTGCAAAGTTTCAAGAGTTTTTGAGCATGTTATGGGACCCAAAAGTGCCCGAAAGGTTGAAAAAAAAAAAACATTTTTACCTAAGGAAAACAATAGGGCCTTTGCCCTTTTAGGGCTTTGGCCCAAATAATCGCAAAGAGGGCCTGTGAATTGTACATGATACAAAGACCTAAGCTGTTGCAAAGAACCATTGAAGAACCTTTATTATTATTAATATGAACATGGGCAACACGGTTTTCCCACCTCACATACGCGGTACTGGAGACTGGTATACAGGTCTGCTGTAGAGGTAACTGATCCCTGCAGAGTTGCCTTCGTCTCATGAGGTTAAAATCATTTCGCTGCACAGGTCTGGAAATTGCCTCTCACTTAGACAACTTCAGGTGGGGTAGAGCCCAGTAATCTGCTGCACTTAATGAAAAGTTTAAAACAGTGGGTGAAGGGTCAGGACCTCCCAGCCTGCTGGAGTTCCAGTGTAAATTGTCTGAATTAACCGTGAGTATACGGTCTGAAATCGTATCCCTGCGAGGAGCAGAACATGCAGTAAAGGCGTTACAGCTCGTTAACTTCCCCCTCAAAACAGATTATCCTGCTACTGCCCATCAGGGAACAGTCCGCGTCCGATTGGCCGAGAGGGCGTTCGTCTGTATTGATCAGGCAAAACCAATCGTGCGGGTTTATGTCCACTGTTATGGCAAATATTTATGGAGGACACATTAGCCAATCATTGAACAGCGATAATGGGGAGAGTGCAGCTGGGGCATGATCTCATCGGGTGAAAATTGGTTGAAGGGCCATTTATACAACGAACTAAACCAGCTGTCGGTGTGCAACTCAATACATGTGCTACCGACTCTGGAAACTTCAATGTAAACTCATTCAAACAGGTGCTGTTTGCGTCGTCGCATGCAAACGGATGTGATTTTCAAAGATGAAAACTACACATGTAGTTCTGGCTTTAATAGTTCAATCCGCTTCTCCAACCCTTATTTATACCGTAATATCCATAATGTATCTCTAACAAGCATCCGTTACCCAGAATCCCCCCCTCACGTCTTGTCATCTTCATGAAGGCCGAGGGTGTGAGAGCTTTGAAAGATCTTTGCATTAAGTCAGCGTGGCCTCTAATGATTAGTGTGAGTGGGGAGCTTTCATTTCCCCAGTCCTGGAAGATCACAGGGGACGAATCACAACACCCTTCTCCCTCTGTGCCGAAAGGAGGTGATTAAAAACTTAGCGGTGAATTGGACCATCAGAGCCCTTTAAGAACCTGTTCTCTCCTCCTCTCTTCTCACTGAGAGGAGCTACCTGGGTCTTTTACAAGTGGATACATCATTAATGAGGATGAGAGAGAGTTAATCATTTTCACAGTCACCTCCCCACATTCATTCCCACAATCCACCCATTTGCACTCGACATACTTCAGCCATTCCATTCTTCAAAGCTCCATTTTGAAGCCCAATTTAAATGTATATTTCATTATGGATGCATAGCTCATGCTGGGTCACGTCATATAGATATTCAAATTATGAGTCTTGTCTTCTCTTCATGTGTCGCCATGAAGCACATTTTCATGTGAAGACAGTAAACCATGAAACAACCCACAAAATACTGCCCTCTGAAATTACATTGATGAACAATGAGAAGTAATTTTGGGAAAACACTAAATTATATTAATAAAAGACTAAATTCTAGAGATCTAGAGGGGTTTAAATAACACTTACACTAGTTTAGGGTCGGTCTCTTATGCTCACCAAGGCTGCATTTATTGATAAAAAATACATTAAAGGATTAGTTCACTTTAAAATAAAAATTACCCCAAGATTTACTTACTCTCAAGTCATCCTAGGTGTATATGACTTTCTTCTTTCTGATGAACACAATCTGAATTATATTAATAAATATGAACGGGGGCAACGAGTTTGAAGCTGAAAAAAGTGCATCCATCCATCATAAACATACTCCACACGGCTCCGGGGGGTTAATAAAGGCCTTCTGAAGCGAAGCGATGCATTTGTGTAAGAAAAATATCCATATTTAACACATTATAAAATGCCAGACCGCCTTCCGCATTCAACTTACAAAGAAACTGTAACGCCTCTTGCAGTTCAAAACGCTTAGGCTACATCACACTACGTCAGTTACGCTTTTTTCGTAAGTAGAATACGGAAGGCGGTCTGGCGAAAGCTAGATATTTTACTTTGTAACTTGGTAATTATGGATATTTTTCTTACACAAACACATCGCTTCGCTTCAGAAGGCCTTTATTAACCCACCAGAGCCGAGGAGTACGTTTTGATGGATGGAAGCACTTTCTTGAGCTTCAAACTCGTTGGTCCCATTCACTGACATTATAAAGCTTGGATGCGTCAGGATATTTATTAATATAACTCAGATTCTGTTCTTCAGAAAGAATAAAGTCATATACACCTAGGATGGCTTGAGGGTGAGTAAATCTTGGGGTAATTTTCATTTTAAAGTGAACTAATCCTTTAATATTTTGAAATATTATTACAAGATTATTGCAGATCCTCAGCAAAGACCATGAGAACCAGACAAGTCCTCTGCAGAGACCCCGATGGCCAGCTTCGTCTCCATACCGGTGTGATGAATACGATCTTCAAGCAGAAGGGACTGGATGAAATATTTTGAATGATACCAATCCAAAATCTGACTTGTGATGCAGCCTGGAATCATTATCACACCATTATTGTTTATTGGCCAGAGGACGACTGGTCCCCAACTGAGCCTGGTTTCTCCCAAGGTTTTTTTTTTTCCTCCATTCTGTCACCGATGGAGTTTGGGTTCCTTGCCACTGTCGCCTCTGGCTTGCTTAGTTAAGGACACTTAATATTCAACAATATTGTTGATTTGACTGCACTGACACTATTTGATGAGAACTGAACTGAGCTGGACGATGACATCACTGTTTTCTGCAGAGCTGCTTTATAGCCAAATTGAACTAATTTAATAATTGATGATCTTTATAATGGAACTGAATCAACACTGAATCAGCTGAACAATGGCGAATTGTTTTCCTGTGGATCACTGTAAAGATGCTTTGTAACAATCTGCATTGTATAAAGCGCTATAAAAATAAAGGTGATTTGACTTGACAATTTGAAGCAAATATATTTTAATATATTTTAAATATATGATGCAAAGCTGAATTTTCAGCATTATTAATCCAGTCTTCAGTGTCACATTCTAATATGTTGATTTGCTGCTCAAGTAACATTTCTTATTGTTATCAATGTTGAAAACAGTTGTGCTGATTTTTGTTGAAACTTTTATTTAGGATTCTTAATTGAAGGTTCAAAAGAACCGCGTACATTGTCACTTTTGACAGTTTTAATGCATCCTTGCTGAATAAAAGTATTAAAAATACTATTTACCCCAAACTTTTGAATGGTGGCGTACATTTACGCTCATCAAATAGGTCGTAAAAGTTGTTGAATCAAAATGCCATCAACTAGGTCTATCATATTTTCCCGAGAGTTCCAATAGACTTCTATGAAAACAAAGCTTTAGCTTTGTTGCTTTTAGGGTGTCAGAAGTTGTTGACTCTCCAAGCATGGCAGTGTTGGATCTGTTGGTAATTGTTAGTGATTCACTCCTTGTTTACATATGTAAAATGAGCCCACTTAATTGTCTAGTCCAATATTCCCACTCACAGACTGCTGTTTGGTCATTAGAACCAATAAGAAACATGTTTCATGCCATTTGTTTGACTGTTTCGAGTGCTTGGCAGCATTTGCTATTTAAACCACTCAATAACATCTGATTCATTTTAGAAAATACATTCGTTTTTTACATGAGAAATCCCCACATCAAGAGGTTTCTTGAGCAGCAAATCAGCATAATAGAATGATTTCTGAAGGATCATGTGACACTGAAGCCTTGAGTAATGATGCTGAAAATTCAGCTTAGCCATCACAGGAATAAATTACATTTAAAAACAATATTAAAATAATAATAAAAAAAAACTTATTTTAAATTGTAATAATATTTCACAACTATTACTGTATTTTAATGAAATAAATGGAGTCTTGGTGAGCATATAAGAGACTTCTGAACTCCAAACTTTTGAACTGTGTGTACATTGTATTTACTACTTTCCATTCAGTAATATGTCCAAATCTCCAATACACTCTCATAGTACAACTTAAGCAACTAAGACAAAACGTATGGCAATTCTTCATAACCGAGGTCTCCATTAAGCCCTTTCCTCTGCGGGACTGCGAGCGTGCGTGCGTGAGGCGTGTGCGTAATGTGTCTGTATTCCTCGGTGTGTGGTGTGTGAGTTCAGGAGGTGAGGCTGTGTCTGTAATCTCAGACGGTGAGGGTGAGTCCTGACATGCTCCTTTTTCTGCTCCAGGAGTCACATCATCAGCGAGAGCCTCATTTTGCATACTAACAGGAGAGGAGAGGGAAGTCACACTTGTTCGAGAGGACACACGTGGAAACCGCCCTCCCTGTCTACCCACACACCTCTCGGGTTAGCAGCAGATGACCTGCGGTGCAGCGACGCAGGAATGTCGCATGAATATACATTTAGATGAATCTGAATCTCAAAAGTGCTTTGATATACATCAGTAATGACTTGAAAATGTACAGTCGTACTTGCAAACGAGAGATTAAGTGCAGATACATACTCAAATACAGTGCCATCCAAAAGTTTTTTTTGTTTTTTTTTCCCAGCAAGGATGCATTCAGTGGATCAAAAGTGACAGTAAAGTGCATTTATAATGTTACTAAAGCTTTCTATATCAAATAAATTATGCCCTTTTGAACATCAAAGAATCCTGCAAAAAAAAAAAAAAAAGTTTACACAAAATATTAAGCATCACAATGATATTTAGCATCCCATTCATTGACAATCATAGCATTCACCAAACTTTCTAGACCATCAGAGCTTGGTGGCGATTCTGGAATTTCGGTAAAATACAGGCTATTTTCGCTGTGTATAAAACATACAATACTCTTCAAATGATTATTCATATTAGTAAATATGCACTAATTTAATGAAAAGACAAAGCGATGTAGCTGTTTTGGGAAAGAAACTAATAGGTAAAGCATACCAGCCATGTTTAAAGTTTATGGCCCGCCCAACTTGGAAACTCTGGTATCAAAATTATCCCCGAGCACTCGGTGGTAAATATGACTTGAGAGAGTGTTAATATCCAATTTTTAACTAGGAAATAGTATTTATGATAATTCCGATAGCACGTGAAGGCATCATAATGGATGCTAAACATTTTGATATTGTCAAAAACAATTAAAAATAATAAGGCTACTGCTGCTCTTCAATTATCATTGACCATCAAGTTACTTTAAGGCATTTACACCAATAAATGATAAGGATTTTGATGATATTGTCCAAAACTTAGCATTTCCAAACTTTGGCCATAGCGTTTCCAAACATTTGGAGGGCACTTCCAGCTATGGATTTCAATTTTCTACCTTGTAGCATTCTGGACTGTGTAGACTTCATTCAATGTCAGAATAAAAAAAATAAAATGTAATTGTAAGACGAAGTATAAAATGAGAAATAAAGTCACAATTATAAGATATAAAGTCACATGAGAAAAAAAAAAGAAAAGTTAGTTAGTTATATTCGGTTCAACTTAGGGATGGGCATTTTTCCAAAATATTGTATTTGAATATTTGGGCTTGTAAAAAACGAATATTCGAATAAATTCGAATAATTCGTTAAATTACCTTAGACAAGAAGGACTTTATTCAAGAGTTTGTAACCATTTCTGAACAAGCTTACGATTAGGCAATATACACAACAAGCTTACGTTATATCTTAAGGTTTTCTTTTAGTTTAAAGCATTAAACAATATGTGCAAACAAAAAAAATACAAAGAACAAAATCAATTAAGCTCAAGCAGCGCGAACGGGAAAAACGCTATAAAGCAGACAGCGCCAGTTATCGTACAAAACGTACATAATACACTCGAGACAGTAGCCTATATGGTTATCGTTTTCATATTGTTTCACACGTTCATGTTGAGAAAAACAATAATATCCACATGCTCGGGTGAGAAAACGAGCCGCGCTGACAGACGTTGCAGAAACAAGATAACGATAATACATAACGATATGCTAAGCTAAGTTTCTAACAGTAGCACTTTGTGTTTTCTGTTCGTAAATATGTCTCCCTCGACGAAATTTAAAGGAAGCATATGTAAATAAAATAAGATAAGTTATCTTCTCGGCTCACTCGGGGATAACTTACAGCTGCTTATCTGTCGTGAATGCAATGATGGACAGGTGTCTTTCCTCATTCGACGGGTGTTTAGATTTCATGTGCTTTCTCAATATGGTGGTGATATTGTGATAACTCGGATTCATTAATTCATTTGATCAAAAGTAATTCCATTTTGTAAGATCATTTTCATCCAAGTAATTCCAAACTTCGCGAGGCAGACGACAATATTATGTGACGATCAAATTCAATAAACTTGTTAAACACGCTCCACAGCGCCACGCGGTGCATTTAGTTATAACTACGAGTTTTAGTGCTCAGGATTTATCATGTATTCACTGCATTTACGGCCAGCAAAGCAACATAGTAAAATTCGAATAGTATTTTTATTTTTCGAATATTAATTACAGGTCGAATATTCGACTATTTGTGCACACCCCTATGGGATAATTTATAGCCAGCTACCTAATAATAATATAATTCTATGGAAGCTTGTTTCCGCCACGGAATAAAAAATAAAAAAGGTAATTGCAACTTATTATCTCATAATTCTGACTTTTTTCTTGCAATTCTGACTGCGTGATATAAACTCGCAACTGCGGGTTATAAAGTCCGAATTGCGAGATATATACTCACAATTACGAGTTATAAAGTCAGAATTGCATGATATAAAGTCAGAATTGTGAGATATAAACTTATATATAAAATTTTCTCAGAACTGGATTGGAATTATATCACAATTCTGAGAAAATAATTCAGAATTGCGAGTTTATATCGCAATTGCGAGAAAAAAAGTCAGAATTGCGAGTTTATAGCTCACAATTTTGAGTTTATATAATGTACAATTGTTAGTTTATAACTCACAATTCTGACCTTTTCTCGCAATTGTGAGTTTATATTTCGCAATTCGCAGAATTGAGAAATAAAAAGTCGCAATTACTTTTTTTTTTTTTTTTTTGGCGGAAACAAGCTTCCATATAATTCTATTGCCACATTGAGCACTGAGGTTTGTAGCCTACACCTCTGAAGTATGTTCAACAGGCTTGCATGCTACATAGTATATGCTAGCTATCTCAATTTCAGAACAAATTACAGCCTTTAAGCCACCCTCTCCGATATATTTCACTACAGAGCACATCGAACCACATTAATGGTTTTAATATTTCACAGCTGGAGGGAATCACTGTATGGAAAAGACGGACAGAAATCCAGATAATAGCTTTCAGTTTCATTAAGATAGAAACACTTGGTATGCCTTATAATCGAGAGACAATTTGCAAATCATTAAGAGAAACGTAAGATTACAGTAAAACACTGAGGATCCCATTCCTCAATGGATTCATAATCTTTTTGATAATAACAATTCAAGGTTGACACAGACTCAATTGGACAGAGAAACCGCCAGTCAGAAAGCAAACACAACTCGCACTTTAACGAGAGAGAGAAAGACAGAAGCAGCCACATAATCTCCTATTCAGAGCAGGTACTAATGAAGAATTCCATATATTCTAAAATTTAATTAAAACCCCAAAGATTTCAAATTAGATGCAATTTGAAATGCCTGGGGCAGAAATACATGCACTTGCGTGGCAAGGGTATCAGACTGAAAGTTGATATCGTAATTGGTCTTGATGTATTTTCTGTGTTGCCAGGCTGAGGCGAAGAGCTCATAACCATAGACAAATTCTCAGTAGATTACCTGCTCATTGAGAATGCCATCACTCAGGTCTGCTCTCCTCTAAATTACCCCGCCACTAAAGCTCTCTTAGCGAGACGCAGCTGGCCACCAGCACCACACATGCGTTATGCATGCCGCACCCACTGCACGCAAATATGCTCGGCTGAATATTAAAATATAATTGCCATTCATCCTAAGTAGCTTAAACCATTTCGATATTTTCTTTTTAAAACGATTTGGAGTCTCTGCAGTCATTATTTTCAAAGAGGCAATTCATAGTCTAATGACAGGAAAGCAAACGCAAAGGTTTACTCAAACATGTGTGTTTATAAGCTTTTTTTGTGGTTTGTTTGAGCTTTTATTAGACAGCCTGAAATGAGTGTCTATTATCTAATGACACAAAAACGTACCATTAGCACAGAAACTTCCGGAGTCTGTTAAATACATCCTGGTGAGAATTATACATAAGAAAAAATGCATTATCGTAACCTTATAAACACCATTGTTACAACAGTTACTGCTCCTACAGTAGAATCGTAATGAATTAATATGACATCTCCTAAAATCTATGAGGAATGTTAACATGGCAACAACAGTTTCTGTTACACAAAACAATCTATGCAAGCCAATCTGCCAATCTAGTTGTGCAAAGTCAATTTCATGATTCATTATGATTCAAAATCAGAGTGCAACTCAAAATACAAAAAAAGTAAGTTTAATTCTTACCATTTACATAAGATGAACTATAGTTTGCATTAGCATTAATTGTCTTTCCAGTTTTCTTTCAGGTCAAATACTGTCATGGCGAAGCAGCAGTAATATAAAAATAGCAGCATAGTTATCAACCTGGATAAAAACATCTCGGGTTACTTGTGTAACCCTGGTTCCCTGAATAAGGGAACGAGACGCTACGTCATATGACGTCATATGACGTAGCGTCGACAGTTCCCATGAAAGGGAACATCTGTTACGCCACAGCAACACAAAAACACATTTGCATATGTGAAAATTGTTTTCTGCCAAAATCCAGAACTCAAAATAGTGATAATTCCTATTGTAAAATCCAAAATGAACTCATATGGGATCTTCTAAAATATTTGTGGATAGACACTCCTTACAAAAAATTATCATGGTAACCACAGTTTTAAACAAAACCACAGTTACTCTTACTGCAGAATCATAATTATTTAAAGGGTTAGTTCACCAAAAAATACAAATTATCCCATAACTTTACAACATTACTTTTATGATGGATGGATGGATGCATTTTTTTGCACTAATGTACCATTCACTCCCATTAAAAAGCCTGGAAGAGCCAGGATATTTTTTTATATAACTATAAATATAAGTCATATACACGGATGGCTTGAGGGTGAGTAAAGGATCATTTTCATTTTTGGCTGAACTAACCCTTTAATATGACATCTAAAATATTTGAGGGCAAACATGGTAACACTAGTTTCTACTAAACAAAACACAATCTAAGTCTGTCAATGCAAACAATTCTAGTTGCACCTTTTCATGCATCATTATATTTCAAAATCAGAGTGCAATTCAAAACACAACAAACTATGTTGGATTCTCACCATTGCCATAAGAGGGACTACAGCTGACATTAGAATACATTGTTTTCATCTACAACCAGTTATATTTTAGTGTGTTTAGTAATAATAATCTGGTTTATTGGCAAAGACATTTGAAGTTAAGCATCCCCTTGAGTAAACTGAGGTTTGTTACCACCACAGCAACACAAAAAATGCAAAATCCAGAAGTTAAAAGAAGGTATATTTTGGTGAAAACTCTAGTCACTGTAGAAGCCATATTTAATTTGGCATGAATGAAAATGACGCTGTGAGTGACAGACATACATATGTTTTCAACAGATTTTTGCCCAGTGGAATATTTTTTATACAACATTACACTCCGTTGAATGAGAATGTTTTTGTTCATTTTTAAAACATTAAACATGGCATCTACCCTGACTTGGATACATGGTTACCATGGTACAGTACATTTTGTAAGTAGCATTATTTATCTCTGCTAAATAAAGCTTTATTCATCATTCCTTGCTTTCACACACTTTATTTTTTGCACTAATACATGAAGTGTCGAGGAATTAAAGTGCATCTGTTGGAGTCTTCTGGGAACCAGGAAAGCAGCGTTCCTGAGTGTTTCTGGGAGGCATTGCTCTCCCCTCACATACATTCTCACTTGAGATTGTAAAAATGTCAGCCTGCCAATCACGAGTATTTGAATTTTCTGTTGACAGGCGCAGGCACCTGGAGGATGTGAATATGATAAGTTGTCACCTCGTCATGGAGATTCTCCATTCGGCCTGGAGAGTGAGACAGTAATAATTTTACAGACCTTCACAGTTTCAAAATAACTTTTAATATTATAGCGGGAAAAAAAGCTGTTGAATTATAAACGCCTGCCGCTGCGGTTCTTCGACACCACCATCTGTCTTTTTGATGGAGATGAGGAGAGAGAGAGAGGTGCAGAGGTCAGCCCGTAACGTGGGGACGGCGAAAAAAACCACAGCAGCTGCCGGAACGCAGAGACCAGAGACTATTTTCATATGCGCTTCTCATTGGGAAGCAAATCAAACTGTGTGGTCGATCTGGGGTGAAGGAAAGTCACTTAAATTCTTAACCACAACATGGGGCCTAACTGCAAGTCACCTTTTTTTTTTACACTGCAGAAAAGGAAAGGTGCGAAGAGGAATGGACATGTCTGCAATTGCTCCAACCTGAACGCTGGCCTTCATTTGTGTGGGAAATGCCTGTTGTAATGATGTAAGTACACTTACATGATTTACAAAACGAGCACACCAAAATGATGTCATTACCAGTGGGAACCTCTGGATCTCTTTAGGACCACTTTCTGAGTTTCAGAGTCAATTAAGGAATCATGGTGGAAGCAAATGGTTTTGGCCATAGTTAAAAGGAGTAGTTCACTCAAAAATGAAAAATCTGCCATCATTTACTCACCCTCATGTCGTTCCAAAACAGTATGACTTTCTTTCTTGTGCTGAACGCAGAATTTTTGTGAAGAATGTTGGGGTTCAAACAATACTGACTTTCATTGCATGAACGGAAAGTAAAAGCATGTTTTCAGCAACATTTTTAATGCATGCATGCGGGTTAGGAATGACATGAGAGAGAGTAAATGATGACAGAATTTTACTACAATCACTTTAAAGTGCCCAAATTATGCTTTTTCGAATATTACCTTTCATGCAGTGTGTAAAAGATGTTTGTGAATGTAAAAGGTCTGTAATGGTTTAAACATCAAAGTGCAAGAAAAATAAAGTTATTGTCAGATATGGTAATGGACGTTTCGTTTCTGACATGCGCTGTAAGCAGTGGACCAATCAGAACAGACTGGGCCATCTCACCAATCAGAGTAGGCTCCCGGAAAGGAGGGGTTTAGAGAGATCGAAATTCAAAACCTTTATCAAATCATTTAGACACTGTGAGAAAAAAGCTGATGCTGCAATATATATTATGAGAAAATTAAGTGATTTTTGACCTTAAAGTGATCCACCTTGTGGGTAAACTAATTACTGCAAAAAAAAAAAACATTCAAATTCGCATGTGCGACCTGCGCAAAAATTCGGCGGTGCGCATACAGTATGCGCGTACTCTTCTGATGACGAAATCCGCGTCACGCACACACTGTACACTGACTCTCGCGTATGCGTAAAAAGTGAAGTATGCTTTGGGCTCGAACGTATGACTTCTACATGTTTTCTCTTGTAGGTCAACATGGCGGAGCAACTTGTTTAAGTCTGCAATGTATACATATATATTTATGAAGACAAAATCTATCTATAATACAATCAAACTTCAAAAATCAAAATCAAACTTTTTTTTCAAAACAAGCTTTTGTAGTTACAAAAGGTTTTTATTTGAATTTCAATTCATTTGAATTCTGCTTCAAACTGTAATTCTGCATCCTGTTTGCCATCTCATTTCAAACTCAATTCAAATTCAAGTACTGAATTTTGATTTACAAGGAATTCTCATTTCAATTCTGAATGGCTGACAGGAACTTCCCAGGATGACTTGAAGGGCAAGGAATGTTTAGCATTGTCCATTAGAGCACGTATCCTCTCCTTCCCTTTCTCTGCCAATCTGACCTCTCTAAGCAAACAAAAGGCTTATTGAAATTTTAAAGCCGTACGTATGGGCTCACTTTTTCAGCCAACTAATGTCAAGAGTTGAGCTTGCTTTGCTTTCTGCACTTGTGCCAAAAATTATGCAGCACCCAGCCAAGACCAACATGGCCACTTGGAGAGGCTAACCGCTAACTAACCCTCATAACTGGCCAGTGTTATGTGCCGTCCAGGCTCTATAAAACACTCCACTGTGGCACAATGAGGGAGAGGCCATCGTGATGTAAGTGGAGTTGTGGAGTGGGATTCTGGGTGCGTTTGGTGGTGAATGAGTCTTTCGCCAGTGGAGACTGTAGCCAGTGTTTAAAGGAGGGAATTAAAGCCCCTCAGGGGACTGTATGTGTCTACACACTGTTTGGCTCTATATGTATGACGACGAGTAATTCGATCTGTATTCAATTCCTATAAATGTTTTATTTGTCAATCGCCAGAGTTGGCCTACATTATGTGAAGAATTAAATCAAGAGACGCATTTCATCAAATATATACACACAGAATGTTGAACTGTTCAGAACTGTTCAAATAGTTGGGTTATGTATTTACGTATATATGTATAACTTTTTGTTCAAATAATATTGGAAAAAAACTACAATGGTTTACACAAAAATATTAAGCAGCACAACTATTTTCAACGTTGATACTAAGAATTTTTTTTTTTCTTGAACAGCTAATCAGCATATTAGAAGAATGATATTTGAAGGATCATGTGACCCTGGAGTAATGATGCTGAAAATTCAGCTTTGACATCACAGGAATAAATTACATTTTAAAATATATTACAATACAAAACAGTAATTTTAAATTGTAATAATATTTCACAGTATTACTGTTTTTATTGTATTTTTGTTCAAATAAATTCAGCCTTGGTGAGCATAAAAGTGATGATACACAGGGCAACTTTTTGAGCAATGTTGCCGAGCAATGTGTTGCCCGTTCATGGAGAATGGGCAACAACTTTAGATCGAATTTTGTTTCCCATTCTCAATGGGAAAGTGTCGAAGCAACATCGCTCGACAACACTGCCCGGCAACATTGCTCAAAAAGTTGCCCCGTGTATTATCACCTTGAGAGACTTCTTTCAAAAACAAGCTTACTGACCTCAAACTTTTGAACGGTAGTGTATGTATCATATTTAAATGGGAGCATAACTTCACTAAATACATTTGCTTTGTACATCTGCCATTGTTATTTTTAACAATACTTTCTTCTCTTAATTAAGTCTCCTGGTTGTTTTTTTAGTTGTCGTAGTTGCACATTTCAATGCCCAAAAAGAGTTTAACCTCCAAATTTCAGAGAAACTAAAAATTGAACCAAAAACTAACATGATGCTGCCAAGTGAAAGTGACACGTTGCCAACATGTCTTGATCGGAATGTTCAAGGGACTGAATACATGTATTATAAATAAACCAAAACAATGAGAGAAAGATGTTATGAATAACTGCCGGTTGATTTATACAAAAAAATGTCAGTCGAATTCTGGAAAAAACAACACCAGAAGCCTCACTATGAACCTGTTCAGACTGCAAATGAATAATTTAGTCCCTGATGATTAAAAAACAATTACAATATGCACAGCGATCAGGTTAAATCTTATTCAGATGCAAGCACTACTTGTATTTTCCACATTCGTTCTTTCTGTATTTTTTTGTGTTAGGCCCCAGAGGTTTGAACACAATTCATTATGTATGAGCATCAACTTACAGTACTTGACTGCCGATTAATAGAATAGAAAGTTTTCAGGATGAACATTAGCAGCATGTCATGCATACAATATAGGGCCTTCTTGTTTGTGACTAATTATTTACATAGGCTATATGAATATGCATGCGCCATATTTAATGTATGGATCTATTCTTAGTGCATTATAAAGTGATAAAATGTAGATTATTCAGTAGTTCTGACTACTTTGTTAGTGAAACAAAGGTATTCAACTATCTACCTTCTCAAGTATCCTACCTGATAACTACATCCCTCATGCATAAACATGAGGACAATGACCAAAGCTGGTAATGCTCATTTATTTAATACTTTGTTCTGTGCTTGATAGTACAAATACCCACCTAAACTCCAAAGCAACACTGTAGATCTTTCCTCTTTGTGTTCTGTGAACGATTCTCTTCCTTCAGTGGTTTGGGAGAGAGCGAGCTTTGTTCTCGCCCAGAAACTGACACTTCATATAGTTTATGGTTTTTAATAGTAGCGGGCATAGCAGGAGTAGAGCTGAGAGTTGGTGTGAGTATGTTTAGCTGTGGTAAAAAGAACTTCCATTAGTTATTGGATTCAGGTTTTAAAAGGAAACCCCTGAAGTTTCTTGTACTTTAATATTTCACAGAAGAGAAATGGAAATGAATTATGTTTTCAAATGTTCTCACAATCTGTTACAAGAGGAGATAAAGTGTATAGTCTTTGCGGAAATACTGTAACTTTTTTTTTCTTTTACAAATGAATCATTAATATGGTGGCATTTAATGTTTCATTAAGCTGTTAGCACAACCATACTATCACAGACCTGTAGAGTTGGGTATATACTAGAAAGAATGGTGCCTTGCTGAAAACTCCCTATGTTATAGAGCTGCACGGTTAATCGTTAAAAGATCGCAATCTCGATTCAAACACCCACACGATCTTATTCCTAAATGACAACAATTTGGCTATCTTAAACTTCTGACAAGTACGAAACAAACCGGTTCAAATCTGCTTTTGCCCTGCCGCTAAGCCAGAGAGAGCAGTTGTCATGTATAGGTATAAAACAGCTTTACAAACAGTCTTTTCAACCACACAGTGTCATTATTTCTGTTAAATTAATTCAAATCATCACAGAAGTACTGGGGTAAAAATATATAGTTTGGATTTAAACACTGATGTATATGGTAGCGATCAATCTAAATAAGTAAATCACCTTTTAAAAGTAACATGAATCAATTACATCTTTACGCCAGTAGGTGGAGACAAGTAAAAAATGTGAGTCATTGAATCATTCAAGAGATTAGTTAAAAAAACGTTGATTCATCCAGTAACAAAACAAGTGAAGTCTTTATGAATGAGTCATGGAATCATTCATTCAAAACAATTTTTTTAATAATTTAAAGTATTTTTTAAAAGACTGCAGCAATTGACATTTTGTCAGAACCTCTAGTAAATTACATGTCATTTTGTTTAGTTGTCTAGTCAAAATCGTGGGAGAATCATGATCTCAATTTAAAAAAATCATGATTCTCAATTTATCCAGAATCGTGCAGCTCTACTTTGTAGACAGCTAACTTCTAAACAGCATCCTAACAACTAAATATAATTATATATATACATATATATATATATATATATTTTTTTTTATTGTTATTTTTTTTATTAGTGTTTAATTTTAATTAATATNTTGTCACTCAACATGTTGTAACGCATTCTGGGATTGCATTCACTTCTAAGATACATGCGATGCTGCCAAAACAATCTTGCCAAAACAAACTTCTTCAGGAGGCAACATAATTATGCTGCTCGCCTCCAGGAACAGCCTTCACTATGGGAGCATGCTTATGATAAACAAGTCAGTTATATTATTCCATATACATCTACGTCCTTGCACATCACTAACATAGACAATATGAATGTCCTTCTGCAAACAACAAAAACCCACACACACTAAAACTCTCACACATGCACTAAATAACACACACTTCACACCCAACGTAGAAGTGTGTTCCAGATCCATTTTCACCCTTTAAGCACTAAAGGTCACGGAATATCTACAGGGTTAACGACCTTCACTGTGTAAGACCATGTGTTTCCTTACAAGACCTTGTTTGAAGGACAACCATCTAGGAGAAGATTTCCTTATAAATATTAGAATCTGCTATGCA
>RJVU01067793.1:12864961-12885318 GCA_003731715.1 Anabarilius grahami | reverse complement strand
ATGAGATTATGCAATTTAAAATTCTGATTTTTCTTTAAGAAAAGGATCCCTGTAATCTCACATATATCTCCTCTAGAGTTGTTTGAGATCTCAGAACAGATCTCAAAAATGTTCAAACTCCTCAGATTTGCAAAGATTTCAAAGTCTGAAATCTCAATATGGAGTCAAACATTTCTCATTAAATTTCCAATACCAACTGATCTGATTTGTAGCTTAATATTCTTATGTCAACAATTGTCTCATTTGTGTCTAATTTCATTCCCCCTGAGGAGATTTAGGAGAAACATCTGAGACAAAGTTAAATGACACATAATTGAGAACTCCATTATGTCTCCTAAGCTATGACAGAGCAACCTATGGGCAATAAAACAGTCCTCTGGGATGTCTTTGTGTGTGAGGTCTCTCACAATACACATCTAATTTTATGTTGTGTCCGGTCGGTGCTGTGTTGTCATTATAGCTAAACCTCTTGAATTATATATGTCTCACACACTTCAGGAGGTGAATCTGGTATATTTGTTCCATTAACTTCTACAAGCTCATGAATAAGTAACACACCGCTTAAGTGTCTTTCTTGTAAATTGGTTTATACAGCACCAAATACATGAGCCCCATTTCATTTTACCATCATTCTTCAGACAGATCTGCAGTGTGTCAGTATGGGCAGGTTTCAAACGGCTCGTTTGCCTGCTGTTCATCACTGCAGAAAAAACATTTTATCTGATTTGCACTTCCTGAAGGTGGCAAAAGAATAGTGTTCAAGTTTTCAATACATCAAATCAATACACAGTACTTTTATTTTTATATTGTCGTAGTCTAGAGATGACCAGAAAGCACAACCCGTCAAATAAATCGAAACATAATTTCACCATCTTTCCACCTTTGCTTTGCTGAAAAGAAAATAACACGCAATTTAAAATTTAGTATCCAAATATATTCAAATCAAAATGCAAATAGTGTGAAATCATAGCATTTTGTATGCTGAATGAATGATTGTATTGATGTCAATGGGAGATTTTAAAATTGTAATCTTACTGTACAGCAAAATCAAAATTCTGGGTTAAAAACAACTCAAGTTGGGTTGAAAATGGACAAACCCAGCAGTTGGGTTAAATGTTTGCCCAACCTGCAGTTTTTTTGTTTAAAAAAGACTATATGGCTGGCTTAAAATGAACCCAAATTAGGTTAGAAATTAAAAATAAGACACATAATTACAGAGGCAACAATAATAATCAAAAGGTGAACATGTATTAATAAGCAATTTAATAAATGTTTATGGTGTAAATATTATTCATTAAATGTATTTGTAAATTTTCATTTATTAAACATATGAATAAATGTTAATTTCCAACATACTTTGGGTTCATTTTAAGCAAGTAATACAGTAATTTTTAAACAATAGTTCACAATTTTTAAACTTCCCAGCAGGTTGGGCAAACATTTAACCCAACCACTGGTTTAAACAACCCGATTGCTGGGTTTGTCCATTTTCAACCCAACTTGTGTTGTTTTTAACCCAGCATTTTTTATAGTGTAAATTATAATGCACAGTTTTTTAAATGTTAATATTTTCTCCAATCCCAGTTTAATATGCACAGTGTAAAATTAAATAAAATTATAAAACAATAAATTATATAAATTAAAATACTATGATAGAAAAAATGTGACTGCACACCAATAAGACTGAAATTCAGAAAAAAGAAAAAAAATGGAAGGATTCTGCACAATAAGCAGTTCAAACTAAATTAACTGCATACGTTTAATATGTAGGGTTAGAGGTTCAGAACAAACCCTAACCAGAAGGAATGTCATGTTTAATGTTCAATGTTTAAGGAATATCATATCAATGCACTGCTGCTTTGCATGCACTACCATGAATAAACTTTAACATCCAGGGATACTTTCCATTGCACAGAAGGTTCTTTAAAGTGAAAAAAATATCCTTTAGATTAAAAAGTGGATCTTTAAAGCCGGGCACACATTTAACGATTGTAAGGCCGATTATGAATGTAAATTGATACTTATGACTGATCGCGCTCAAACGCGTCCAGTCGCGTTCAGTCTGTGATTACAGTCGGTGTTCAAATTCCAAGTGTAAGTATATAAATCTGCTTCAGTCGCAGGAAACAATCGGTATGTGTGTTCAGTTCAGTCTTAGAATGTTTCAGCTAATCGTTAGGTGTGTCCCCGGCTTTAAGAAAGGTTCTTCCATGGCATCATTGTGTAAATCCCCCTTTGGAACCTTTATTTTTAAGATTCTATACTGATTCATTCAGTAATAGCCTATTATATAACAGGAAAACAGCCTGTGAGAAGCATATAAAGTTCCTCCAGTTCCATCACTCCAACACAGAGGGGATGACAGCATTGCAGGCATGCGACAGTCCCATTCCTGTGCACCACAAACCACGCTGTCCAAAATAGCCCGGTGTACCTGAGGGGGCTGCTCTATGGCATGAATTAATTGTATGTTGACTGAATTAATGGGGTAGAAAAACATGCATATATCTGCTAATACACGAGAAGGACAGCGTGCGTGCATGCACACGAGTGTGAGCGCGTGTTCGCTGAGGCGTCGGTTCTGAAAAAGCCAGGCGCAGACAGAGGGGGAGATGCACGCTGCCTCTCTCGCACTAAGAGGTTTGGTGCTTGACCAATCAAGAGTGAGACCGAGCATTGTTAAGAACCTGCGGCTTGATGTAAGGACTCCGCTACGCTTTCCAGCTCAGGCAATGTGCAACCTGCGTGCAGCCCGTGTGCAATTTATGAATAAATTATTTGATGCGGAGTCCCCCAGGGGTGTGTAGCGCTCACCCCTCCTAAACTTAAAGCAATTACCGCCAGGAGATTATTGCCACTCAGCTACAGGCCGCGGTTCGACTTCACTGACTGGCAGACGTCATTTTATAACAGCCCGGGAGCCTCTAAGTCACTGTGACAGAAAATTCATTGTTAGTGTGTAGTGTGAAAATTTCTACAGAGTCACGTCAATACGTGAGACCCGATCGGCTCTCGGAAAATGTATTACTCTTCATAACAAAGTGTGTGATGTATTTTTTTTTCTTTTTTTCTGAAGCTGACAACATTTCACCCCTTACGGGAGGCAAAGCGTCCCACCCCTCTTCTCCCCTCTGCGCCTCTCAATTTATTCTCTTTCTTCTGGCTCACAGGTGATTACGGGCGTGCTTTAACCCAGGGGGTTCAGGCCAGGAAAATGAGATGCTAATCGCGCTGTTTTCTGTTTTTATGATGGATCATCCCTCGCCGCAGAATCTGTTTTGGAGAGGAGCGATGCTAGGCCCATAAGATTTGTGCTGCGCAAGTGCGTCAATTTAAAGACACACAAATCATTCCTGACATCAAACTCTATGTCCAGCCGGTGATATATGGACATTAGAAGGGCGGAAACATGTTTTCAAGACCCTCAGAAATACTTAAACTGTTGCACAGGCCACAATGCATCTGTAAAGGAATAATGAAAATCTGTCAATATGTCATTCCAGCTCTGTATTATTTTCTTTCTTCCGAGAAACACAAAAGGAATCTGAGCTGCTCTTTCACATAAATCGAAAGTGGATGGTGCTTTATACTGCCAAGGACAAAAATGAACCTTACAACCATGTTTCCCATGAACCCTCAACAATAAACATTTTGGATTTCTGACTTATTTGACACACCTAGGTGTAGGTATCTCTACTAACAAACTCCAAACAAAACTCTAAACAAAAAAAGTTATACAATAGTCAACATGAGGAACAAATTAAAATTAAAGTCATTGTTTCCTGGTAATTTCTTAATTTGCAGTCAAATATTTAAGTTATAATGTTGCAATTGTACACTCATGAACATTATACATGTATTAACTTTCACTTTCAATAAATTTAATGCATCCTTGCTGAAAAAAAGTATACATTTTTAAAATAAATAAAAAACGTATTCACCCCAAACTTTTGAATGCTATGTATATACACACACATCATACCATGCATCTCGGCAACACAAATCACCATTGACTTTTGCTGTATAGTAAAGAGAAGCTCAGACATTCTGCTTAACTGTTAATGTTGTTTCACAAATGAAAGAAAATAATACGGGGTAGTAAACACAAAAGAGTGAGTAGAAGCTCTGTTTAAAACAATCAAACAATTTTGAATTTCAGTGGCATATAATTCCTTCCTGAAGAGACTAAAACCTCAAAATCATTTGCTTCATTATAGCTTTTATGTTGAAAAACATAATAATTATTATGGTCAAACTTCACTTTAGCTGTTTAGGCTGTAGGCCTAATTCACACTTGCTAAGAAACTATAGGCTAAGGACGACTGTGGTGCTCGCTAGTATGACATGGTTTTCCTGGTGTTTGAATAAGTAAACAAAACAGATGTTCTCGTCGTGTTCGGTAAATCTGCATGAAATCCAAAATTGCCACTTTGTACGGCAGCATCGTGCAATGTATACAGCACTTGTTGACCGACTTCATCGTCAGCCGCGCACTTTAGCTGTCAGGTCGCATCAGAGCAGCAAAGAGCATCAGCCGTCAGAGTGATATCTGCGGCTCTGTCACTCCCGGCCATTTCCCCCCTCTGATTCCTGACCGTCTGTGTCTGCTTAATAAATAACCAGCTTCAGAAATGGCTGAGACACTCCGCGTTAACATAGACCATCTCTGAGCATACACCCCCCCTCCCTTATCGCAACACTTAGAGATAACCAAGCAAGATTTGGCACAGCTGGAGAGAGGAAGACTCTTTCGATCCTGTTGGCTGACTTTCTATCATTCCCTCTTGCCATGGCTGACTGCCCTGTCCAGCCTGTTTGTGTCATTTTCGCTACAATCCCCCACCCTTCAAGCCTTCATTTTTGTGAACGCTCTTTCTTTCTCTTGCGTTTTCTCTGTGAGCGGCTGACTTCTCATCTACACTTGTCCGTACCCCCTCCAGTGCATATAAAAGTATGTCCGTGGCCACTCATGGCAGTGGGGCAGTAGAGATGGATGGAGCGATGGATGGACGGAGAGATGGATGAGTGGATGGACAGATAGAGAGGGAGGAGGATGCGTGTGTCCCCTGTTGTGACGGTAGAAGCCTTCCCTCCACTCTAACACTCATTACTTACCTCACATCCCACAGGCCCACTGCGCGAGACGCCACCATGTTACAGCCGTAATGTGTGTGTGTGAGCGGTTATATACACTCAGCACTATTAAAGTCTTCTTCGGCAGGTACAACAGCTGCCACTTTATTTATATAAAAACCACCAAACCACCATTTTCTCTGAACGCCCCCACTGCGGTACCACAAAGATGAACTCTCACAACACTGTCCGAAATACGTTTTATAATACAACTTCAAGAGGAGTTGTTTTAAAGACAGGAAAAAGCATTCACAATGCACCAAACTTCCATAATATGACACATTTCTAAGTGAAAAGGCCCATTGACACCAAGAACGATAACTATATTTGCTTCCACACCAATGGACGATAACATTTAGTTTATTATAAGCACGCACAGCAGTTATGCCGTCTGTCACTTTAAAAGCTTGAGTTATTTAAAGTCAGATGGACTTTGATTGGCTGTCAATGTTATCATTCCTCTGTGTCATTATCGTTATAGTGTTGAATTTCTTATTCTCATAGAATTAGAATGATTATTAAACCTTGGTATTTCTAGTTATTGTCTTTGGTGCAATATAAACCTGAATAAGTTGGGCTAACTCAAACAAATTGAGGTAATCAGGCTATCAAGTTTTGAGTTTGTAGTACTCATGCATGTTGATTGCTCCTAACTTGAATTACTGAGTTAGCATAAAAAATTTTGTTAATTAACTTTTTTATTTTGTTTTCTTGCAAATCAAATTAGTTATTTACTTGTGAACAGCGCTAAAATATATTTACATGGGGGCGGAACTTAACTGTATCCACTGGGAAACATTTTTTTCCAGAAGTGGAAGTTTACAAAACATTACAAAGACAAATGTTTGTTTTATTTAATATTAGCACGTCACTGCTCATTTGCATAAAAGTGAACTCTGCTTAACGTTCTCATTGTCAATGGTCGCTGACACTTGCCGGAATACCCTTATTCATTATACAATTTATTCAATATACTTGTATACAACCTACAAATATTATTGGCCTACAGAACTGACTTTTACTTCTGTTTAACTTCCATGGTTCCATTTCCTTTCACAACTTGGTAAAATTGATTGAGAATTTCCCAGTAGCTGTAGAAAAACATTCTCAAACAGAAGATCATGATGCTACCAATGCAAAGGTCATGGGCTCGATTCTCAGAATGCATGAATAAACTGTTCAAAAGTGTACCTTGAATGCAATATAATCTGCTTTGCGTAAAAGCATATGCCAATTGCATAAATGTTTCCAACAGGTCAATATATAGTATGCTTGGATGTAACTCAGAATTACAATATTTCCAACTCCAAACAAGACAAATTTATAAAGAAAAAATCATGTTGTCTCAGACTTTATTGTGTTTTTAGGTCCATTTAGCATTTAAAGGTAAGGTAATCCACTTTAGCATCCACTGTAAGGTAATGCAATGCAAATACATACTCGCTTCACCCTAGGCTAAAAATGCATCAACAAAATGGAATACCAAAAATATGCATGGAGGTTCATGTTTTGATCTTAAAATCAGGAACAAAGCAACAAAGAAATCAACTCACTAAGCTATTTGCTGATGCCCTAATTAAATGATGCCACTAGAGTATAGGACAGTCTTTAGAATGACTCCTTCTGCTGTGTGGAACCTGGACTTGGTGATGATTTTTCTTTTTTTATCTTGAGTTGTAGAACTCCCACAGACTCCAACTGAGCTCAGAGATTCACATAACAAGGTAATGCCTTTAAAAACTGCTGATGCCGAACATAAAACAGGACATGGAGAAAGTGAAAATAAATCCACACAATGAGACCCTCGCACACACATACACATAGGGCACGGCCAGAGAAAAACGTTTTTTAAGCTTTGTTATTATTTGGCCGTCTCTCACTGAATTATAACCTTGAAATGTGTCCAGTTACAGAAAAGAGGATGTTTTAATGGCAAGCGGGGCCTTTGACGTAAAGAATGATTTAATCAATAGAAATGATGAAAGAAGTAATGAAGGAGATCTGTTTCAAATCTGCAAACGATGACGTCGCTGAGGAGATCTGGGAATGTAAACTCATGCCAGCAATGAAAATTATGATTTTACAACGGTCTGTCACCGCCCTCTGATTTAACATGCCATGCAAACAAGCTTAAACACAAATGATTTGTCAAAAATATTTTGACAGATTCTATTCTCTAGGTACTTAGGAAAGATAAAAGACCAGACATTTTAAAAATAATACATTGACAGCATTTTTCCCTGTTTTTTTTTCTCTTCTTTTTTTTTTTTAGAATATTAATAATAACAATAATATGTAAATGTTTATCTGAAAATTTTATTAAAATATAAATATATATTTATGTATAATAAAATGTATCCATTTAAAATTAATATACATTTTATATAACACTCTAAAAAATGCTGGGTTAAAAAAACCCAAGCTGGGTAAAATATGGACAAACCCAGCAGGTTGGGTTAAAAGGCACCTATTATGCCCTCTTTCACATGATGTAATATAAGTCTCTGGTCTGGTCAAGTTTCAGCTTAAAATACCCTACAAATTTGCCCCTATTTGGGGGTGAGCAAAAACACGCCTTTTACTATATTACTATATTGCTGGCTAAAAAAATAAATCCAAAATTGGTTGAAAAAAATGGCTGGGTGAAAACAACCCAATCCCTGGTTTTGTCCATATTTAACCCAGCAGTTTTTAGAGCACTCTAAAAAATGCTGGGTTAAAAAAACCCAAGCTGGGTAAAATATGGACAAACCCAGCAGGTTGGGTTAAAAGGCACCTATTATGCCCTCTTTCACATGATGTAATAGAAGTCTCTGGTCTGGTCAAGTTTCAGCTTAAAATACCCCACAAATTTGCCCCTATTTGGGGGTGAGCAAAAACACGCCTTTTACTATATTACTATATTGCTGGCTAAAAAAATAAATCCAAAATTGGTTGAAAAAAATGGCTGGGTGAAAACAACCCAATCCCTGGTTTTGTCCATATTTAACCCAGCAGTTTTTAGAGTGAGTGAATTAATAAAAATGCACATTTTACTTTAATAAAAATATTTTAATAAACAAATGTTAATAGTAAGATGATTTTTTTTTTCTTTTTAAAATAATTTAATAAAATCAAATATTTTATTAAATTATAATTAATACATTCATGCCTGTTCATATCATTATTTTTAAAAATAATTTAATAAAATAGTTATTCAATTACTCAATTATGATCATTAATACATTTATGTCTGCTCACTCTTGAAACAAATACTGCATTTAAATTGTACATGCAGTCCAGCCTGTCAAATAATAAGCCACAATTATAAATACACTGTGTTTAAGCTTGTCAGCTTGTGAGGTTTTATCCAATTCAAGAAAAAAGAGCCATGTGGCGGTACCTGATTCCAGCTTAATGCACAAAAACCACTTCCACACAAGTGACAGACCACATTACCCCCATCACTTCCATTAGCTTTGATTTCTGGATGTCTGTCGAGAGCAGTTACACGTTTCCTCGAGCGAGCGTCTCAGAAAGAGCAAGTGAGGGAGAGATAGAGCTCGAAAAAAGAGTCACTAAAAATGCAGGGAATCAGATAGGTCAGTGATTCTGAGTGCCATGTCAAGCCATTTACTTTGGGGAATTTAATAATGGCTGTTTGGCCTCTATGGCTATTTGTTCTGCTATTACGAGCCACTAAAATGCTTATGAATCCAGAAAATGTGAGGTAAGAGAGTACTCTACATTTCGTACTGCTTAACCAGAGACTTAAATATGCATGAAGCTCCGCGGGGAATTCATGCGGATAGGCCACACGCAAACACACACACACACACACTACACCTACAAATATAAACACAACACACATAGAAAAATATACTCTAGGGCTGGGTGATATGACAGCATATACCATGTGACAGTAGATATGTGTGAACCGGAAATTGACATTTTGCTATAACATTTACTGCTGTTAATAAGCAAGGTCACAACTTGATGCATTCGTCATGTATAGGTTGTAATAATGTGGCTCATCCAATCAGAATTTAGAATCAGATTTGTTTTATAAAATTAGTTGTACTCATTTTGTTTTTAACTCAAATAATCATCATTAATATAAAAAATAGTTCTTTTGATCTGAAAAGGAAAATTGCTGGATTATACAAAAAAATGTGTAACCTTTGAATTTCCGGCAAAAATTACTATATCCTTATGTAAAATCACTTATAAGATTTGGGTCATAATGTCCCCATAACACTTTCACAAATAAGCAAGCAAGCACACTGACATATATATGGACTTGTATGCCTAAATGTATTGATTCAAAATCATATTGTCTTTCTAGAACACAAACACACACATCAAGGCATTTAAAACACACACACACACACACACACAATTTTCTATTTCTATCTGGGTGCTGGAACCGCGCAGTCAGGAAGAGACAATAAAACAGCTTCAACAACCCAAAGCTGAAAGCTCCATGAGTCTTTAAATTTTTGGAGAAAGTGTCACACCTCTGGTCCAGGGGGACGGTGAGCACGAAACACTGAGAACGCGGCAGATGCAACACCTCCCAAGCTGAAGGGTTTCAACAAAAACAGCAGGTAGAGTGCTGTCGACTGGCAGCAAGTGAAAATTCCCTCTCTGTTTCCTCTGAGAGAGCTACACGCCGCAATTACCCCCTCAGAGAAACAGTAAGAGAGCTAGAAAGCCAGACACGGCAGGCGAGCACCAGAGATTTTATATTTCTCTAATCTTTCTAGCTCTTGTAATGCTCTTTACAGTAATAGCTTGTTTAGTACATCTATTGATAGATGAAACACTACAAACTCTGCATAGTCATCATAAATAACAACACACCAGCTTGCAGTGAGGGAGAGAGAGAGAGAATCAGTTCTTCGCTTGGTCTCTGCAGGTCTCGGCTCTGCGTACGAGCACGCTGGATGCTCGCGCCTGCCCTCAGGAGCCGGCCGGTTTTTATGTACGATTCTTAGAGCATTCGACATGGGAATTTTTGGAGTAAACCTATTTCGGTCTGAGCCAACATTATCAGTTACAGGATTTTTTCCCCCTGATTTTCCACTCAATGGACTGTGTTTTCTACTCAATGAATCAAGGCAGAGCAAACAGAAAGAGAGCCAGAGAAAGAAAGAGCGGAAATAGCTGCTGTTTATTGGATACACAAATCAAAATCTTCAGGGAGGAATGTTTTGTTTTTTAAGCATCCTTTTACTGTGGACCAAAAAAAGCATTTGGACACTCAAGCCAAACATAAAAATGTATGAATGAATGCCATTGCATTAGTCAAGAAAATATCACATTAAGTGGCATATATTTTCAAGAAAGATTATAATATTTTGAATATTCACAATATATCACATTAAGCAACGTCATGAATATCGCAATGATTTTGATCATTTTGCACCACAACTGTGAAATGCTCACAAGATTCCATGTAGCGTTTTTTTCTATAATAAAAATGCTTCAGTAAAATATAGTAAAATACACTGTATGCAGGTATATTTTGCTGTTTAAGACAATACATAATGTGAGAAATTGTGCAAAATCATGCCTTACTTAGCTTTTAAGTTACTGCTTGCATTAAACATTATGAATTGGCTAAAAACAATTGCTTGGTTAAAATGATGACAAAGTTTGTAAGCAGCACTGTTCAAATGGAAACTTGGTTAATCTGCTTCGACACCTGAACTGAACAATGAAAAAAAAATGTTTTGCTGCTTATTCAAACTGCTTAATTACAGTAAAATGAGCTAAAGCAACACAATTGCTATACATTTTGTCCTAACCTAATTTGATTGTGTTCAAGCTACTTAAATATATATAAAATTGAAGTTTACTTATTCCGTTTGAGTTGGTATTACATGATTGATTTGTGTTGAATTAACTAAAACTGGGAGGGGCTTGTTAGTTCCCAGCATGCTTTGCATATGGCTCAATCAAGAGAGAGTAAATGTTGAAATGCTGTAAATATAAAATGACTTCATTCCATGATGTTGAAGTTACCTGAACAAATTATGTTTGTTTAACTTAATTGACTCATGTGGGACCGATGTACAAAATTAAACCATTTAAATCCAACAAACCTTTTTTTTTAGTGTACGTTCAACTAAAATTCATCAAAACACCAGCTGATTAAAAGTCATTGAGCAAAAATTTTGAAGAAAAGTAAAGTTAGATGCCATTTGCCTTGATAGTTTGTTATCTAATGCAATACAATTCAGAATTAAGTGTCCAAATACTTTTCAGGGCCAATGTATATGCAAACCCAGAAGAAAAGCCCTTCATTACGGACTCCAACTACATGAGAATTAATACTGTTTAAATAATTTAGAATGTGCTTCTGTTCGTCAGGGCTTTGGGGATATCGAACATGCTTAAATCAGGCCTTTGTTTCTGCTTTTTGTTTTAGTGAGAGGTGACACATTGATACAGTGGGTGACAATCCATCTCTCTCTCTGTCTCTCGCTCTCTTTGTGTCCTCCAGCACGGAATTAAAATCTCTAATTCACAGTGACACCAAAGGTAGATCAGGTCTAATCTGGTGCTTTAAAACCTAACAACCCTCAAAACTTTATAAATATTGCATTAGGGGATGTTCAACCCTGTCCATTTCAATCTCACTCACTCTCTTTCTCTTCAGAGCCGGATGGCATTGTTGTTGTTAAGTGCTGTTTCGGTGACAGCCGGCACACATCAGTCAGAAATGACTAGCGAGCTGGATCCAAGGGCCTGGATGGTGATCAGGTCACTGCAGTGGGACCTGTTCTCCCGTCCCCTGAGATGACCTGGCCGCTGACTCCAACAGATAACAGCCAAGTTCAGTCACTTGAAGTAATCCTTTAGTGACTAAAATGACTGGAATGACAAAATAGGAGAACGTGATTTACACTTTCTGACATCAATAAAAGCAGATATTGAGGGTGTTCTGCTGAAAGGACAGAAGTGGAAAAAGGCTTGGAAAGTGCCTTGCTGCTGAAGGAGAGAAAGAAAAACACCGGATGGAAAGGCAGAGAGCGTGAAAACTGCACTTTTCATTGTGTTGGGAAGAGCGGAATCTTTCAGCCTCTCTAACAGGATTTGGTCACCTGATATTGGCGGCTCCGTTAATTAATTTAACATTTCCAGAAGCAACCAGGGACCCATAATGGAGCTACTGTTTAAACTGTAGCCTATACTACATTCAATATCAATAGCAAATTTTGACCTGCAATAAAAAAAAATTTGAATCTTAATACTAAAAAAATATCTGTAAGTCTCTAAAATTGTAAAAGCACAAATAGTTTATTTCATAAGCTGTTGATACATTGATATATCAGTGTCTATGCAAATAAATATATAAACGTTAAAATAAATATAAAAATAAATAAATAAACGTGTGTTAAATCTACACAATCAAGTTGAAACCATATACGAAAATTTCCAAAAAGTCCACAGAAGAAAGCTCTTCTAATTTTTGTTTTGTTTGCCGGATATTAGTGCAATGCTGTTAGTGATGTGTGGGTGTCTTTATGTATCTTGGCATATGAATACCATATAATAAACGTGCGTACTACACAGTTACAAACAGTAGATGTCTGCCAATGTCATGACTCACGATGAAACACATCACTTGCATTCCCATGCATTCAGAACAATTTTGAAACGGTGAGTGATTCTGAGACAATGACACTGTGCATGAAACATCTGGTCCAGGCGTGACACATCGTATCACAACAAACAGGAAACAGACGGCTGCAGTCATCTATATAGCAGAGGCTAGGGTTAGTTGTCACACATTTTACTCCAGTGAATATTTCTCAGGGTGGGTTTAATTTTGAAGGTCATATTTTACTATAGACACAAACCTTAAATTCTTCATTACTGCTCAGCAAAAAACGAAGCGACGAGAATATTTTTTGTGCACCAAAAATCACAAAATAACGACTTTATTCAACAATATCTAGTGATGGACAAATTCATAACACTGCTTCATGAAGCTTCAAAGCTTTACGAATCTTTTGTTTCGAATCAGTGGTTCAGAGCGCCAAAATCACATGATTTCAGTAAACGAGGCTTTGTTATGTCACAAGTGTTTCAAAATTTCAATGGTTCACGTGACTTTGGCAGTTTGATACACGCTCCGAAACACTGATTCAAAACAAAAGATTCGTAAAGCTTCGAAGCTTCATGAAGCAGTGTTTTGAAATCACCCATCACTAGATATTGTTGAATAAAGTCGATTTTTTTTTTTTTTTGGGCGCACAAAAAGTATTCTCGTCGCATTATAATATTAAGGTTGAACCACTGTAGTCACATGAACTGTTTTAAATATGTTTTTAGTAGGGAGAAAAAGGAAATGATCTTGCTGGCAATGCAGACCTCACTGAGCCATCGGATTTTATCAAAAATATCTTAATTTGTGTTCCGAAGATGAATGAAGGTCTTACGGGTGTGGAACGACATGAGGGTGAGTAATTAATGACAGAATTTTCATTTTTGGGTGAACTAACCCTTTAAAGCAATTTTGAATGAGATACAGTGTTGGGCTCATTACTCAAAAATTTTAATTTATTACTCGTTACTAGTTTCAAAAGTAATATTATTACTTTTTACTTATTACTATCTGGCAACAATAATTAGTTACACTACTAGTTATATTACTTTTACATCCTACAGAAGTTGTATTTGTGTATCTTGCCCATAAAATCCTTCTAAAATGTTACTAACAACATATTTCTGCCTCATCATTTGACCAAAATCCACATTGGGTTATTACAAACACTCAATGGTGTCAAGTGTTGTATTGATCTCATTAATTGTCATGTGTAGCTTGAAGTTAATTATAGCTATAATTGCTCTGTTGCCCATATACGATTAAATTTCATGATGTATTTTAACAAAAGAAATCACAAGATCTTAAGAAAATGTTTCATTTTCCAAAAAGATTTTTAATTACAGTAATCATTTATATTGGGATCAGAGGGATGTTGGTGGGCACATAATGTAATGCCACAACTTACACAACAGTGTTCACATAATTTTTTCTCCTGACAAAATCAATTACTGCGAATTACTGCAAAAAGTAATATTATTATAACTAGTTACTGCCCAACCTTGTGTAGTCCTACTTCCCTTATGAATGAAACAAAGAAAGAACTTTCTTTCTTTCTGTCTTCATTTTATTTACTTATTAATCACTGTTTCAAAAATCATGTTAAACACACATACTGGAAATAAAATCTGGTAGATGAAAACGTTGTTTATCCTGAGAAGGAATGAATTTCCATAATGCTTCGAATGACACTTATCACCTGCATTGTGAGAATCTGATGGAACAATTTAACTGAAAGCCTGAAATTACTTTCACCATAAAAGACTGAAATACACAGTCCTTAAATTGAATTATAGGTTCATTTCAAACAGCCTCCCTGGAGTATCAGACAGTGGCAAAAATTACTAGCCATAATTTGAAAATATTTAGATGCTTTAAATGAATTGTTTTTTATGCATGACTTTACCGGCAACGAAAGCAAAATTGTACTTCCTTACACAGTATGTTCATTTCAGTGAAAATATTGAGGTCAAAATCTCTGCAGACTGCAGTTTGCAGAGAAAGATGAAACAGCGGTCCCCTGACAATAAAAGGTGGAAACTATGATAAATAAAATATTATGGAGATGGCTCTCTAATATTGCATTGTCACAATCAATTTCCTATTACCCTTCTCAATTTTGATATGGAGTGTATTATTTGCTGCTGAAATTCACTTTATAAAGCCAGAGACTCCAGTTTACATATAAACTGCTCCTGTTCCTTCTCGGGGCCCTGAGAATGAAAAGCCCATGGCTATGAGGAATGAATTGCGCATTTGAGATGCAATTAGGTTAGCATGTATACGGCAAAGCGCAATCCTTCTCTCTGCCGCTCTTTCTGCCGTTGCAGCGCTTGTCACGGAAAGTGAACTACAGCCGGAACCAAATTGAATCAAATCAGCTAGTGGCCTCCCGATTAAACGAGCCAAACCCAACAAAATGATTGTCGTATTTTTCCAGGCCGGCGCACGGATCTAAAAAGAGATCATTTTTAATAACGGCAAATCGTGGGGTGCGTATTAGTATGTTAAACAGTGAAACGTGTTGGCATTGAGATGAACTGTTTCCACTTACAAGACGTGACATGCTGTAAACTCTTAGCGGGTTTCTCTCGCACTCTTCCCTCTCTGAATGACATCATTAGCGTGAGGAGAGAGACCCTGTTAGGACGAAACGCTGACAGGAAGTGTGCGCACACCGATGTGACGGCAGTTAATTACTCTGTTGGCACCTCTTTCTCGGAGCGAAAAATGAGGGAAATGGGGGTCACGTTTTTCACAAACGGAGAAGAGCGGTGTTTAATGACGTGACACCAGGTTTAATGTAGTATGCAAGAAGGTGACAGAGAGAAAGACAGAGAGAGAGTCAGAGGTAAAAAGAGGCTGCCGATGGATTCAGAAATGTACAGTACGTGCAAATGAAGTCGCAGAAAAGGCTGAAAAAGAGGGTGTCGTGGAGAAACTGGGAAACAACACTGACGGAGGGAAGGTGCGAAAAAGAATAGGATATGAGGACACGAGCATCACACACGTGAAGTCTCTCGGTCCTTTGGTTTGGTAAAGCACAAATTAAGTGACAAAGATCAGACGGGTCAGATCCATGGTGTGAAAAAAGCTTAAATCTACTTCTGATAATCACAAAGTCAACAAAGAATAAAACAGAATAGAAATCATTGAAGCTACTTGCATAGTGCATGTATATATATATAAACATTACGATTTTAGGTTAAAATTTATATAAATGTAAGGGATGTGTATATCTAAGGTCCTGTAACTGAATATCATTTTTTTTGCCTGTTTTCAACATTTTTAATCACATTTTAACCTTAATTTCTGGTTCTTAAGTGCATTTTAAACAAATATTATAGCCTATTTAATTCAAAAAGTATTCAAAAAAGGTCATGATCCGCATGCATAATAACTATAAAACAATGATCAAAATGCATTTTAGATAAAAGTACAGCGTGTCAGTACAGGATGGCAACTTTCCAAAAGTATTTAACTACATAGATAAAGAAAAACAAAGTAAGTGCAGAGAAATTTTAATTTGGTTATATGTTATAATTTATTATATTTGTTAATTCAATTTTGTGTTTAGAATGCCTTAACAGGAATTCAAGATCAGAGAGTGTTCATTCGACACACTAAATCACTAAAATATATTAAAGTTTTTATATCACTGTGAAACAACTTGGAACATTTCCTGAAGCATTTTCATTAACTATATATGTTCAGACGTGTATTTTATTTTTCTCCATCTGTCAGTACAAGCTACTTTATCAGTACCGTAAATCTAACATATATCCTTTACCCACAATTTTTCCCTTGCCGGGGGTGATTTGACTGCAGGGCTGGAAAAGAAAACGAAATGTGAGTCATAGCAAAAAAGAGCGAAACAAAGAGCAGGGCGGTTCATATTTTGTGACAGGCCCTTTCCACATGAAGTGTTGGGGTTGTGTGGAGGAATTATGACAGACTGGTTTTCACAGCTCCACCGAAGCCCACAGAGTCCTGCCAAGTGCTAAGAGCTGCCAGCAACGGTGACCTTTTAATACGCCACAAAGACCACGGCACACGGGGTCAGCTTTCCACGGACAAGGCAAAGGGAAGGACAGAGGACGAGAAAAGGGAGAAGAAAGAGAGCTCGGCCTTTACCAGGCTCTTTTAATGTGCAGTCACCCACAATATCATAAAAAGGCCTTTATTTTATGCTTAAGGAAAAACTAATAGGAAATGAATTTCGAAATGTCATGTTTCACTAGGATTTGTGTTTAAGATGGTGGCTGGCCAGCGGCTCGATCAGTTGGTAGCGAATGTAGTCAGTTAACTTCCTCTTCAAGAGGAAACTAGATATATCTGAACTCATTCAGGGATTTAGGGAGCTGCAAGCTGTGTGTGTGTTTGTGTGTGTGTGTCTACTGCATGTGTAAGAAACAGCTAGTAGGGGGTTGTCACAGTTCTTCCACTTGTGCCTGCTTGTGTAACCACTCGCTGTGACCAACCTTGTTCCTGCTCTTTCTGTCTGTCTGCACTGTATCCCATTAGAATGCTGCCATAAACTCATTATACATAAGATGCCAAAATCCACTATGTGAAATCCAAGTCACCAGGCCAGTTTTTGCATTAGAGGCAACCCAGTACTGTTAAAACACCACCCTTAATCAACTTGCCTCTTACAAACTAAAGCAAACAGATCAAACCCAACACATTCACACATATACTGACTAATATCCAAACAATGAAGTCCTCCTATTGAATTGTATTGTCAATAGAACTTCACATTTCTAGATTTTAGAGCATAATGTTAATTACTACAGAAAATAATTTTATTTTGCCCATTTATAAAATAAACAAGGGCTTAAAAAAGGGGCAAAAAACTTAAAAATAAAAGCACTTACATGAACTCTTCCGCTAATAATGTAAATTGTATGAGATGTAAAGTGAGCCAAATCATAATTTTTGCAAAGGAAAGTACTGAATTTACAGTTATTTATGTAGATTTTCACAATGTAAAATTCCTATTTGTTGTATTCCTAGGTCATGGCATAGAAGTCAAAATATTTGATATAACTAATGCAACTATAGTTTTAGTATATATTTTAATGTCCCATCTTTAATGTAATGTATATTTTTGTGTATATATACACACACACACAATGTGTGTGTGTGTCAAAATTAAACGTTTTTTATTCATATTTATCATGTTGCTACCCATATTCCATAAAATACAGCTTTTAGCCCTTTTAGACATTAATAAATTCATTATTTAGTTAATAATGTATAGTTTATAAATGACTTTTCCTATTAATTCATGACCAGACAGACAGAGTGAAAGCACTTCAGAAATGTCCACACAAGTATAGCAAAACCTGAATCAGACAAACAAAATTTAAAAAACCTTAATTTATCAACAGACAACTTACTCAATTTCTACATCACTATGTTTTCAAAATTAAATGACACTTTCTACGATTTTCCAATTTGCAGCATCTAAGGCGTTGGAAATGTAAAATGAATGTGTGATGTTGGACACACAGTTGGACAGTAGACTGTTACGTCAGAGGAGAGCAGGTGGCTTCTTTGCGTCTGTTTAGCATAAGCACCCGACGAGCACACACACACACACACACACACGTGATTCTCTGTCAGCACGGGCCCCTGAGGCAGGTGTGGCCCCACACACAGGCGGCTTCAAAAAATGGCCCCAAAATCAAATGCTGCTGCTCCACGTCCCTGTTCAACCCGACCAGATCGGCTGTCACTCCTGACATCGCTTGTCAGAAGTTCTCCTTCACTGCTCATGGACAACATGGGGGTCAAAAGAGCAAGTACAACGGGCCAAACCATCCTTCTTTTTTTCCTACTCCTCTCAGCAGACACTGAACTCAGAAATGACAGGAGAGGCTGGGTTAAAACTAGCTGCCAGAAAAACAAACGCTGCAGAACAAGTGAAGGGAAGGAGAAAAAGTATCTCACTTCCATTCCCTCTCATTTTTGATGTCAGGAACGCCGGGATTGTGCTCTGACAGCCAGGGAAGCAAAAGGCCAAAAGTGTCCCTAACACCACACCGGGGTGAGAGCGACTGCTTAACTTTGGCTTTGTGAGCAAAAGTCACAAGCATCTTGAATATATTAAAATGGTCGTTCTCAACTGGTTCTCAACACAGGACCGGAATTGTCCGAAATTGAATTTCAATGGTTTCATGCTCTCGCTACACAAAACTCACTGTGATCGACACAAAACATGTTTATCCTCATTGCAAGTCAACCTATATTTAATGTAGTCTGCTTTCTTTTTACCTTGCATAGTTTTGTTCATGGTTTTCGAGGGCATGTCACTGTCCGTGCTGTCATCTGTCTGATTTAATTCACTTGCTTCTTCCAAGTGCCATAACTGAAAATACAGAGTTTAATTGGATGCACAACCTTTGCCATCAAAAACGAAATATATGAAAATCCACAAATCTAACCATGTTCTGTTTAAAATCTGTGAATGACAACTCTTTTTATAAAACATCTACTGTAAGATCATATATTGAGAACTTTGAAATTTGACTTGCAAATGACAACTGAAAGCACAGTAACACTTTACAATAAGGTTCATTACTTAACATTAGTTAACAACGTTAGTTAATCTTTGTTAATGTTTTATTTCAACATTTACTAATACAATATTAAAATCTTGTTAACATTAGTTAATGCACTGTGAACTAACATGAACAAACAAACTGAAAGCACTTTACCCATTCAAACTGCTCAATTCATGTTTCTTCATCTCTATCTTGCAATTTTTCCACACTTCTGCTCGAGTAAGACTCAAACATATGCCCACAATCAACATTCTTTAGTATTTGTACTTTTACACTTGTCTTTCTATAAAAACAATGATCTTACGTGGATTCTTTTGACAAAATTATAATTAGCGTTAGATTACCATAGAAAGCTAAAAGCAAATACAACAATTCACAAGATTAAAATGATTTCTTCTGTTGAAAACTTACTTTTAAAGTGTATAAAGCAACGTTCTTGTCTGTGGGACTTCCCTGAATTGGTGGTGCTTCCTTCGTAAACAGTCAAAGTTTTTAGACAAATCTTTTAAGTGAACAAATCTCTCTTTTTCGTGCACAGAGTGAAGGATTCAATAAAATAATAAACAATAACAACAACAACAATCGTCGCCATCTACTGGCGCAACTACCCTGCAGAAAGAGTCACTGAATGAACACATTTAAATGATTTGAATGACTCGGATCCCCACCTCAAGTACGAGCGGAAATAGTGTGAAATCCATATATGGCAATGGGAAACAATCCTCCTGATCATCGTCGTCTTTCTTCTTCGCTCGCTGGACTCAAGAGCGGCATCTGGCTCCGTGTATGAATAATCATATGGTTCAAACAAGGACCTGTAAAAGACGCCAAATACGAAGAAAGCTGATCAGTTCGGCACAATTTGGTGGAAAATAGTCGTTAATGATGATATAATAAGTAAACATACAAGCATCCGTCAACATTTTTCGGATAAAAAAGCCCTAATGGCTTAAATCCCCTCATGAAACGTATGACACAACGGACATTATTTAACAGGTATGACGTCTATATTTCATTATAAAACCTGTTTTAATTTCTCATGTTTTATTTTTACAGTCACG
>RJVU01067793.1:12832079-12861184 GCA_003731715.1 Anabarilius grahami | reverse complement strand
TTGCCATATTATTTTTTAGTTTTACAGAAATTTGGTGTATTCTCTCTTTTTCACTTTCTTTCTCTTTCTAAAGAGTAATGAGAATTTGGGGGCAATATGTGCTTAATTAATGTGCAAATAATCTTAATGGTCTTTTCGTGAGATTCGCCCGATCTTCACTCTCATAAGACACATGATGATCCAAGCTCAAACACCGCAAACCGCAGTCTAATAAAGACACGTCCATCCATTGTTCCCCAGCAGCTGACCTGGACAGGGAACGTGTCCTCTCAGGACCTCCCGTCCGTGCCCTAACAGACAGCGTTAATGACACCAGATTTGTGGGGCGCATAAAGAAAGTCGTGAATAGAGGAGGAAGCCAGGCATGTTGGTTTAAGTCTTGCCCTTGTCAGCAGCACAATTGCCTTACAAATCCCACCGTGAAGACCTCCGTATTACTCTCTCTGTATGGCCCACCCCACCGGCTCACACCTTGATTACTCTTAAGGGAAGGTAATCTCTAACATACACAAATACCAGCAGTCGAACCCAAAGCTAAGACCCACTTGCACTTACACACTCATAGTTGATGGGAAATTACTGTAATTCCCCCCTGAGTTTTGGGTGCAAAGGCAGTTCCCCCTCCTTTCCTGAAGCTGCTCTCCAAATCCATGTTTAGTGGCTGCTGCAGATAAGCGCTAAGCGCCGGCTGCATTATAATTGACGCGTATCCCTCTTTAGTTGAAGGATATCGGAGAAAGGCATTATCCAGCTCTATTAGAGTTTTGTTTTAGTGGAAACTGTTATCCTGCTTCACCGCAGTAAACAGCATGCATCACCCTGGGAAAGAAAACTTTTAAATGTGTTTTTGTTGTTTATTTAATGCTTGATTTGTTTGTTTTTCGCTCTATGATTAACATTTATTCTTGTACTAGTTAAAGTGTTGTGCTAAGAGTTTAAATTGTTTTATATATAGTACACATTGATCCAAATCAGAATAATCAGATGTTAGTGAGCTGTGGTGAGATGCCTTACTGTCTATGGCCTACATAGACAGCCGCCTTCTAAGACAGCATCTGAATTTAAAAGTGACTGATTTGGAATGGCCTTCATAGGCAGCATCAAGTGTACCGGAGACTCAATTGATTACAATTGATTTTAGTAGAATTTGGTATTAGTACTGTTTAGCTAAGCTAATGTTGTGATACTTTAATAAGTATTAATAATACATTACACAGATTTTAGATAATATGTAATTATTTAAAAATAATTATTGTCAGTGTTTTTAGTTATTGTAAACAAAATTTATTAAAAAATGTTTTTTTTTAATTGAAATAGAGCTGAAATAAAATAAAATTAAAAAAAAAACTGGAAATATAAAATAAAAGCTAATTCAAAATATTAATAAATGCAATACAAGTTTTATTGATTCTAACAGTATTCAATGAACAATATAGTAAGAATATTTATAGTCATCACAACATTTTGGAAGTCTTGTAGTGCATTCTGGGTTTACCTTACATGCGATGCTGCCTTAGAATTTGTCCCAAATCTTAGTAGAAAGCAAAATGTTGCTTCCTATAAGGCTTCTCACACTAAAATAAGGATTTCCAATCCTGGAAAAGTTTAGTCATGTAATTTTCCATTGTAATGTGACTACAATATTATAGAGAAAATAAACGATTGTACTTATAGAAACATTATTTTTCTGGTCTATAAAATAATTGCTAAAAATCATCCTTAAGTAATCATTTGACAAAATATTGGGGACTTTTTGCCTACCTTTTGCAATAGCCTTTGTGTGCCTTAAAATGCTGTGTAGTTGGTACATTTTCTAGGTTTTACAATTGAGCTAATCAGTGTGATGTCAGTCACGTGGGGGAAAAAAAGAGTCCAGAACAAACTCAGAATTTAAATGCTTCTTGACAGTCAGAAAAATGGTGTTTCTTTAAGGCCTCTGCATTGCATCATGGGTCAGGCCCACACCGCAGGCAATATCGTCCCTGAGAGTGGCTGCATTTCAGGCTTTCCTCTGGATGATTGTGTGGTCCCGTAAAATCCGTGCAGGTCTCAAGCGGCCAGGGAAAAGGAGAGAGAGAGAGAGAGGGAGAGAGAGGAGTACGATGGCGGTTTATTCGGAATACGGGTAAATGAAATCTCCAGCACGCATAGGTGAGCTCCCCCAAGACTGCGCTTGAAATTCATAGACACTGTGCATATGAGAACTCTGAAACAGAGAGGAGAGCTGGGTCGCCCGAGTCAAGAGTGTTTAGAGCCACGGAGAGTGCTTTATTAAAGATGAATCAAAGACAAATAAAATGAATGTCAGCACACATGTTCAATTACAGGCGTTTGCCATGGTGCATTGGTGTCGAGCAGGTGCTAATCACACTAATCGATATGTAAATTTAAAGTACACCAAACAGCACAGCCTCCTGTGACCATACGCCTATCTTTAAGCTACTTTTAAGTCATTAAACGCAGGTTTCTCCTGCATAGCAGAACGCAAGTTGTGACATTTATTTGAACTCACCAGAATAGAAAGACATGAGGAGAGGAGAATAAATAAAAGTGACATTTTCACCTGTCTTGCAATATACTGAAGTTTTAATGAATCAGGAGGGTTTGTAGGTTTTGTAGACAGGCAGAAGGACTTTGGGAACTCATTGATATTATGGGATGTCATCTCCTGCCCTCTCATCTCAAGAGGGAGAGATCAACCTATAGGCTGTTGTTCTTTATTTATTGCATATTTTACATTAAAGTCCCCCTGTAGTCAATAATTTATCCCTTAAAATTCATCTTTGACAACCAAAATGACATATTAAACTCTTTTTTTCCTTGAAAAAAATCTGCTACACATTTATCAAGTTATTGTTTTCTTGTAAACTCGCTAAATTGTTCCATTGTTCTGTGGCACGAGATCTCGTCACACTAGGGCTGGACGATTAATCGAAAAGTAATCGAAACCGAAATTCTGAATCTCTAACCGACGTAATTTTCCCATGTCGGTTATTTTGTTTTTTTAATCCTGTTAATACTTCCCACTTAAAAACATACTACCGCGTGTGTAGTCACGTGACTCCGCCCCGTCAAGTCAACACACAGGTGAACGCAGAGTCAACAGAAATACGGCGCGCGAGCTGTGAGCCTTGCGTCTTCACTAAACTTTGTCAGTTGTATGTGTTTTAAGGTTTGCCAGTTTGGACATTCAAGCGATTTAGACGATCGGATGTGTATTATTATATTGAGCTATCGTGCTCGCGCAGCTGCATTGTGGCACGAACACTCATACAAACAGTAGCTGTACAAAACGTGAAGTTCGCGAGCACTGAGGAGGAGCAGAAACTAGTTGTCAGCGCTGTCCTGTGATTTATCACTAAAGTAGCTTAGAAACTTATTATAAAAAGTTATTATAGCATGTATTTTTCTGCTTTTGAAGTAACTATTTACAACCCACAGCTTTACAATTAATAGAGAGACAGTATGACTAATTCACACACGCAATTGCTCTCATTACATACTGGTACTGTGCTAATTTATCTGTATCTGATTTACAACGAGCAGAAATCTGTAAGAAATGTTACGAACCATAGATAACAGCTCACTTTCAGCAGTTATTTTATGTCAGATCACTCTTTCAATAGGAAAAAATATCCCACCTTTAATAGTCAATCATATTTACAGTACAAACCTTGTCAGTGAACTATGAGGGCAAAAAAAAAACAGAAACAAAATAATCGTTCATTAATCATAATCGAGGTAAAATGTTCAATTAATCGAGGTTTTGATTTTAGGTCATAATCGTCCAGCCCTACGTCACACCCCTAAAAATAGTGCTTTCCAACATCTGTCGAAATGTAATTTTGAGTGTCCAATGATATTATCATGAATTGACAAAGGTAGTTCTTGCAGACACACTGATCTCGGACAAACCAGCTTGAGAGAAATTCGTGAACGACAAACTACAGATTCAGAACACAATTTCTCCCTCTGGTGGGAAATTAAATTGTATCTCCCTGTTTTCTCTCATTTTATTTCTCTCACCTTTCATACCTCTCTTTCAGAAGCAGGCAATGTATCTTAAGTATGTTGTTCACAAGCACAACTTATTCCGGAGAATTAAGTGCCGTGCTCTCAAGCTCTGTGCATCTGTGGTGCTCTGGGACATGTAAACCCCCTTTTTTTTCTTTCAAAATTCACAATCCAGCCTGCTGACCTGTGCGTTCCCTCAGCGTCCCCTTAACATGACAAGCGTCTTACTGTGAGCTTTGGTAAATCATGCAAACAAGAGCGGAGGGGGACACGGGCCTCCCCTATGCCTTCCGAAAATTGATTTACAAACCGCAAAGGTCCCAAAAATGAACCTGCGGTACGTCAGAGAAAACATGAGGAAGCTGCCTTATAAATGAGGAGACACATTGAGCATTTGAATCTTCATGATCAAACTAACGAGCATTCAAAACATAATAAACCTGTCTAATTCAGAGGAATGATCATGTTCAGAAGAATTTGAAGACCCCATGTGGTGAAAATCAAGTTTTTAAAGTTGTTTATATGTCTATGTGGTGTTTTTAATATTCTTTAAGACAAACCATGTGCAAATTCATCAGTCAATGCAGTTTGTTTGTTTGTTTGTTTTAAGCAGGACTACTTTTTTAGGTTGATGAACCAGCCGGTAACTATCCCTTGTTTTGTCCTAAGAATTACGTGGTCCTGACTGGAATTAAAAGAAAAAAAATAATTTAACTCTGCACAGTCAGTAAGTGTTTTTTTTTCACACTAGTCTCATGTATACTGTTTCATTCTTGAGACTATACCTATGCATTTCCTCGCCTTATAGACTTCCATTGCAAGTAGTGATGCAGCTTTGTTGTAGTTGAACAACTGAAGCGTGAGCTGTTAAAGCTGTTTCCTCTTCTAGAAAGGGGGCCGGGAGCAGCAGCTCATTTAAATTTAAAGGGACACACACAAAAATGCAGTGTTTTTGCTCACAACCAAAAAGTGGCAAATTTGACAAGCTATAATAAATGATCTGTGTGGTATTTTGAGCTGAAACTTCACAGTCACATTCTGGGGACACCAGAGACTTATATTACATCTTGTAAAAGGGGCATTATAGGTCCCCTTTAAACGTCTTTCAGTCAATGGCTTTAGCCCTTTAAAACTAATTTGGCCTAAAATCGAAATGTTGATACATCACTAATTGTAAGTGCATTACTGTACACTACTTTATTTTACAGGCATGTCTTGGATGCTGTCAGTAGAGCTTAACATGCTTTGAACATGCAAATTTCCTTTAAGAGGTCTTTTGAATACATGCTAAATAGCACAAAAAGAGCAGAAAGTTGGAAGGAAAGAAACTCGACATCACAACAATACCAATCCCAGCTCTATGATGCTAACAAAGGCTCACATCATTGATATGCCTGAACATATTTTACATTGGTAAAACACATTTGATATGCGCCGCTCCTATTTTAGTCACATTTTAAGGCGTCTTTTGTACGTTTCTTCCTTACAAGCCCGCCAGAGCGCCTCTCTCCACCAACAAAAGCAGTTAAAATCAGTGATTGCTTTCAGAAACTTTAATTACGACTGGAAAATGGCATTCTTCCATATAATAGATTCCGATTGTTTCAGCATTATCTACCATGCAAATAAAATCTACTGTATTCCACAATATTCCCAGGATTAATCACTCTCCAAATTCTAATATGCTCTTGAAATGGCGAATAAAAAGCTGGCGCTGTTGTTGATGTGATGGAAGCTGTGCGCTTTCTCTTTCTTTCTTTCGCACTCGTCTCTCTCTCACACGCGCACACTTTGAGCTATTATTATGCATATCCAGGTAGAAAGTTAATTAACCCAAAGCTTAAGCTAATTATGATAGCAGAATGCTATCAACCAAACACTTTCAGTCAGACAGCTGTCCAGAATTTCATTTGCTAATCATTTGTCTTTTGGCGGAGCATATGGTAGGTTTTCATGCTATCAGAGGCACAACAAGCAGCTGAGAATCATTAACTAAAAACAATGTGCATAAAATCAGGGGTAGCTTTAGCCAGACAAAAAGCTGAATCCTTAGCCTATAAAAAAAAATAATCATTGTTTGTCAGCCCTTGCCACTTAGAAATTTAAGCTGATAGCACCGTGTATGTGTGACTGGAATCCTGATACGCCAATGAATTGTTTATATTTATATGCAAATGAGGGGGCATGTTTATTGTTTATACGTGCTATGTTAATAAGACACGGTCCTATGCTGGAATATTTAAGCCTGGTTGTATCAAAACACATTTTCTATTAATCAATTAAATGCTTTTTTTTTTTGTTCACGGAACATTTTCATATTTGATGGTTGTAAGGTCATGTTTGTTTTAAAAGAAACACTTGAAAGTCTAATTAGTTTTTCACATGTGTTACAGGAGATGACACAGATGGACCGAATTAATTTGGTTCCCTCCATTTCCCGGAGACGGGAATGCACAAACAGACGCACGCGGGGAACAACAAAACGTCGTGGCTGTCCTCCTGCAACCGTACGCTTGCGTTTTCTGTCCTGAGGATAAATGATGCAAGGTCATGTTTGCCTTTAATCTTGTCAGTTTATGTGTGATGACATCTACTATGGCATGTGCACTGATAAAGACTGCAGATGAGATCTGAATACAGTTCCCTTGTAGTGTATATATCCATACAGTTATGCCAATTAGCAAAATACTGCAAATAAGTTTGGTTTGTACCAACTTGCCACATTACCATAGGATTTAATAGCATGCAGTAACAGGTGTGCATGTATTGGCTTTTTTGATTCAAACCTGGCCTGTCCAAGCAGGTTTTGGAGGTATTATAAGTGATTTTCTATGTGCTTCGACTCCCTCAGTACAATCATGAGTAAAAGTCACTGGGCTCCAAAGTTGTTAAGCCCCCAATGTTCCCCAAAAATGTCTTCTCTTGTGTTGCAAAGAAAGGAGGTCTTACAGGTTTGGAATGACATGAGGATAAGTACATGATGACAGAATTGTCATTTTTGACCCCTTAAAGGAATAGTTCACCCAAAAAATGAAAATTATCCCATGATACCCTCAAGCCATCCTAGGTGTATATGACTTCCTTCTTTCAGACTTATATAATCGGAGATATATTTAAAAATATCTTGGCTCTCCCAAGCTATATAATGGCAGTGAATGGGGGGCATGATTTTGTAGCCAAAAAAAGTGCATCCATTCATCGTAAAAGTACTCCACATGACTCCTGGGGGTTAATAAAGGCCTTCTGAAGCTAAGAAAAATATCCATATTTAAAACTTTATAATCTAAAGTAACAAGCTAGTTTTAATAAGCTAGTTATAATAGTTAATTATGTTTTAAATATGGATTCTTTTTTTTTTTTTTTTTTTTTTNTTTTTTTTTTTTTTTTTTTTTTTTTTTTTTTACAAAAACCCATCGCTTTGCTTCAGAAGGCCTTTATTAACCCCTGGAGCCGTGTGGAGTACTTTTACGATGGATGGATGGATGCACTTTCTTTTGCACTTTCTTTTATTTCTTTTAAATTATTCAGTCATTTTTGATATATTTTTACTTGTGGGAGCAGGACACTATAGTTCATTTATGTAAGTGAGGATAGCAAAATAAAGTAAACTGTGACATATTATACCCAAAAATTCTTCATACAGTGGACTATCAGTAAAAACTGATAAAAATTTGGAAGCAAAAATTATTCAGACACTTTGACCTGACCATGTTTTGCTTAAGTGTTATCTGACATAATTAAGATTAATTTTTTCCGACACAGTTTAACTCTGAGATCTTGTCAGATTTTATTACCATTTCTTAAACTATAGTGAATAAACTGTAATAATGAATGAAATGTTCAAGGTGTCTGAATACATTTTTGTTTGACTGTACATCATTTAACCCTGTGTGATCCACGGTACACTCAAAATTCCATCCAAACAGGAAAACACACTGGGAATAAGTGGCGTTAGCTGGGAGTGAGTCTGAGTGATTGATATCAGGATCTCTCCCCAATACTCCTGAAATCAAACGACTCCGGCTCTCCTCTAGCATGTGACAGGGAGCTCTAAAAACATCTCCGCTTCGGACCTCACCGGCTAAATTGCCTCTGCTCTCGCCTTCACTCGCTAGCATTGGATGACAGATAAATTGATCGAAATATTGGAAAATAATATCCTGCCCAAACTCGTTGAACCTTGATTTCCAGTCTTTTGAATTTTTCATACGGGAACAAAATGAAAAACGGTTCTGATGTGTTTTTCCTTCCTCCCTTTCCTACACAATTATGTAGTGCTCATTTGCAATAAGGTCGGCCCATACATCAAACGCTGTGTGCGCTGTAAACAGAATGTGGCCCTTTTTTTTCCAACGGTCCCAAATCATTGTAAGCACAGGAAGTCAAGTAGGGAGTCTATTGGCCTGAAAATAATGTTGCCGATCTTCAATAAATCTATAAATCTGACACTGCCCTTCAGGGCCTCATTAGACGCAGAAATCTTTATTACAGTTAGTGTTGCTGGTATCAGTTAAAAGAAATCATCTTTTGAAGCTTGTCAGAGAAATTGAATTAGAAGCACATGTCAGATGAAGAAGGCGGAATAATTTGAAGATCCTCTTTAAGCTGATGAAGAATCATTCTCTTGAAAGTTTCCAGGCTGCCTTGTGAAATTTGGCTCTGATTAAAATAGATAGATTTCATTGGATGATGCTATGACTTTTTTCCAGTATTTGCAGTGAATCTGAATGGTAATGTAGCAGAAAATTGTCTGATTCACTTTTTGTTTATGTGCTCTTTAATTTGAGCTCAAGCCTACATAGTCAGCTGTCTTCTTTGGCAACATCTTAACTGAAATGCAACCTCAAAAGTGACCGATTTTGAGCAAATAAGGAAACTCAAATCACAATTGATTTCAATAGTTGACTGTTGACTTATACTCAAATTGAGTAGAACAGTTTAATTAAGCCAAACTTTTTATTCATTTTATAGTTTATATATAATTATAACATTTTATATATTATAAATTATACTGAAGTTTATATGAGAATAATGTATGTTAATATATAGTTATAAATTATATAATTATCAACATTTTTCTCACTTTATCCACCATCTCGGTTTATTTTCACTGAGCACGTTGCAGTGCATTCTGGGATTCCTTTTCTGTGAAGGATATGTAATGCTAAAGAATCTGACCAAAAAAAGTAACTAAGTAGTCATCATGAGTGTGTCTGTGATGCCTTAAAATGTTGCCTAGGTAGTCAGCTCACTAGGTATTGAAACAGAGCCTCAGTGTGTGTCTCTCTCTCTCTCTCTCCATCTGTGAAGTGAAGTTTCAGTGACGGATGTTTGTGGCAGGAAAGACCTCTGTCACAGGAAAATGAGGTGATCTATCATTTTAAGATATGGTCTTCATATACTGTTTACTCGGAGATATCACTTGCCTCCAGCCAATTTTGACCGGGGACATTTTGTGATATAGCGGTGATTTGTATGGTATCACAGCAACAATAAAAGCAACCCCTGAACTGAAAACAACAACACACAGACTAATACACCCTTTAGTTTCTGTTCTCTCGCCATGTTCTTACAATTCTTTGGTCTTCGAGAAGTCCTGCTTATATGCCGAAACAAATCGCATCCTGGCTGTGTTTTTTCTCTTGCTTCTAGGTGTATTTCCAACAGATCCATACTGATTTCCCTCATAAGGATCCTTCCTATTCAGTGGGCAATATAAATGGTCTGTTCTAGAAGCCACCCAGCAGTCTTGTTAAAAGCAGAGATGCTAGTGACAATGTAAAGTGCAGGGTTTCTCTTTTTTGCTTTTCTGCTACACTGGCCAGATATGTGTAATGACTGTGATAGTGTTGAACCATGCACATTTCCCCCCATCTATCACACAAACACACACACACACTCGCAGTCCTGTATATCCTCAGCCCCAACATCATCTTCTCTCAGCAGTTTTATTTGTCCCTGGACACTGGGAATAGCGAGAGGGCTCTAATATAGGTGTGCTGGTGATACTACAAACTTACTGTAGTCGCTGTACAGCTTTATGATTGGTGTGGCATGAGACTAGACAGATGCATCTAGTGTGTAAATCTAATTCAACCTCCTGCTTTGTTCTCTGTGGTGATTAGGTGTTCTTCTGGATGCCCGTTTGACCTGTGGTTGGGCCTACAACAAATCTGTGCATGCAGAAAATCACACAAAACTCAACTCATTCAAAATGTTCTTCATATTCCTCTTCACTGGCAGGTTTGTTTGTTACATGCATTTTTTTTTATTATTATCTCGATAATGCTTTCAACTACAAAAAAAAGAAAAAAAGAAAAAAGAAAAATTGAAAAAAACAAATTGAGTGAATGAGTGAATCTTTAATGAAATCTGTCAACAAAATGCACAGGCATTAATTTGCACCAAAATCAGAAAGAATGACAAATTATATTCTGCATTAATTTTTTTAATTAGCCTGTGTGTGTGTGTATTCTGGTGTTGATATTTCATAGCCGTTAAGCTTTTTTTTTCCTCTCAACTTTTCATTACATGAAAATTCTTTATTTTTACTGTAATGGAAAATTATATTGGGAAAAAATCCCATCTTCCAGCACTTATATGTATGTGTGTGTGTATATATATATATATATATATATATAAGCTATTATATAACCTTTTTTGCCAAGTAAAAATCATAAGTCTTACATTTAAAAAAAAAAATCTTAATTCAGGTTTAGTAATGTAAATCTACAGAGAGCCCTAATGAAGTGTAGAGAGAATAAATAAATAAATAGTGTAAAGTAAAACAAATTTGGGTGGAAATGTGTTCAATTGTCATGAAAATAATCTCAATGACGGTTAGTTAGTTTTGTTCGTTCCTTCACATGATTTCGATGACGGTTAGTTTTGTTCCTTCACAGGATCTCAATGACGGTTAGTTTTGTTCCTTCACAGGATCTCAATGACGGTTAGTTTTGTTCCTTTACATGATCTCGGTGATGGTTAGTTTTGTTCCTTCACATGATTTCGATGACGGTTAGTTTTGTTCCTTCACAGGATCTCAATGACGGTTAGTTTTGTTCCTTTACATGATCTCGATGATGGTTAGTTTTGTTCCTTCACAGGATCTCAGTGACAGTTAATTTTGTTTGTTCCTTCACATGATCTCGATGATGGTTAGTTTTGTTCCTTCACAGGATCTCAGTGACAGTTAATTTAGTTTGTTCCCTCACAGGATCTCAATGACGGTTAGTTTTGTTCCTTTACATGATCTCGATGATGGTTAGTTTTGTTCCTTCACAGGATCGCAGTGATAGTTAGTTCTGTTTGTTCCTTCACAGGATCTCAATGACGGTTAGTTTTGTTTGTTCCTTCACAGGATCTCAATGATGGTTAGTTTTGTTCCTTCACAGGATCTCAGTGACGGTTAATTTTGTTTGTTCCTTCACATGATCTCGATGATGGTTAGTTTTGTTCCTTCACAGGATCTCAATGAGGGTTAGTTTTGTTCCTTCACATGATCTCGATGATGGTTAGTTTTGTTCCTTCACAGGATCACAGTGATGGTTAGTTTTGTTTGTTCCTTCACAGGATCTCAATGACAGTTAGTTTTGTTCCTTCACATGATCTCGATGATGGTTAGTTTTGTCCCTTTCTCAGGATCGCAGTGATGGTTAGTTTTGTTCCTTCACAGGATCTCAATGACGGTTAGTTTTGTTTGTTCCTTCACAGGATCTCAATGAAGGTTAGTTTTGTTCCTTCACATGATCTCGATGATGGTTAGTTTTGTTCCTTCACAGGATCGCAGATATGGTTAGTTTTATTCCTTCACAGGATCTCAATGACGGTTAGTTTTGTTCCTTCACAGGATCTCAATGAAGGTTAGTTTTGTTCCTTCACATGATCTCGATGATGGTTAGTTTTGTTCCTTCACAGGATCGCAGTGATGGTTAGTTTTATTCCTTCACAGGATCTCAATGACGGTTAGTTTTGTTGCTTTACAGGATCTCAATGACGGTTAGTTTTGTTTGTTCCTTCACAGGATTTCAATGACGGTTAATTTTGTTCCTTCACATTTTTGTTCATTCACAGGATCTCAATGACTGTTAGTTTTGTTCATTCACAGGATCTCAATGACTGTTAGTTTTGTTCATTCACAGGATCTCAAAGACGGTTAGTTTTTGTTTCCTTCACTGGATTGCAGTGATGGTTAGTTTTGTTTTTTTCACAGGATCTCAATGATGTCGGTTTTGTTCCTTTACGGGATCTCAGTGACCGTTTGTTTTGTTCTTTCACAGGATCTCAGTGACGGTTAGTTTTGTTCCATCCTTCACAAGAAGAAAGATTTTTTTTTCAAGGTTTAATTCGATTCTGATTGAGCTAAACAGCTATGTACAGTTACGTACAGCTTAGCGGTGCCATGTGGCATTTCGTATGTCCACCAGAACCACATACCATCTGTGGAAATATTTCCAGAATCAACTGTTTCTTCCATATTTCAGCTATAGCGCTTCACAGCTCTGGGGTTGGAGCAGGCCTTTCCATTACCGCCTTCCTGATGTCTGTCAACATAAGCTTTTCCAGAGTTAATGATCCAAACTAATGTAACAAACTCAAGAAGGGTGTTGCATGGCATTTTAATCAGTATTATTTCAGTTTAATTATAAAAGGGCAGTATGATGTTTGTTAAGCAATCCATACCCTAAGTCAATGTAGCAAAAAACAGACATTAAGTATGCATTACGCTGTGGTTAATAAAAATTACATGGCTGATGTATCATGCTTACTTGGCATATTTCATATAATGTTTGATTTGCCAATGTCACAAGGAACAGTAAACAGATTGCAAAATAATCCTTAAAACGAAATCTTCATATTTTGATGTCTGCAGATCCTTTGTGATGTGAACAGTGTCAGAAAGGTCATTCGAAAATTTTGTAGACTTGGTCAAAATGGTTTCTCCAGATTCATTTCAGTAGGGAGCCCCGGGTCGGGCCTCAGTAGCTCGTTAACTCGCTGCACTGTGACAGTTTCACAATGATTAATTAAAACACCTTTAGCCACATAATGTCAGATGGAGTCTATTTTAACAACTGACCTTTCTGTACCCAAAACAGAGCGCTTTACCATTCATAGGGTGACTCCAGATGCATTTATGCAGTTATTTGATAAAAATGCTGTAAAAACATCAATATTGTGCAATATTATTCAAAAATATGTTGTTGTTGGACTTGGACAACTTTTCAACTTGTCCTCCCAAAATGGACAAAAAAGCACCATAAAAGTAGTTCATACAACTTGTTTGCTATTTTCCAAGTCTTGTGGAGTCATACCTTAGTGTGAGGAACAGACAGGTGTTACTGTTGACTGATTATGTTTTCTTTCTTTGCAGGTCTCAAAAATCATGCATCGCCCCAGGTATGATGTCACCATTACTCATTGCACATTTTTTGTTCTGTTTGTAGCTTAACCGGCCCTGTTCATTTTTTGCTTCTGTTATGTGGTCGAAAATATGCATGTTTTTGTATTCCAAGGAATGCTCACAAGGATTTGGAGCGACATAAGGGTGAGTAAATGATGGCAAAATGATTGGGTGGTATTCCTTTAAGCAAATCACAATTGTGAGCACACTCCCAGTAACAGCATCTCATAAAAAGTGCAGTTGGAGTGAATTTTTACAATTTAGCTCTAAGCTGAAGAAAATTGCATTAAACAGTGGTGGTAGGTTTATAAGCTGTGGTAGCATGGAGTAACCTACGTGTGGAATGATTTGATCATTGGGGACCTATTGTGTAATTTCTTCCTCATTTTGGTCCATGCTAATATGGCATATGCGATTAGGTCTGTCTTTGGGAGCTAGCAAAGGCCTCCAAATCAAATTTGGGTCCTTGACCAGAATACCAAAGCATATTAAACCCAGAAATGATCTAGTGATGCAAATCATTAAACACATTTGCATTTGCTTACTGAAGCCTATCACAGAAATTAAACTCCCGAACAGCGAGCGAAAGAGTGTGGGGGAGAGAGAAAGAAAAAGGTGTCAGGTGAGAATGAGAGAGATCAGAATCATGTCTTTATTTTTCAACATTTTTATTCATTGTAGTGAAAAAGACAGGCCTATATCATTTCTCTCATCCAGAGATACTGAGTGATGAGCAAATTAAGGCACAAATGAATGTATTTTTAAGACTTTCACTGAAATTATTTGTTTTTTATCGATTTCAAGTTAATAATTTACGTGAAGCAACAGCTACGCGCATACACTTGACTTTTGGTATTGTTTTTATAGCACATTAGATTCTTTGTCAAGTAATCTTGCAACACTGTCTTGGGGCCAAATTGTAACATTTTAGGCAGCATTTTCGCATGCACACTTATACCTCTTTGCACAGTTGATTCCAATGGACCCTTTTCACAGACTGTGATGACGCATTTCCACAGATATCAACATCGCAAATCTAGTTTTTCATTTTTTTATTTTGAAAAATGTAATATACATTTATAATGCTATTCTTTGTTTGTTTTGCTTGTTTCTTTGTCTTTGTTGTATTCTATATTTCCTTGGCAGTTATGTTTGCTGTCATCTCCCTTCTACCACTATAGAAGTTTGCCCAACTATGACGACTTCCGCTTTTGAGAACCCCTGAAATGTGAAAAGGGTGCATAGCGTTTGGTGTCAAACTGCTGTTAGCAATTCAATAGGAATAAGCATCACAAAAAAAAGTAATACGCAGCACAAATGCAAAAATATTGAAATTAAATTGAACGATTTCTACAAAAGTTCTGAAACTTTTTGATATTGAATTTGATAAATATGTTATCGCCATCTCCACAGATTAACAGTGCATTATTGTCTTCTCCGAGAAGTATACATGCTGTGCTGGATCAAAATAAGGTGTTTTATTGTATAATTAATTAACAGAATTTTGTGAAATATACATAATCAGCTCACAAGTTTACAAACTCGGATGTTCTGCAGTTTCAGAATCTCATGCTCCTCTTGCAGTGTTATGAAACTGCACACAACCATATCAAAAATGTTAGTTGTTGTGTTTATTTTAAAAAACGTATTTTTCTAAGTAGCTAGATATGAACGTTTGGGGTGTGTGTGCAGTTTTGAAGAACAAAATTTGCAAGTATCATTAACTTTTATTTTTACATTTCCAGTTTATTTTGTCCTTTTGATTATTTTTTTTTTTTTTACATTTCTATTTAGCTTTTTTTATTTCAGTTGGAGTTTTAGGGCTCGTCTAAAGACACAGCGTTCAGGAATGGTTTTTAAAAAAAGCGCAGCGCTGGGTCTAGAGATGCACTTTTGCAATAACGGAAATAATAGACATAAGCAAACAGCAGAATAGATAGATACTATTTTGGACAAGGATAAAAGAAAATAATTGCACTGGCTATGGCCTCCTCTGCCATGTTGCCATCAAATAAAACAGCTGCCATGTAAACAGTAAACAGAAGCTCGCAACGCTTGTCCCACCTCCGAGTCCTTTTAACTTGACACGGCTTCTTAAAAACGCGGTGCTCCAGTGAGAGGTGCTGCAAAAGACGCGAGCGTAATGGTCATACACGTCCGTCTAGCGCGTAATTACATAGAACAACAATGGAAAGTACCGCATTGGAATAGAAAAACGTGTTCTATGTGAACGGCCCCTTAATAATTTGAATAGCCTACTTCAACTTCATTTATTTCAGTTAGTTGCCAAGGCATCATTTTCTAATTTTCATTTTTGTTTACTAAGTTCTTCATCTATTATTTGTATTTTATTTCGGCTTTATTTCAATAAAAACTAAAGTTTTTAGTTAACAAAAACAACACTGTCCTCTTAGCACTTAATTAATCAAAGTTAATAATTGGCTAGAGATTCAGCATCCAAGAGATTCAGTCCACCAACACCAATGTATATTTGTCAAAATGTAAATGACAAAGAAAAACCAAACCCTTCTGAAAACATATCACATAACAGTTGACTAATAATCATCATGTGGCCTCTTAAAGTTTTATCAATTATGGAGTGATTTAAATTAGACCCAAATTATAATTCGGCCGCGACCATTATGAGCAGAAAGTTTCATCAGTGGCCAATATTGAGCGAATCTGGCTAATAAACTGTTACGATTCACCGCACTTGAGTATCTGCCCTCTAGCCATTGTCCGCAAGGCTTACGGGAGGCTGACATGGAAGAGAAGGGTGATCTGGAATGATTAGCTTTTCAGCATCTCAACGCGTTGTCAATTACAGCAATAGATTCCCGACATCACAAAATCTGACAGCGCTGGGCATACTTGTCAGATCTGCGTAATCCAGCTACTAGGTGGCTGCAGGGTGGCTGTGGTATCTGAGAGTTAAGGGTCGTCCAGACTGCTTCCAAATATAAATAAATATACCTGCCTGAGCAATTTGGAATTACAATAAGGATCCTCAAGGTCTTTTATGGAGACTGAGCTCACATACAAACTAATGATCACTTGGAGATTTGTGTGCAAGTGTGGGCACATTGATTTCTCTGACAGTTTCTCATCTCATAGTGTTTTTTTTCCCCTGCATGGGCCTCTTTCTCTGTCTCCCTAGACTAATGTAGAATTCACTGAGTCTATAGGCCATGCCTTGTCACGTCTAGACTGCTAGTTTTAGGGGATTAAGCCTTGGATGTTGAATAGTTCAACTAACATTCAACATTTATTCAACAGGTTGTGGATTTGGTACTTTTGAGATGCTTTTCTATTAATTGGAGTCAACTCTTTAAAATCATTTTCCCCTTTAGGAAATGCCATAATATAGTCATAATTATGTGCCCCCTGAATTATGTGAGATGTTTTTATGTAGAATTGAAAACCCAAACTGAACAGTTGCATTTATAGTTATTTTGATAGTACACACTGTTGCTATCAAAAATGTATTCCTGTGATACAAAGCGGATTTTATTTTATTTTATGTTTTTGATAGAAGTCTCTTATATACTCACCAAGGCTACATTTATTTGAAAAACAATACAGTAAAAACAGTAATATTGTAAAGTATTATTAGAATTTGAACTGTTTTCAATTTCGATATATTTTAAAATGGAATTTATTCCTGTGATACAAAGCTGAATTTTCAGCATCAATACTCCAGTCTTCAGTGTCACATGATCCTTCAGAAATCATTCAAATATGCTGATTTGCTGTTCAAGAAACATTTATTATTATTATCAATGTTGAAAACAGTTGTGCTGCTTAATATTATTGCGGAAAATGTGATGCATTTATTTTAGGATTCTTTGATGAATAGAAAGTTCAAAATAACAGCATTTATTTGAAATGGATATCTTTTGTAATATTATAAATATCTTCTCTATCACTTTTAATCAATTTAAAGTGTCCTTGCTGAGTAAATGTATTAATTCCTTTCAATAAATAAACAAATAAACCAATCTTACTCACCGCAAAATTTTGTATTGTAGTGTACTAGACCTTAGTCAGACTAGATGCCATATTTTTTTACGTATTTTACAGCAGATTCAAACAGCTTCTGTTTTATAAAATTCTTTTTTTTTNTTTTTTTTTTTTTTTTTTTTTTTTTTTTTTTTTTTTTTTTACTCAAAATGTGTATTGTCTCTGGCACTTGACCTGGCTGGACACAACAACACAGTCTCAGCCAATGGCGTGATTTGGGGGCGGAGCTGCGTGTTTACTTCTGCTAGTTGTGCAGACATTACACACTTAACCTGTAACTTATTACATTTAACTAACTATGGTTTCACCCTTTCAAAGAGAAAAACAAATGTAAAATGATAATGAAATGCCAGTGCATTTGAAATTATTGGGGAAAAAGAGTGTAAACCCTTTCAGAGTGGTGTGAAAATGGGTTAATGTTGCTGCGGCGTTTAATTGTTTTAGATTCTCCATCAATTTTGAGAGGCTGCACAGGGGAGTTGGCCCTGTGAAAAAAAGCGTCGGTCTGAAGCGTTTTAAATTATCCAAAAATGAATGGAGGTATTCAATCTACTTTCAGATGTTAAAATTAGGTTTGCGACACTCACCGCGCGTGCCATCAAATTTCTCATTTTGAGCTCAAGTCTGTGTTCCTCAGAGCTCGTATTTGCGCAGATGGAACTTTGCCGAGCCGCGGTTCTTCTGGGATCTGAGAATTTTCACAGTTTGATGAGAAATGTTCCACTCCATCACATCTATAGATTATTTTCTGCCTGTAAATTTCTGACTTTTATTAATCAAATCATTGCCGTACCCCTCCCGACCCCCCGCCAGCCAAGCAGTGAAGGTGTGCTGGAGTGTCCTGGTTTGAATTAGGTGTTGTGCTCACAGCATCTTCACCCATGGGAGAGAGTCAGAGAGGTGAGAGCTCTTAAAGAGCTGGCCAGTGTTTCTTCCACCGTCTTTCTCTCTGAAGATATCCAATGGGATCTCATTTGTACGCAAATTATAGTTCTGTGATTGTACATCACAATATCAGTGTATTGGCAACATCTAAAAAGTAAACCCTTTTACATTTAGAGATGTACAAATGTTTACATATTATTTAAGGTTTATAGACTATTGATTAGTGTATTTATAGTCAATGTAATATAGTTGTATGCAAATAAAAGTCTTACTTTTCAGATTTTGTCAATATGAATGATGACCTACGATGACGATCACTGTTATTGAAGTACCAGCTCATTTCAATCAAAGATTTAAAGGTACAATACTTTTTAATGCCATGGTTAATTAAACACTCAAGCATTAATATACACAACCAAAAGATGTTGAAGAAATTCCGACTCAGACATATTGCTGACTTAAGTAGTTATTTTGCTGAATTCGCTCAATCTAGCCAAATCCTTGGTGTACGAAATTGGGAACACGTTCCAAACCAACATTGCTTTTAATTCCTTTCTTTGTATGCGGCTCAAGTGCAGGAAAGAGACACAAACGCAGAGGGAGGGAGAAGGAAGTGCGTATTGGTCCTGCTTATGTGCTAACTGAAGTCCCACTTGGGATGGGATTATTTTCAATACGTCATTCAGAGAGAATGCATGAACTGTTTTCTTCGCACTGAATGCTGTCCTCGGGGTGTAAATCTTAAGGGAGTGGGATTCGGTTCTTAACAACTACAATAATTTAGTTTCTTTGATGACCAAAATAGATGTTGAAAATAATCTGACTACACACATTTTGTGCTGTTTACACACATGAGACTTTCGCAAAGTAGAATTTAAGTAAACTTTTCTCTTTAATATAAATACTATCTAGAAGTAATAATATTTATCTGGTGAGCATATGCTTGTTCTTTATGGTTCAGGAAAATTGTTGTTGTGTCAGCTGACAGGTCATAGCTTCCATATTATCATCTACTGCAGTAGAGCGCAACGGTAGCATTCCAGAAATACAAATCCCATTCATTTTCTCCATTTTTTTTTTTTTTAGCGTATAAACCTTCGACCAAAGTTTTGGCCCATATAAACCTTTTAAAGACCATGAGCTCTGCAGTTAAAGGGGTCATGAATTGAGAAATCAAATTTTCCTTGAGCTTATGACATAACAGATCATCAAACTACAAGAATATTCTGTAATTTTCAGAACTGAAAACTTCCTTGTTAGTCCAAAAACAGCTTTTTTTAAAACCAAACCCAGATTACGACTCGTTGTGGAATGTGCCTCTTTATTATGTCATAGATAGGTGAAAAACCGCCTCTGAAGAAGATCAGCGCCTACTTCTATGTCGTTACCACTGTAGCCCTGCCCACTGATCAACAAGTAGTAGTAGGTAAATAACAGACAATAACACTGGATCGAGCAACTAAGCAATAAACATGCCTTTGAAGAGTGCAAATAGTTGTGCAGTGCCAGGTTGTGGAAAAACACAGTAGCTGCATTGGATTTGCAGAGAGCCTGAAATTAAAAAACGATGCTGTGCCTTCTATATTGGATCCGACAGGAACGGTGCAACTATTGCTTTGTTACAGATCGTTTGATATGTACAGATTATGTGTACATGTCTAACCAAAATCACCAGTGACCAGTGATTTCTGATATATAATGATTCATGTAGGCCTACAGTCAGATGTTTTTGTCTCAAAATCGTTTATTGTCAGTAAATCAAACCAGTGACGAAACAGTCAACTTCACATTGTTTCTCTTAGTAGGATGAAAATAATCTGTTATTTAAACTGTGATTAAATTATATAAAGAAAGCGATCAAAGAACGCTTCCTTTACAATCGCTGGAACTGTCAATCAAACAGCGCAAGTGTTCTGGACTCTCGCCAAAACTCCTGTTAGAATCAACAAATCTCTTATTTACAGTGTGTTTGCACTGTTGGTTATGATGAAAGCATTTGTGAGAGTTCAGAAATCGAGTTACAATGACGAGATCACTGCATTAATGCACTCAACATGTCTGTGATCAGCTACATGCTCATCACTGCAACCTTTCATGCCACAATTTAAATATAATGCTATAATCAACACTTTTCATGATTAGTGAACCTTGAGAATTGCAATAGTAAAAATGTGCTAAAAGTTTTCGAGAGAATTCCACATGTAATATTTAGCTATTTCCATATGCATAGATGTCAGCCAATCACAGCAGTGGGCGTTTACACTGAAGTCTCACAGCAGACATGCCCCTTAAAACAGAGTGTTCAAATAAGAGGGCTAAAATCAGGGTAGGAAATATGCCTTTTATTTCTAAATTATGACAATTTTTGATGTAAAAACCATACTAGCATTATGAGTGCACCCCAGGAAACATTTATAAAATAATAAAATAATGCAGTTCATGACCCCTTTAAGTGATATCAATCACACTTCTTCGGATGAACCATATTGTTTTAATATTTCTAATCAATGACTGTAAGTCAATAGATTTAGTATTGTAGCACCATTTCATATTGGCTTTTGCTGCTGTAGTAGTTCTTTTCACTTTTTATTTTTTATTATTTTATTTTTTTTTTACATCTCAGAGATGGTTGGTTTGGTAAAAGGCTTAGAACTCCACTGCAGTTTTTTTTTTTTTTTTAAATCCCAATAAGTAAATGATTGGGGAAAAGACTTCTGGAGCCATGTTTCCAGTTGGCAGTCACAGTTTTAAATCGCTCACAACACTATTACGTGTACAGCAGCAAACAAATGACCAAGTATCGAAACTTTAGCAATGCCAGTTTCAGGTACATGCATCACAGGAAGTAAAACGTGGTGCAGTGGCCTTTTTTAAACACCCGTTCTTGGCAGGAGTAGAGGCCAACGCAAGATTATCCACTGCACTTTGCTCTCAGCCAAACTATGACATTTTCCCAATCTGAAGTGCTTGAACCATGGACCACAGCAGTCGAACCCTGTCACACTTCCACGCGTCATCATTGTCGGGGAAAGCCTGTTCCCGTCTCACACATCGAGACGACGCCTTAAAAACAATACAACTCCAGTGCGGCATAGCGATTACATGGGTCAGCTCTCTGCAAAGGCATCGAGTAGCAGGCCTGATTTAATGCTCTGGAAATTTCAGCCTGTCTATCTGAGGTCAACAGACTTTCTTTCAGAGAAAAGGAAAGAATGAGCAGAGGAGGCTTTACAGCGTGATGGCATGATGCCTGGGCTGCTTAACAGAATCGCAGTGAGCAGCGGAGAACGGCTGGCAGAACCCCACGCCGGTTTCCCATGAAGCCTCTGGCAGAGTCAAAGCGACAGCATGTAAACCACTCTGCACCCAACACAATCGCTCTTTGTATGAAGCCGAACGCCGTTGAGTGGAGGGTACTTCAATGGAGCGCCGATACGCCCGACTGAATATGGCTGTCAAGTGACAAGGTGCTTTGAACGACAATTACTGTTGCTTATAGCTTAACTGGATGATTCTAATCTGAACATGCTCAGTAGATGTACAGGGGTGCGCCGTCACTTTGGCATATTTACATATGGGGCCTTAAATAAGATGTAAATTAATTTGTGCATGTTTAGATAAGCGCCCGTGAAAATATTATGCAGCATAACAAATCTGGTGTGGAAAGCTTTAAAGCCATGATAGATGCATTTACATTTGCTGTGCACTAATTCTGTGGCTGTTGACTGGATTTTGCAGTTAGAGAACAGATCTTAATTAGCCGTAGTTATCGATTTAGCCCATTTGGTATCTACAGGGGGTCAATTTGGTTTGTTTGGCTACTTCAGCAGTTAGACTCTGTTGGTAAGTACACCATCCTGGGGCAAAAAGCATCTTTCTCCATTGATGGCCATTCAGAGATCTGAGAAAGCTGGCCATTCACAAGTCTTAGCACTTGTTTTCTCTTGTTTTTCCATGTTTGCTGCATGGACTTCTGATATAGCGCGATCATTCGCAGTATAGGAACGTTTATGGAACTAAGTGTACGAACTAAGCAACGATGGCAGCATGCAAGCCGCTAACTTCTGGGCCTGCATGTGCCAACCGAGCAACTGTCTTTGAGATGAATGGAAAAGCCAACAGTTTTCTCTCTCTCTGCATATTGGAACTTCTTGATTATTTAAGCAACAAAACAACCCAAACAATGCAACTCGCTCATATGTATCATGTATCACTAACATCCTTCAGTTGCTATTTAGAACAACAAACACAGTTATTGCTTTTCGGGTGGTGTGTTATGGATTTTAAGTAAATTGTTTTATTGACAGTGATTATGGTATTGTTATCAGGTACGTTGTCCGGTATTATTAATATTTGCAGATTTAATAGTTAATTTCATGCATGTGTTTGTATTTTCTCAAAGGGAAGACAAGCAAGCTGCCCAACACTGCAGCCCACCTTTGAGACATCCTCTTAATGAAATCATTAAAAGTAATAAACAAAATTGCTTATCAGAAGAAAATATTATTTTCTGGAGGTAAACAGGTCTGCAATAATAAACCTTTATAATAAACCTATAACAACCTCCTCAAAGGTGACATCCAGGTGCACTCGGCCGCGAGTAATGTAATTGGCAAAAATACAATAAAACATATTGCATTGGATTATTACGCAATAATGCCGGAATCATTGTGGCCTAATTTTAAAAACAGAGTGTACTATAAAAGTAAACCCTTAAATATCAAATAATATTATATTACAGCACAATTTCACCTCGCAGCGATAACAGAGCTATTTGTAGATTATTACCGCAGTTTATAAGGAAGGAAAACATACAGAGCCGTGTATTTTCAGCATAATGCCTGACAATTAATGGGACAAATTAAGTTTATAATGATGATGGTAAAGTGGAGGGTGGTTATTAGTATGTGTTATTGTATTAGTTTTATTGTTTTTATTATTGTTGTTTCTATTAGTAGCAGTAATAAAGGATGCTGCAGCAGGAGATGTGTCATTATCACAGAAGGCTTTGAACGAGGGAAATTGTGAATCATTCACCCCCACCCTCTTCTGCCCAGAAGTCCCCCTTTTTACTCCCTGATCATCCATCACTCCGTTCTTGCCTAAGCACTTCACCTCGACAGCAATCCAAAGCAGGAGCCAGCGCTAGAAGTCTAACGGCATTAATGAAGGGTGAGAACATTGGCTGGAACTGCTCTCTGTCATGTTTGCCACTGACGTTGGCTTTGAACAGAAGAGCAGTTGGGTCATTCCTTATATGCAGTACATTTTCGTATCCCCATTATATCTGTCTTAATTTATTGGATAAAATATTAAACTGACAATGTTTAAATATAAAAAAATCATAATAGTTTGTTTTTAGTACAATATCTCAAACAGTTCCAGGTGCTGCACACGTTTTGACTTTTTTCCCTAAGTGTATTTTTGCTACACTCTTGGAAAGAATTTCTATGGACGTTTTTTTTCCACCACGGAATAAAAAAATAAAAAAGGTAATTGCGACTTTTTATCTCACAATTCTGACTTTTTTTCTCAGAATTGTGAGATATAAAGTCCTAATTGTTAGTTATAAAGTCCTATTTTGAGGTAAAAAATTCTGACATTTTCTCGCAATCAGTGGTGTAATGTAACAAAGTAATAATACTTTGTTACAGTACTTAAGTATTTTTTGGGAGAATCTGTACTTTACTTGAGTTTTTATATTTCTGTCAACTTTTACTTTTACTCCACTACATTTCCTAAATAAAATGTATACTTTTACTCCGATACATTTTCCCAAAGTGTTTTCGTTACTTACTACAAAATAAAGTAGGAAGAACACAGACTGCAAGCAAGCAAGCATGTGCAAACAAGAGCTCGCACAACCGCGGTTGATTTCATTTTCCGGGTTGCGTCCGTTGCAGGGACTGAGAAGAGTGCGCTGTCATTATACAGTATGAGAGCAGCCTCTAGAGGCGAAATAAAAACTATCACTGATGCCTCGAAGAGTTTGTTTTGACACGTGACGTCAGAGAGGAAAACTTCAAAAACGGATTTAAAACGGACAACAAAACGGTATGTTATACAGTGTACACTACAGTACATGTTTTCATATCATTATAATTAGTTTGTTGACTAGATGCTGCATTAGTGGAGAACAGCAGTATGTTTGCCGTCGAGGCTGAGAGGATGCTAACATTAGTACCTCAAGCGGTTAAAACAATGTGACAAAAACACCAACTCTTTAATGTCACGATTGTAATCATTCATTTGCATTAGTTATATCCATTTGTTCGCTGTAATCCATATGTTATCCAGCGAAGTTGCATATTTAAACTGTATCCTCATCATGCAGCGGCAGAAACATAACAAATCAGAAATGTATTCGATTTCAGTTTTTTTTTTTTTATCAGCACTGTAACACATATTTTGATTAGATAATCAAGTATTCTAAAATAGAGGCAAATAATGTGTGAAAGTATACATATAATAGACTTAGGCTATGCCTTTGTGTGTAAAGATGATTTTTAAACAACTGGATTTATATGAAATGGTAACACTACAATAGTCCATTTGTATAAATAAGTTCATATTTTATAATTCAAAGAAACAAAATGTAAGAGAGTTAAAATTGAACACAATCTTGCTGCTCAAACTGTATCGAACAATTTTTAATAATATTTTTTGCTCCTTTTGTATTTTACATTTACTTGTACTTTTACTTTCAATACTTAAGTACGTTTAATATATAAAAAAAAAAAAATTCGTACTTAAGTACAAAAAATATCACATACTTTACAACTTTTACTCAAGTAACATTCTAAACAGTGACTTTAACTTCTACCAAAGTCATTTATACTTTATATCTCGCAATTCTGAGAAAAAAATCTGAATTGTGATTTTATATCTTGCAATTCTGACTTTATTGCATGCAATTGCGAGTTTATACCATGCAATTATGAGGAAAAAAGGTCAGAATTGTGACTTTTTTTCCATGGCAGAAACAAGCTTCCATAGATTTCTTTTAGTATACAGCACTTTCTTGTATCTGCATTATCTAAAAACAAAACAAAAAACTTTCATGCTGATTTTCATCTTTGTCAAATTTTCCATTGTTAATGAAAGTCTTTCTAAGTTTTGAAGCATAAACCTCAAGTTTTGTAGAGTGATAATGGAAAGCATTAAAATAAAGCAAGAAAACATGGCCCATATAGGCACATTACAACTCAATTATAAGAAAATAAAAATATCCAAAAGGCCCCTGGGTCCTGAGTCTTTGATAATATTTTGTTGGGATGCACTTCTCTCTGTAGCAGCAGAAATGGCACAGATATTCTAATACCTTTTAACAAGGCATCCATGAAACTTGCATTCTCTTATTAATTGCTGGAAGAATGAAACCTTACAGCCAATTAGAAGTCGACTTTCTTATGTAGATTTCGGCTTACACGCAGTGCTATAAGGCATTCCCTCCCAAAAACAAAACCAAACAAGAAAACAAACAAATAAAAACTGCTTGCAAAGAGTTTAATAAACATGTTGTGGAGCTAAAGGATGCATGTTTAACAAGCGTTGTGATTGTTCTCTTTTGTTTTAGATCATGCCGCATCTCTTCAAACTCTTCCTACAGCTTTCTCTCTCCAGACATTGATAATTATTTCTGCTGGAAGCATACAACAAACATTGTCAGACATCATTTGTTTGTTTGTTTGTTTGTTTGAGCCACAAACAATAATATGTATAATAATATTATTATTTTTTAATAATATATATTAGCCTCTCTTCTTTTTTTGTGCTTCTGCTTATACAGTATATTTATATATAGAGATGTTATTTTATCCTAAAATGTTATAATATTCAATATTCCAGCATACATATTCCCCCTTATATGCAGGTATGTTCGTGTATATAAACACACACAAAAAAAAAAAAGCCTTTTCTTGTCTGGTGTGGACTAGACCATTTGCACATGAATTCAGCCCAAAGGCCATTAGAGTCCGTCTGCAGGCCCTGTCTGTCCATCGCCACGGTGCAGTGGGTCTCAAAGATATCTAATTATTTACCAGAGGTCAGGGAGCAAGTGCCCTCAACAAATCCAAGAATAGGACTCTCTCCTATTAATCTCCATTCTGCCGATGATAGATACGAGAAAGGGAAGGAGTCACTCATGCCCGCTCCTGATTTACAGAGAAGCATCAATCTTGTCATCCGTTCGGCAAACAATAACTGTCAGAGGCGAGGAGGAGAGCGAAGGGGGGTTCAGCAGCCTGACTACTGTATATGTGAACTCATCTGTAATGTTGCCTTTCCTCATTTCTTCATGATGGAATTGTTGGGGACACATCGGTTTTCCCACAATCCATTTGCCGGGTTGCAGCCCGCCAGTTGACAGAAATAGGGTGAAGGTGGAGAAAAGTGAACCAAATTGCCCGCATTTAGCTGAAGTCGACTTCCAGTCACCGGATAGTGATACAGTTACAAAATATTTGTCGGGAGTGTTGACTTCGGAAAATGAGTCGCTGGATATGTGATATGTTTATCTTTTCTGCCACGAGACGTAAACAGGACATTTTAGGCGCTAGTTGTCCTCGAAACGATCCGCATAGGATGCGTTTGGTTTGTTATGAGGTGCATGGATCTATCAAAACAATGGTTTCCATACTCTCAAACAAGAGGCCTCGTAACCTTTCTACATGGTGCAGGATATACAAATGTCTTTCCTTCCTCACTATGTTGAAAGAGGTGTCTTTGTGTACTCGGAACATTTATTTGTGGGCACTGTAAGTCATAAAATAGTCCAATCCGGTCTTTATGTTGTGGAAGGACCTGCTTTGAAGACTAGTGACAGGCATTTCCACCTCCGAGTTTCTATTAAATTCAGGGATTTTCTTCAGTGCATTGAGCGTTGGCCGTAAATGAACAAACTAGCCTACCAAGAACCCTTTGACCTCCTGAAAAGAATTCATCATTTGATTCTATTGTTTTGAAACTGACTTAGTTGGAAAGTAGAAAGAAAGTGAGCATATTTGTTTAGCTGTGCCAAAAACATTGTATATCTCCATCGCTATAAGTATACCCGAGACGTTTGGGGGGACTGAATTATCGGACATAGTCATTGTATTTTACCCAGTTATTTTAATGCAATTCTATCATTGTCAAATCTCAAATGGATTCTGCTTGTTTTTGCAGGGACAAATTCTCCTCCCTTTGCACGTTTGCTCAGTTCTACGCCAAGCGGTCTCTCTCCGAGGAGATATGGGGATTCTATACAGTGAGTTTGTATGACATGATCTGTGTAAACTGTCGACAATAAGCTCAGAGTTATCAATCTTTTTCTCGTTTCAATAAGAACGTTACCAAAGCCTTGATGTCTTGCTCCTCAGGATGAAATATAACTCAGCTCGGCACGTCATCTGCACAGGCATATGTTATTGTAAAGTGACATATTTATAAAATAAGCGCTCAACTTTTATTTTATTTCTCGTCGTGTGCTTACAGAGGTGAACAGGGTGTTGAGTATCATACATGTAGCCTCACACTTTCCAAATTAGTTGTGTTTAAGCCTCATACTTGGGGTTGGGGATTTGAACAAACTCCTAAACTGAAGGATTGTGCTTCTGTTCATGACTTGTATGTGATTGATACCTCCAATTGTGCGGCCTGTTGAGAGAGCAACTAGACTTCTTGCAGATGATAAAACAGTCAAAAAATCCCTTAGAGTCTGGAATATCACCAAGACTTTGGGTAACCCCATATAAACCACACCAAATACCCTGTCAGCTGCATAGCAACTCCCTAGCAATCACTTGCAATACCCTAGCATCCTGACAGCACGTTTTGCATGGTATTCTGACATCAGATAAAGTCAAAATCTAGCTAAATCACATTATTTTTAGCAGTGCATGTGGCAGCTGTATACAATTGCAATTTAAATCACACCAGTCTTTAAAATCAATGCGGTGCCTAATGGCTGTGTCTAAGCAACGCCCTCATCTACATCACTAAGAGAGGATCAAAGAGTCCCAGTCTTGTTTTCTATATAAATAAGGAGCTGGATTTTAGCACAAACACCACTGTTTTCAAAGATATTGATGGTGGGTTGAATTAATGTGTCCTATAAGACAACACACCAAATCCCTGCAAAGCCTGGAACAGTCCACCCTCTTAGACACTTGACATTTGTTTTTCATCATGAACTTAAAGGTCACTAGCTGCCGGAGTGCCTGCCATCCTGTTTTGGTTTGCATTTGCATGAATTTTATTACCATCACACTCTCTGGAAACTCCAATTGTTTGACTTTTTTTATTAAACTGATGTTGCACATTTCCAAACAAACAAGATATTTAAAGAACGCCCCGGGTTACTTCACTGTAACCCTGTTCCCTGAAAAGGCGGGAACGAGAAGCTGCGCTTATTCAGCGCTATGGGAACGTCTCTTAGTCGTGACCAGCTGTGAATATATGTGTAAAACAACGTCAATTAAATTGACCTATATTTATAGCCTTGCGTGACGTCATTGGAGTGCGTCGTAGCGAGGCTATAATTAGATGATCCACCTGTGCATCAGCAGATATTTTGTCTGAAGAGCAGGCCAGGGACATCTCAGTGCGGCAAAGAAGCGCAGCTTCTCGTTCCCGCCTTTTCAGGGAACAGGGTTACAGTGAAGTAACCCGGGGCGTTCCCTTTCAAAGGCTACACTCTAAGCTGCGCTTATTCAGCGCTATGGGAACGAGAATACCCACGCCGCCGCACTGTGTGTCCGGACCCCCTGGCTGTGAAGTGTGTCACAAGCACAGAGAGTCT
>RJVU01067793.1:12789207-12810901 GCA_003731715.1 Anabarilius grahami | reverse complement strand
ATATATATACAGTCAAACCAAAATTTATTCAGACACCTTGAACATTTCATTCATTAATACAGTTTATTCACTATAGTTTAAAAAAATGGTAATAAAATATGACAAGATCTCAGAGTTAAACTGTGTCAGAAAAATTAATCTTAATTATGTCAGATAACACTTAAGCAATCTGAATAATTTTTGGTCCCAAATTTGTATCAGTTTTACTGATAGTCCACTGTATGAAGAATTTTTGTGTATAATATGTCACAGTTTACTTTATTTTGCTATCCTCACTTACATAAATGAACTATAGTGTCCTGCACCCACTAGTAAAAAAACTATAAAAAAGGATATCAAGTGTCTGAATAATTTCTTCAAAATATCTTCTTTTGTGTTCAGCAGAAGAAAGGAATTCATACAGATTTGGAACAACTTGAGGGTGAGTAAATGATGAACTATCCCTTTAAATATGTCATCAAATGTAGTTGGAGTGATGTGCGGTTGTCTTTTGTTTATTGTGTTGGAGTAATAATATGGATTCGATTCAGTTCATAGATCTAAATAAGCTGAAAATTAGTAGAAAATGAAAGTACAACTTTGTAAAATCCAGATTTTATGCATGTAGCGGGACTGTGTTTGCTTGGACTTGCTCCTTTGTTGTTTTGTTGGTGACACCGCTGTTGTCACACCACACCAGAATGAGACACACTGGCCTCAGTGTTTCCATATTTACATCTATAAAGTTTTATATAGCAGAAATAACTCGAGTCGTGGCAGTTATAACCTAACATAACTCAGCTTTTGTGAGGGGTACTCAGACATCCCACCCTAATGGTTAATATATCATTAATATGGTGTTGTATGTTCAGTGTTTCACTGTCTGCGGAGCTGTACACAAAACTCAACCTTCATAAGACCAATAAGACATCTCTGAACAGCAACAAAGTCGTTCATTTCTGAATCCAGATAGATAAATGTCACACAGCGTAAATGAAGATCATCAAAAGATGATTAAGTGGCTTTTTTTTTTCTGGGTTTCGTACTTATGAATGTGATCAGAAATCATTTTTCCGAACAGGGTATCACTCTGCTTCGTCGTACATCTTGCTCAAATTAATACTATCCAGTCTTGTAATCACTGGGTGGGAAATCATGTTAAATGAAGAGTAAAATTAAACATTATTAGATGAATTGTAAATCGAATTGAGTATTGTTTTTGGTGTCACATCATATTAGCTGAGACTTCGGGAAGCCCTGCAATAAATAAGCACATGTAGATGCTCAACCATTTGGACTATATTTGCATGTAAATTCCAGCTAGCGGCTCACGTCTGTCTGTGTGGCTGTCGGCTGTTGCTGAGGTTGGTGTTCGTAAGGATTGGACTGAATTGGTGGATTCAGGCGTGTTACACACGATGAGCTTGACTGACTGAGCAGAAGATGCCCTTCCCCTCCTCCCTACAGTTCACAGGCATTACCATCTTAATAAGGAGGCTGATTTTGCCCCTAGGCTGAGGAAAGAGGGGTAGCGAGGCGGTAGGGCAGGTGTGCTTATGTGGGTAAAGTAGAATTGACCCCGTCCCATTAAAGAACATGGAATATAAAGGGCCGGGACGAGTCCTGAAGTCCTACAGCACATGAATGTGTGTGTTTTTACTAAACTGGCAACTTACAACCCAATTCACTTGTGTTTCTGAGTAAAAAAATGGAGAATGGGACTTTTTTTTTACCATTAGGAATTTATTAGCTCATTCCATTCCAAAATAGAGCTGGACTTGATTGTGAGTTTGCTAAAAACCTAGTGCAGTATGACATTATCCAATAGCTTAAGTAGCCTAGATGACATCAGTAGAAAAGCAAATTTGTTTCAGAGGTGCAGCAAGTCATTTAATGCTGAAACTAGAGGATTAGTACCTAAAAAAAAAAAAAAATACTTGACATGCAACAAAAAGGAAACACATGAAAATATGTATTTTATAGCATGTGATTACATCATCTAGGTACTCACAAATAATCGTTAATTGCAGAACCCCTATTTTAATGAAAGATCACAAAGACATCTACTGTTTAAGTAAGATAATTTTGATTGCATGTTTACTTCACAAACATATTTCACTATCACAAACATATTTAATTCCAATCCAATTCTTCTAACGCCCAGTTCAGACTACACGATTTTAGCCCGATTTTGGCGCGATCTGCTTGGTGTCGTGGGGATTCGTAAACGACAGTGGGCGTCGGGACACAAGATTCGATCGTTTCATCTCGTGTAGTGTGTCATATTGGACGACAACCGATGCTGCGTCTGCGACTCTTCGTGATGTCACGACAGAAAGACAAGCATGTTTGATTTTTTTTTCTTTTTCAGCCATTCACGACGAGTTCTGTCAAATGTGTGACACTGGCCAATAGGAACACAGAAGTGCCTTCGTACATGCTTTCAAACATGCCGAAACGAAAGAGAGACAATGGTATTGGTCCTGCTAAGTGGAATTTTACAATGTAGGAAATGTTCGTGGAGCTATGGCAACAATACTTCTGCCTTTATGATGTTTTCTCGAGGGACTACCTCGACAGAGTAAAAAAAAAGGGTAAAATAAAAACAATATTTACTCTCTTTGACAGTCCATTCATGCAATCCAGATATGTGTCCACTGTCAAGTTTTCTTTCTTTTTTGGGCTTTTCTAATGACAAGACAGAGCAAAACAGTAGCCATTGTTTGTTTACACTCACGGCACCTTCTGTTATTCGATAGTTCTGTCTTCTCAATTAAAGCAAGCGATGAACGGTCGGGTAGCAATGTGTAGTCTGTAGTAGTATGTTTCTTGTCCACGCGGCAAGATTTTAGGAGTCAAAATCTGACACAGTGACTATCGTAACCGACAAAAAAATATCGTGTAGTCTGAACCCGGCATTAAAAATCTTCCAAACCCACCGAGGGGTCTCACTCTCCACAAAAAAAGGGGAGACAGCTAATTTCCCACCCTCTCTAAAAGTGATCCAGGTTTGAGAAGGACGCATTGTCATTCCTCTCTTAAGTGAATAATAGCCCTTCTCTCCTGGCGTTAGAAATTTGGGGAGTGATCGTCTAATCGCTCTGTACTGCCGGCTGATGGATCAGCGCGCTGAGCTGAGAGCTTGTCAATAGTAGCTCGGTAATTAACAGAGTGGCATGGAGCAGGAGGGAGATCAGACAGCGGGATTAGTTCTGCCAGGTTCTCCTCAGCAGTCGATACACATAGAGACGGAAACCCAAGTGCCCCAAGACTCATTAACATACCTACACCAGATAGCACCTTCAAATTAGCCCCACGATATCTCTCTTTTCTGCTGCAAGTGTGTTGCGACGTCTGATCAAACAGTTTTATTAGTGGTGATTCCACGTATAAAATTTGACATGTATTGTTGAGGTTTAGGACATGAAAAAATTATGTCATTTACTCACCCTTCCTTACATTTAGGAATTTGACAGACACTTTTCTTCAAAGTGATTCTCATTGCAATTAATGTTGATACTGTAGCTCCACCCATTACCAGGTGGGTTATAACTGATTCTGAACTGGATAACTCGGCCATTGAAAGTGTGTAAAACTGATTGCGAAGGTGGGGGGAGGGTGAATGTAAGGGATTGCTTACGATTGTAATGCACGACGTTGAGGCAAAGAACCACCCGACTTGAAGCAGTGTGCATTCAAATCGAGTAACGCACAGCTAGCCGTGGATTATCCCGCTTATACCATGGTCAAACTGTAAACTCAAATCTCAAATATGATTGGTTGTTTGAAATGTTGTTCAAGGATCAACAAAGATGTTGACACACGTTATACTTGGCGAAATCACATTCACCAAGGATGTCAACGGACACGCCTGATGACAAAAATAGTATACTTTGGGCTTAAATCTCAACAATGGTAACACACATACCCACTAAAACTGTTTCACACATTTTTCCATCTAAACATACACAGGAAAGACTAGTCTGTTTCAGTTTTTTATATCATATTTCTGAAGCACTTTCTTTGAGGTGACCATGTAAAAATGGCACACTAACAGAACAAAGTTTAATGGAACTTCCACAATATCCGTTTGGCTCATATATCGCATTTGTTGCCAAATGATCAAACGTCATGGTGGAACTTCTGACAGTCGGGCCTGAGAGCTTCATAAATACGAGAGAATGAGAGTGAAACGGCTCTGGAGCCCGATCGCTGACAGTCAGCTCATTAGAGCAGAACTCAGTGCTGGACAGTCTGAAGTCTGCTTAAAACACACTGAAACAGCCATTCACCATTCAGCCTGCCGCTCTTACAGCTAACAGCTCGACCCAGCAGGCGTCTGCGCTTTTACAACATTGCCATTATGAAGTGGAACAGGTCAGTACGTGAACGGGTGAGAAGCCGCTTTCAGCGCCGCTGCATATTACATGCTTAACCTATCATACACAATTACTGTTTAGAAAGGGGCTGCTTGACCTTTAACAAGAGAATGAGAGCTTACACGCTCACACGGGCCAGTCGTGACAACTTTAACAGAGTACAGCGCAGGACGTTGTGAGTCAGGTTCAGCCTAAAAGAGCCAGGCGGAGGGAATCACAACGCCGCTGCTTTTAATAACGGGGCTTTCCTGTTTCTGACCGTACGGTGTGTGAGGAAGTCTGAACAGACGTGAATGTTACATTTATACGACTGGTAGCGACACAATGCATCAAAATGAAGCTTAAAATTGAAGGGAAATTTATAGATCGAGAGCTGCAAAACTGCGGGGACGTTAAAAGAGTCCATTGATGATGTTCATATGGAAGCCGTTAAGGCCCAAATTAAATCATGATTGGACTTTTGTGGTTTTTAGTTCAAATCTGGTAGTTTTAATGTAAATATGGTCTGGTATACTACTAAAAGTACATTCTTAAAAATAATGCTTCTTTATTGGCATTAATGGTTCCATGGTGAACCTTTAACATCAACTGCACAAAAGGTGGAGAAAAAGATAATTAAAATGTTCTTCACTCTAAGAAAATTATTCAATGAAAAGTTATTTGGGGAACCAAAAATAGGCTATACGTTGCATTAAAATACAGTATGCGAGCACGGATTAGAGGAGAAAACAGATGTAAAGTGCCGACAGCGTGTTACGTCATCTAGCGACATTTAGCTACTTTTTGAGCTGGCTTTAGCTACGTTTCATTGAAAATAGTGGGCAACACTGATTGTAAGAATCACTTTCAGAGAATTTTTTTTCCAGCTGATGAATGATAAAAACATTGGCAGCCTATCAGAATCTATCCAACTTCAAAGAGCTTGAGTATTTAAAGTGGCAGGTGACACAACTGCAGAATAAACAGAACATTATCATGAGTTGTGGTGAGGTTATCATGAGGTGTGGATACTATTATTGTTCTTGGTGTGAACGGTACTTAAAGAGCCCCTGAGGTGAACATCAAGCTTTTAATGTTGTTTATATGTCTATGTGGTGTTTTTAATATGTTTAAAGACAAACCATGTGCAGATTCATCAGCCAACACCATTGCTGAGTATTTTCTCCTTAAAACTGCAGTGAACCAGAGACAGTCTCAAAAACACTGTTTGAAACTGTTACAACCGTTACAAATATGTAACCAATCCCGTCAACGTGTGGGGCATTTCCTATCATGTTATGATATTGCCTTTCTCCCCTAACGTTCTATGATGTTCAAAGTGTTTCTAAGGATGCTGATTTTTAGAAGGCAGCTGTCTGAACATGGTTTGTGTAACATTAGCAAACACATTATTAGCTGTTTGATAATGTAGTCAAGGCCAAGGCTAGTCATATCAATTACCGTTACGTGTTTGATGTTGTAGAGAACGATACATAAAATACTTGTATACTTGACCCTGTATAATTTGCTCTTCCTCTTCTTCTGAATCAGTTTCTGGTTCAAACATATATGGCTGAAATAAACGGATATTTCCACTTGCCATTGTGTAGCGTTTACTACATTTGGGCGAGGTAGTCTGAGCTGGTGTGATTGAAAGGAGGCGGGGACCAATTTGCATATTCATGATTCCGCCTACTAAATGAAGCAAGGGTGTAGCATTCCATTCAAGGATGTAGCATTCCATTCAAGCTATTTTAAGACATGAAGAAATTAGTTTCAAAGGAAAAACTGTTTAAATGTGTTCAAAGAGGGCACCTATTATGCAAAATCCACTTTTACAAGGTGTTTGGATATAAATGTGTGTTGGCAGTGTGTAAACACAATCACCCTACAATGATAAAAATCCACCTACTCCTTTTTTTAATCCTCATTAAACCAAAGCAGTCTCATTAGACAATCCGTTTTGATTCTCTGAGCAATGTGACGTCACATTGATCAAGCCCCGCCCACGACACCTGACTGTCAGTCCTGCATTACCATAGTTTGTACGGTTCGTACGCTGTCCGCCGTTTTCTCCACGGTCGAGCAGCTGTAGCGACAACAATGTCTGGTAAGTTATGTCAAAGTCCCTTTAAGACAAGTAATTTCACTCGGCGGCCATCTTTGAAACGCCTCTCGGGCATCCTGGGCATCATGCAGCTCTTTGAATGGGGAAACATCAAATTCTCCAAAACTGTTCGCCAACCTTACGATTAAATTTCATATTTGAAATCACCAATGAAATCTGACAACAACTGTCTCATAATTTTTTTTTCCAAACTCTCGAATCATGAAAAAAACCCTGTATTTTTTAGGCTGGATCAAACTAATGCGCATGCGCAGACCTAAATGCGCGTCTCTTGTGCCTCATTTCGGAGGCGCGCGTCTGACTGTTTCTATAGAAACCAGTGCTTCTAACGGCCGCTGCAGTGACGCGATGACTTTACCAGTCGCCAATTGGCTCTTATTTTGAAGGCGGGACTTATTCTGCCATATTGCGCGTTACACTTTCTCCCATTCAAAACAATACGAGTGACATGTCTTGTGTTATTCTATAGTCTTTGGTTATGTTCACTCTTACATCCAACAACAAAACATCTCAATTACGTCTTCATTTACTGACATCTGAGCCACTGAGCGCAGTGGATTAGTTTTATTTTTGAAGGGAATGCACCACAGATCTAATATACACATACGATTTCTGTAACATTGCCTGCTATTTACGTTCACAGACATAACTGACTGTGTTTATGTGAACTGTGTTTGTTTTTGACAGAATCTTGTTTGTATTTGACAGTTTAAACTGCAAAAAATGTGAGAGAAGTTAGTCACGAGACTTGACGTCTGACAGCCAGGTGTGTGTGCTCAGAAAACGATCCATTAGAAGTTTAAACTGATATGGCTTTAATAAACTTTAATGATGAAAGAAGAACTATGTTATCTGTGAGAGTGTTAGCGATATAGATGATAATCAAAACCAAGCAGATGTCTTGTTAATATTTGACAGAGAATAGAGGCAGGAACTGTGATCGTAGAGAGGGGGCGGGGCACAGCAGCTAATTTGCATTTAAAGGCACATGCATGAAAACAGCCTGTTCTTGACTGTACTCAGAAATGGGTATTTACAACATGGATTTATATATGATCTGTGGAGTATTTGAGCTGAAACTTCACAGAGACATTCTGGGGACACCTGAGACTTAAATTACATCTTATAAAAATGGGCATAATAGGTGCCGTTTAAGCGCTAAAATTATTGACAGGGGGACTTTAAATCTCAACTATAAAACACACATAACATGCAATATTACAGCAAAATGTAAACCTTCTTCAACCACCTGTGAATATCCCACTAAAACTGTTTTTCCACATTTTTTGTAGTCCTAGCGAGTAATCAGCTCAAACTCACTCTGATTTGACCTGCCAGCGTCAGTTGCGTTGCATCACCGTCATTCACAAATCCTCTCCCGCGGCCTCATGGGATAGTAAAGTGTCCATCATATGCACACTTCATAATCTCGCCAGAAGAAGTAGGTCACAACTTCTTGTTTCAAAAGGAAATATGTCAACACAAAAAAGAAAACATCTCATCAAGTCTTTTTGTGCGGCCTATCTAAATGTGTGAAACATTGAATAGGACGGATGTAAAATCATTCATTTCGATAACACCTGTGAAGTGAGAAATTATTCATTCTTTTAATTCCGTCTGAACCTCATTAACTGATAATGAACGCACATACAAAGCAGGACAATATCACAGCAATGGCTTACAGTTGTCTGAACTTATCCAGAACAAGCACGTTAGTGCTCCGTATTCCTTTAATGATACACACATGAACTTTAGATTGATTTGACTCCACAAAGAGCAAAAAAAAAAAAAAAAAAATCATGCAGAATTTTGATTGCTTCACTTGAAACAATGAGAGAACATGCAAACACTCAGTGGAGCTAAACGCTTAGTGTCTGCATGTTTAACAGTCTGGGACGACTTTGTAATTGGCTCATTTTAGATATCAGACCCCCATGTAATAAAAGGGCCTGAGATTCATGGATGAATAGTAACATTTGTCCTGAGGGCAGTTGGTTTTAATTCCCATTTGGGAATGTCAGTGGGTCACAATAACAACGCATACATATGTAAACATGCTAAAAAAAAAAACAATGAATATCAATAAATATCAGCAATGAGATATGTAGCCCAAGTGCTGTTTTTATCTTCATTTAGATTATTAATATTTAAGAAAATGTAATAAAATAATGCCAGTATGGATAAATAAATTACAGTAAGTGTAGAAAAAAATTACTTGAAGCATGAAAATAAACTGATTTCTTCTGATGTCTCTTTCTTGCATGGTCATTGTTATTATATAGCTTTATTTATATCTTAATATAACAGTAACTTGAGAATTTTAAATTATTTGGTTTAAGTGGGTGGTATGATTTTTATTTGTATATATATTTTTCATTTTATTATGAAAAATTCCATGTTTTTCTTCATTTTTTCCTGTCTAATTTAGATTTTGTTTAAATGTCAATTTGTCATCTGAACATCTATCAATTTATAGTTTTCTGTGTCTTCAGTGCCACTTCCCATCCTGTTAGTGTTTTATAAAATAACAAAAGCCTCTTCCTTAGTGACATCATCATCCATCCAGGAAGTGACATCACTTTAGAGGGAAAACACCTGGTCACTGCAGTAAATATTAGCGATAAACTGAATGAATTCTGTGATATTTTGTGATGTTAGTTGGTTTGTCTCACTCTAGAACTTTGCATCTGGTTGGATACAAATGCAGAAATCACTGTGATGATAAATTTATGTTTAAATAGATGTATTGAAATGGTTGAATGGTCAAACTTTGAATGGTTGCACACTCTCAATAACTTCCATTCTGTTATGGAAATAATCAGACTTTAAGTAATAAAATGTAAGTGAGTTTGATCAGAGCATATTGTGTTCATAAGTCTACTATACTATTTTTGTGTGTATGTATAATATATATATATAACAGTGTTTCCTTAATTTACAACACAAGCATATTATTATTATTTAAGTGGCAGTGTTCATCGTAGTGCACGAGAGACTTGACCCGCCTAATGCTTCCGTTAATGCAGGCCATTACCCGTTGCTTCAGACATACAATATTCAGGAATACTTAATATCTGTCAAGAGTCTGTGATAATATTATTATTGCTCTAAAAACATTAGTCCACAGTGAATTTGCTGCATTATTAGTTCGACTGAGCTGAAAATGTGGAATCGTCCCCGTTTCAGAGGCTGGATGGTTTCACCCAATCTGAATAAATAAATGATGTCTCTTTTCTAATGGACATGCCTACTTAAACATCGCATCCATTATTAATCCAACAGAATCTCTGACAGATGAGCTACAATAATGTCCCTACCCGTTCCCGTTTCCCGTTCGGCCCGTTATCGAGTACGGCACGCAGATAAACGAGCTTTACCTTTTCGAAACCGAACGAAAGCCCTTCAGATGAGTGCACCACTAAGCCTGATTTAATGGGCAGTTTTTTAAGGGAAGAACTGCTGACCAGAAATGTTCAATATTCCACCCTCTGCTCCTGTATACTCACCTTACCCTGAGCCCGGCTGAAATGTGGCTTTAATTAGCGAGAAAAAGTCCTATCAAAGCTAGTTTGGCATTAAATATTCAGCTTTCTTTTCCGAGTAGATCAAGAGGGCTTAAACAGAAGCTATTCTTGACTTTAAATAGCCTTAAAAAATACGTGTGAGATCTGTGGGGATAAAATTGCACCTTGTTAGGTTATAACCTAACTCTCTATTTGCCTTCGCCGAGCTTTTTAATGGGCCTATCTGTGGCGGAGGAGGGCTTTCGCACACAGATACGCTATTAGCCTTGTCACTCGTTTAATAATGACGGTTTATGAGCCATCTCCTTTACATATTTACTGTCCTTACCCACACAGACGAGCATATGGCCATTTACAATGTCCTGCATTGCTCCGTTGGGGATTCCTGGACGTGGCTCCATTTGGTTATATACAAAACTCCTCCCTCCAGGGACGGCATTAGGCGTGACCTTTCACCTCTCCAAATACCCTGTGGTTTATGTGCTCTAATAACATGTGGCAAATATTTACCAGCCCGTGTTTTGATATATTGGAGCACCGCTGTGAATATTAGAAGATATTTTCTGCTCAATCGGGTTCCGATGTCAAGGTAGGCGCGCACCCTGGAGAAAATACAGTGCGATGCACAATACGCTGCCTGTTCTCTCTCTCTCTCTTTTCAGAGCCACTGAGCCAAGCTGGCTTACATAATCAGAGTGAATGGAGGCAGATTAGTGAGCATGCACATACATTTGAAAAGTTGCATGTCCCCAGCGCGCTTCGGCTGTACAGGCCGCTGTTATTGGGTACTCACCAGAGGCTGCAGCTCTTTAGGAGGACAACAGAGTGTGTGAACACTTCAAACTGTAGATTTAAGGCTGTAAATGGATTATTTCTTGGATATTAACCACCCCGAAGAGACAGATGGCTTCTAGGAGCCTTTCAAAGCCAAACACACACACGCAAACGCATAGGCGCCCACCAAGATACCTGAGTCTTTTAATCCTCTGTGAAAAAGACGTCTACAGCAGTGCTTCTCAACCGGTCGCTCCAGACTCAAAAATGGGTCACTGGTCTGTTCTCATAGGGTCATAGGGTGTTGCCATATTTAGGATAGCAAAAAAGAAATATTACATTTGTTAATATTTTATATATTTGATGGTTTAACCAAACTAGTCGGGTCATTAAAAACAAATATCCCCTCTGGACATCACCTTTGGAATGTGGTGAGTTTTGTGATGAGCAAAAGTTCAAATGTCACAGCAGTAATATGAAATCAAACAGACTTACATCTGCTTAGATCATTGAGAAGGAAAATAACCATTTTTCATATCTTTAGAATTTCCTAGATGTCTCTCTTGATCACTTCACCTCTGTGATAAAGTGTTCAGAAACTAGACATCAGTCATAGCAAAGACCGCTGCGATATGCCGTATTTCATATGCAGATGCGCAAAACCTTCAAATTAGACCTTCACGGGAAAGTACCATACATTATAACTGTTAATTGCACCGCTGCTAAATTATAGAAATGCCAGCGTATGCCATATGTAAGCCTAACTAAACTCACCAAGTATATTCCGACTTTCACACTTCTAATTGGCTGCTTCCTTGAAATCTTCCCAGACATGTGGCGCATGGGTTTTTTTAAAATGATTAAAAGACTTTCCTCTGTATATTTTACATGGGAATATTCCTTTTTTGATGAGGACTAATTGAGTTGAGTGAACGGGGAATGTAATTCCATTTTTATGTGTTGGCACTTCTTGAAGTGAAGCAAGACGCTATGGATGTCTCACCTGATAGATACAGCAACTTGATGATTTTATCCTACAGAAATTAAGGGCAATCAAAGCTTGTAAAGTGATAGTCAAATGCTTTGTTTAGTTGCTTGCACTTCTAATCTAAAGCAAATTACAGAACACTCATTTCACGGACAGTCCCTCTGGAGCAACCAGGGGTTAAGTGTCTTCCTCAAGAGCGCAATTGTAATAGAGCCGGATAGTAATTCTCCATTGCAGGGTCACTTCTTGTTGGGATTGAACCTGTAACCTTTGTGTGTGGGCAGTGCTGTTCCTTACCGTGTTGTTTGATGTGGTTTAGTAACATTGAAAGCATTTAATTAGCTAACTGATTTACAGTGGCTACAAAACGTTTTTGGACACTAAGTGTAAGACGATGTCTCAATGTCATTGCTTTAGATAAAATGTCAAACTAAGTGGCATTTATTTCAAATAAACATACATAGCACAAGCATGCTGTTTAAGCAAAACATTTAATAACAAATAGATTATTAGGTTTAAATGTTGTCAGTTTAGTTCAGTTAAGTGAAATTATTGGACCAATTTCGATGGTCCACTTTAGACATTATAACTATAAGTAACTTTGCAACTACATGTCAACTAGCAGTCATTATAGTATTATTAGACTGTCTACTTAATATTTGCTAACACTTTATTTTGATGCTCCCCAACAGACATACTGACTATAAGTAACTTTCCAAATACATATATCAACTTATTCTACTAACCCAAACCCTAATGCCAAACCAACCTAACAGTCTACTAATACTCTAATGAGAGTTAGTTGACATGTAGTTGCAAAGTTACTTAGTACAATGTCTAAAGTGGACCACCAAAATAAAGTGTAACCTTAGTTCTGAGCATCATTTGTTTGCACATTCCACTTGGTTTCATGTTTATCTAATGCAATGACATGCCTGCGTTTTTACGTGTGTCTTACATGTGCGAATACTTTTTGGGCCCAATGTAGACTATTCTAGTTAGTTTATACTATTCTACTCTTATATAAAGGTTATTTATTGGCATTGATGTTTCTATGAAGAACCTTTAACATCCATGGAACCTTTCAAGTGTACAAAAGGTATTTTAGACCAGTGTTTCTCAACTCCAGTCCTCGGGACCCACTGCTCTGCACATTTTGTATGTATTCCTTATTTAACGCACCTGATTCAGATCATCAGCTCGTTAGGAGAGACTCCATGACCTGAACTGAGTGTGTCAGGTAAGAGAGACATACAAAATGTGCAGAGCAGTGGGTCCCGAGGACTGGAGTTGAGAACCACTGTTTTAGACTATTATGTTCTTCACACTAAGAAAATAAGTTACTTTAAGAACTGTTCACTGAAAGGTTCTTTTGGGAACTAAAATTGGTTCTTCTATGGCATCACTGTGAAAACCTTTACCCTTTTGGAACTTTTATTTTGTAATGTGTTTCTGTAACACTTTACTGTAAGGTTTCATTTGTTAAGATTACTTCATTAGTTAACATCAACTCAGGCTGATGGAAATGCATATTTACTCCTGTACAGTAGAGGACGCTGCTCAAACAAACCTTTCAGCTATGCTGCCATTCTGGATTACAGAAGAATATAGGAGGAGGTTCAACACTCTTCTAAGTCTAATCTAAAGTAATTTTTGCTTATTCGTATGTTTGAATTGAATCATTGAAAGTCAGCAGCAAAGACAATGCTTAATAAAGTGAGATTAAATACATAAAGTATACTTGTGTAATTTAATATAGTTAATTATTACAGATTTGCCTACGATCCTGTGATTGAATTTCACTGTTTTTATTCATTTTGAGGAATACTGAATGTTTTCGTGCAGTGAGATGAGTAAATGCATATTCACATTTAGTCTAGAACTACAACAACCATCATGTTCACACAGCACACACAACACCTCTGCACTTTATTTCTCTCAACATGGCGACAGGAGAGCTGTCAGTCAATAAATGTGAAAAAGTAACTTAGATATTTTGTTGTAAATTGAAAAAGTAATGCGTTACTTTACTAGTTACTTGAAAAAGTAATCTGATTACGTAACTCATATTACTTGTAATGCGTTACCCTCCAGCACAGTTAACCTGGTAAAGTGTTACCATTTATTAACAATGTTAATCTCAACATTTACCAATATCAAAAGTTTCACATCATGTCAAAACATTTCATATCAAAGGTTGTGTTAACATTAATAAACACTGTAAAAAATATATTGCTCATTGTTAGTTAATGCATTAACTAGTGTTAACAAATAAGACCTTATTGTAAAGTGTTACTGGTGTTTCAATTACATTTAATTTCAGGGTATTATCTTGGGTCTTGCAGTGTTTTTGTGCTAATGATATGAATATGGTATGCTACAGTACACATACAGCTGCGATATTGTGCTTTTGTGCAACACAGGAGTTAAAATCCCTCCAGATGGCTTTACTGCCGTAGTTAAGTTTCCCCAGTTCTTCCAATGGGGAGGCCTGATAAGTAAATGTTCTCCATGCGTTTGTCACATGATTAACCTACATGCGAAGCTAACAACGGCATGATGTGGCTCCACGTTCATATGCATGTCCTCCCCACTCACTGCCTACTTAACTTGCAAATTCTTCTGAACTGTAACCTACTGTCTTATGGCCGTTGATTCTACACGTCCCTGTAGATGGGCTGTCATCAGAGAAGAGTGTGCGTGTAAGCAGCCCGCCACTGCGGCTCCACACGCCACGTAATTGTGCGAGGAACTGTGAGGAATTCGGAGGGAGTTGTGAGTCTGACTGGTGATGCGTTTCCTGTCCTCCCACTTTCTCATTTTTCACCACATAGAGAAGCAAAACGACATGTACGAGATTCGCACATTATCTGATCAGGGAGATGGAAACACTGCTGTGAACAATTTTGCATACTATTGAACCAACTATTGAAGCACAAAATCCTATGGTTTTTTTTTTTACTAACCAACAAGTTAACCAGGCACTATCTGCAGTGTTAGTTTGTTGCGCCATATGTATTTACATACTGTAAAGTTCAATTCGATTCAATTCACATTTATTTGTATAGCGCTTTTCACGATACATATCATTTCAAAGCAGCTTTACAGAGAGGACGGGTGTCCCGAGGCAAAACAGAAAAGCAAATGGAGAGTAATTAGCGTAGCTGCTGTTCATAACATTAAGCAAAGATAATCATGTGCAATTGATCTGATATGAGATGCATTATGTGAATGCTTGGCTAAAGAGATTCATTTAAGTGAAGTCACTCTTTTCAGTGCCATCCCGCCTCCTTTTTAACTGGATGTAAATTGTTAGGCTTATACACTGTTAAAAACTATGAAAGCTTGTTTCTGCCATAGAATAAAAAAATGTAAAAGATAAATGCGACTTTTTATCTCAGAACTGCAAGTTTATATTTGCGTGATATAAACTTGCAATTCTGACTTTTTTCTCATAATTTGCTTGATTACATCTCACAATTCTGACTTTTTTCTTGCAATTGCGAGTATATATCTCGCAATTCAGACTTCTTTTCTCAGAATTGTAAGATATAAAATCGCAATTGCGAGTTATACAGTCCAATTCTAAGGTTCTCGCAATACTTTATAACATGAAACTGCAAGTTTATATCTTGAAATTCTGAGGAAAAATGTCTATTGCGAGTTTATATCACACAATTCTGAGAAAAAGTCAGAATTGCAAGTTTATATCACGCAATGTTTATATCGCAATTCTCAGGAAAAAAGTCAGAATTGTGAGTTTATATCACGCACTTCAGAGCTAAAAAGTCAGAATTGTGAGATAAAAAGTCGCAATTAGCTTTTTTATTTTTTATTCAGTGGCAGAAACAAGCTTCCATAAAAAACTATTTGTTGAGTCAACTTAAAAAAACATAGTTATGCCGCTACTTTAACATTTTTATATTAACTTTTTTGGTTATGTTGAATTAACTTAACTTAAGAGTGGAGTCAACATTTAAAAAAGGTTAAACTAAAGGATTTTACCTAGTTGGCTTAAGTATTATATTCTAGTCAAGTTAACAAATGTTTTGTTGTTGTAACAAGTGAAACCGTGTCAAATGGAAAATGGTTTGGGTAACACTTTATAATAAGGTCCCATTAGTTGACTTTAGTTAATGCATTAACTGCCAATGAGCAATAGATTTGTTAAAGTATTTATTCATGTTTGTTAACATCAGTAAAAATACTGATTGAACTAACAACTGTTCATTGTTCATGTTAGCTCAGGTCCAATACATAATGTTAACAAATACAATTTTTGTTAATAACTGTGGAAATGAACATTAACAAAGATGAAAAATGCTTTAAAATTATTTTTCATTGTTAGTTTATGTGAACTAACAAGGTTAACTGATGTTAACCAATGGAACCGGTTACACTTTATTTTAGGGTCTTTTAACTAGTTGCTTATTAGCATGCATATTACTAGGATATTGGCTGTTTATTAGTGCTTATTAAGCACAATTAATGCCTTATTCTACAACTACCTTACTAACTATTAATAAGCAGTAAATTAGGAATTTATTGAGGGAAAAGTCATAATTAATAGTGAATATGTGTTCCCCATACTAAAGTGTTACCATGGAACCTGTATTTGTGAAGTGTTACAAATATTTGTTATTTTATCTTTTTATGGATTGCACTTTCTTACAAAATAAGCTGTTTGCCTTAAATCAGGTGGTAAGTGAAGTGAGATGTTTGTGTTCATTTTCTTTTTGCAGATCATGGCAACAGTAATTCATCAAATTGTAGTATCCAGATGTGCATTGTTGTCACTTTTATTTTGGTCTTTTAATTAACATTCAGATGTCTGGATTTCAACCGCAACCTGGCGTTCAAAACCGGCCTGCAAGAAACATGTCTTTTCTTGGCATGTTTGCGCTTTTAGCTGCAAGGCATCGTTTTTTTTGTTTGTTTGTTTTTTTAAACAAGTGAATTCAGCTCACTTTGTCTGTGTGAAGTAGAGTGTCACTCACTATTTGAAACTCTATAAATAGTAAATGAACAGAAGTACTGAAAAATCACACAAATGTGCTGCTTAATCATGTTTAAAAAGGCTACTGAATTCTGACAGGCACGATGCTTTTTTTTTTCTTCTTGTTTAACACTTTCACTGTTCACACTAAGTGCTGGCGTAAAAGAGTTTCAACTATTTTCAAATATAATTGCAATTAAGGGGTGTTCACAGCAGAACCTTGCAGTATTTAACCTTGAAAAGACTTCCTCCACAATAATCAGCTTTTTAACAGCTAATGACTCCGATGTAAGTTCACACTGTGCAGGCAGGGCTGTGAACAGTCCTGTTCATTAGAGATGTTAACCACTTGGGCTCCATCTATAAGGACTTAATAAGACCAGCGCTCAGGTTACAGACATTTAGGTGTCAGATTACATGTTGCTCTTGTTATCACGTTTGATCTACATGGCAAACCTGTCACAATTAGTTCTGTCTCTATTGTCCTTTAATGAAACTGTAATTTTACCATTAACCAAACATATATACTTTGTCAATGCATGTTCCTGGTCTTATTGTGCGTGATTTGGGGGCAGTCGTGGCCTAATGGATTGAGAGTCAGACTTGTAACCCAAAGGTCATGGGTTCGAGTCTCAGGTCCGGCAGGGATTGTCGGTGAGGGGAGTGAATGTCCAGCGCTCTCCCCACCCTCAATACCACGACTGAGGTGAGACCCTTGAGCAAGGCACCGTACCCCCAACTGCTCCCCGGGCGCCGCAGCAATGGCTGCCCACTGCTCCGTGTGTGTGTTCACGGTGTGTGTGTTCACTGCTGTGTGTGTGCGCACTTGGATGGGTTAAATGCAGAGCACAAATTCCGAGTATGGGTCACCATACTTGGCCACATGTCACTTCACTTCACTTCATCTGAACTAGTTATTCCTAATCTTTCAACATAGTGACTACTTTTCATAATCCAATCAATTGCAGATGGACAGAATCAACCGTTGTTGTTTTATCTCTCTCTCTCTCATTGAATGTCCTGTTTCACTCTGGAAGTAAAATGAGTTGCGAATGTCTTTTCATGTTGAAAAGCCATTTCTTGTGTGCTTATTTTTTAACGTGAAAATTTCGGACTCAGTGTGCGAAGACCTTAACAGTGAATAACATCTTAAAAGGGCTATATGTAGAATTCAGAAACCCTTGTTATTAGCGACACTGGTGGCTGTTAAGTGAACTGCAACCAGCAGCACTCATGCACACGAACGCACAAGAGACTGAACGTGATTCAATGCCCCGATATACTCGCGGTGAAGTTCTTTCTCGTTCTTCGCTTAGAAGTAAAAAGAAGTTGGAAATACCTTTGCAGCGATATACTGCCAACAAACATCCAGACGTTGTCCACGCTGCTGAAAGTGACGTTTAGATGAATATGCAAATATGTGCTGCACGCTTTCCTCTCAGTAACAAAATAAAAACACAACAATGACAGCGGCGAGAAAACAGCTGTTAAGAAAGCATCTGATCATAGCGATGTGGATATGTTTGCTCTGCGACAGATGAGGTCATTAAAATTACACTCATGATAGTTTGATTATAAAGTATATTTGAGACTATATAGATCTGGCTATGTGAGACTATAGTTTGAATTAATCCCTTTTCTTTGCGTGACACATTGACATTACAGTACAGAATGGCTCTTTCGACATTATCCTGAACATTGTATAAGCATTCGTTTCATGTGTCATTGAACGGAAAAGAGGTTTGCGGGAGCGCGTGTAAACGTCACATCCTTTCGATTTTCCCGTAAAAAAGAAGATTCCTTCACATAACGATCAGTCTACAGGCTTTCATAGACAACCTAAGAAGTCAAGAAAGGTTTTTAAGTTTTGTTACAAGCTGTTCACACACTGACATAAAAAAGTGATTAATACACGAAAGTTCTTACATATAGCCAGCAAAGCTGCATGACTTCAGAAGACTTGGAATATAGCGTAAACTACTTTTATGTTGCTTTTATGTTGTTTTTTTGTTCTTTCAGAAGGCCAAAGTATGTTATCCAGTATCGCTGACACAAACTCAACAAAAGCCCTCATTATATCATGACCCCAAAAGGAACCTCTTCAGAACAACACAATGCTCAGATTTACACATACATATAAAGTGATTTTGCATGAATTCAAGTTAAGATGTGCATAGCGAGTCTTAAGCAATTACGGGCTAATTGTTCTCCCTAATTGCCTTCGGAGGACTGCAGAATTCCATAGAACGTTCCAGACACAATGTTATGACAGCTCCGATCGTACATGCCGAGAGTTTGGAGTGTTCTTGTGTGCTGCTTTTTAATCTGAGGCCGGCAGATGAGAGGCTCAGTAATTGCTATATATTGCTCTTTGTTTCAAGGACCTTTGATGATCCCAAAGCCATGCCTTTATCAGAAGACAAAGTAATTAGAAGGGAAAATGAAGGGAGGGAGGAGGTGGGGGAGGACGGGGGTCTCGTCTTCTGATTAGCAGACTTCTCACCCTCCACGTACACTTTGATTATTTTTATAGACTGTCGCTGTTGGTTTGCAGTGCAAATGAAGATTCAAATGTGCAGTCAGCATGTTGTTGTGTTTGCGCTGGTTAATAATGATAATAAAACAAGGTGATAATGGGTCAGGTTTGATGGGAGAAACCACTTGTTTCATGCTGACAGTTCAGCCATGCAGAAATATGCTGCTAAATATAGTAGCTACCAGGCGAAAGTTTGGACACGCATACTTATTATTGAACTTATTATATTTTATTATTTGTTAATTATTTTATTTTTTAATTATTTGCTATTTGTATGAAATAACACAGAATGGAAATGCAGTAACCATAATAATTAGCCACTGTTTACCTTAATGACAAACTTATTCATTCATCCATTTCAAATTGTTACATTTGTTACATTGTCATACAGTTACATAGTTACAATTAGACAACACTTTACAGTAAGGTTTCATAACATGAACTACGAATGAAAAATACTTCTACAGCATTTATTAATCTAAATTAAAAGTACATTATTAAAATCAAAAGTTGTATCTGTTAACATTAGTTCATGCACTGTGAACTAACATGAACAAACAATGAAGGACTTTATTATTATTAACTAAAATTAACATATTTTAATAAATACTGTAACAAATGTATTGCTCATTGTCAGTTCATGGTAGTTAATACATTAATAAAGGTTACTAAATGAGACCTTATTGTAAAGTTGTAAAGTTGCCATTTTTTAAGCGTAAACTTTTAGATCAAAATATTTTTAAGATTGTTAGGAAAATTATCAGTATCCTCAAAAAATATGAACAAAAAAAATACAACTTCCACTTCTGCTATACACAATTGTTCATTTTTCTATTCAGCAACTGTCATGTTAATAGTTTTACATATTGTTGAACCTACACTGTAAAAAATTATTTTTATGATTTATCACTTTTTTTTTTTGTCAAATCAACTTCAATAATTAATGTGGTTCAGATAACATAATAATCAACAGTTTCTGTTGATTAAACCAATCGCCTTCATTTTATTAACTCAAATTTTTAATTTCAATGAACTCAAAATTTGAAGGCTTACTTTTTTAAGTTAAACCAACAATTCTTTTTTACAGGTATTTGTAATATTAATATATTTCAGTGTTGCTCTTCAGTCTTGAAGCAAAACCACTGTTGAATGTGATGGGTGTGTGACGCCTGCATACATGTGCAATACTTTATTTACATAAACATGCTAAATGTCTTTTCACGCAATTGTTGTTAAATATCTCCTTTTCCTTTTTCCTGCAGTGGAGCACAGGGTTATGAACACACACGGTGGGAGAGTTTGCACAAGTTCAGTATCAGGTTCGGATGAGGATGAAACTGATCCAGGATATCCCAGCCAAAAGGATGTGTCTCATTTTCCAGGGAATTTCCTCCTCCGTGGAGTGCAAGGAAGAGCGGCTGAGGGATTTGATATGTGGGATGTATAGGATAAACCAGGCCAGAGGGGGTCATTTGGACAAGGCTTACTTTACCAGGTTACTTTATTAAAGCACATTTCTTACAGAATTTTCTGTTCTGATGTTAGACAATGTAGCTTGAATAGTAAAAATAAGGCCCTGCTTTATATTAGGTGGCCTTAACTACTATGTACTTGAATTTAAATTAATAATTTGATACAATGCACTTATTGTGTACATACCTGTTTTTACATTGTACTTACATTTTTAAAAATACCTTCATGTAATTACATCTGTAATTAATTTCTATAATTACATTTATAATTACACTGTTGACCCATCCCTTACACCTTAACCCAACCTTAAACCTACCCATACCACCAAACCTGTCCCTAACCTTACCCGTATCCACCTTAATAGCAGCAAAAGTGTTTTGCAATACAATATGAACACAACAAGTACATTGTACTTATTTTTTGATGTAAGGCCACCTAATATAAAGTGGGACCAAAAACAATAATACAGATTACTATTATTATTATTATATATTTTAATATTAATTTTAATAAATTGAATGTTTTTTAACAACATTTCAGACATGAATGGACCTGTGTTAGTCACGTCCTAAGAGGCCTCAACAGAATGACCCAAACATTAGTGAGTGCAACCACACATTTACTGTACACTTCTCTTTGGTCCAATGACAAATTTGTTTATGGATCTATATGTTAAGTCCTATTTATGTGCTATTGTGTAACATCCACCAGGGAACGCTGACCTTTTCTTGTACACATAATGGATTGAAGTATTGAGTTTATGGCTTTGGTAATTTGTTTTTATGGTTTTATTTATTTATTTAAGAGGTGAAACTATATTTCAGACAAACAGGAAGGTTGTAGGGATTTTGAATTAGGTGGTATGACCAAACTTTTATATGGCGGTATGAGTAATGTGAGTATACTTGCTATGAATAAAATTTTATTCATTTTAAAAT
>RJVU01067793.1:12758094-12788958 GCA_003731715.1 Anabarilius grahami | reverse complement strand
TAAAATTTATATTATAAATTGGCTAGTTCATACTTTGAATTCTGATTGGACGAGCCACACTGTTTTGTCTTGTTTGAGATGCATGTCCTACTCTTTTTTGGGCTTTTCTTCATGTTTCCTTGTTGCTCTCGCAGGTAAATCATATGACAATCCTTTTCACCATAAGCTGGATATATATGCTACAAAATCTCTACCGGTTGACACATTTCTTATAGAAAATACAACGTCATTCTGTGCAGCCATATTTTAAATGATGAACAATAAGTGTGTGTTTTAAGTGTTGTGTGAGTATGAAAGTGGCCCCAGATTAAAATGATTTCAGGGTAGATTGTGAACAATTATGAGAAGCGTTATGTTGGGACTCCATTGTTGCACCCATGGGAGAAAAAAAAAAAACCCATGAGAGAGAATATGTGTGTGTAGGGAGGAAAACACAGACCTCACTTCACTCTGTCACTGCAAATGGGACACATATAGGAGTTACGCTCTTTCTTTGCGCACGTTTTGGTTTCAGACAAGACATAGTGGTTTCCGTATGTTTTCACAGGAATAAATTACAGAGCTTTTGGAGTATTATGTCTATCAGGCATGAAACGTCTATGAGTTTTTTTTTTTTTTTTGGTCCTCTCAAGAGTAATAAAGTATTAAGATTTTCAAACATGCCAAAATATCACTGCATTCGATATACCGATAGCTAATTTGATCAGCCCTGAAGCGGCTCCCCGCAAATCTGAGGTCACAAACCCCTCCGATTTGTGAATTTGATTGACGGTCGTGCGCCTCGCTGATGAGATTTCCAGAAGTTTCTCTGGTTCGTGCTGATTTTACTGAGCTATGTGATTTGCTGGAGGCCTCATGGGACACATTTTAACACTGAACCACTGAAAAAAAAAAAAGTTTTGTTACGCTCGGTTCGCTCTACACACTGTTGTACTTAATGTCGAGGGTAAAAACTGGTCACTTCTGTTTCTTTAAGATTAATCAGCCGGGAGGTTGCAGATAACCGTGTGAAACACACGTGTGCGATGAATCTAGCCGATTGTTCATTTCTAATGGTGCAGAAACGTTGTGACACTGTAAAAACTCAGCGTTCTGACAATTACGCAGAGGCGAGTCACAGTCAATTATGATTTACATCGAAATATGTGGATTATTTCAAACCGGCATTCCTATTGAGTGAGGCACTAACTGATGAGGGCTTTTTTTAATAGTCTCATTCATTACATGCAGCTGCTTCCAATCTATTGGCATAAGGAGGAAATAAAAGCTAAAAGCTCCATAGTTTCACTTGTATAAACCTGATGCATTAGTGCAATGACCACCTGCATATTTTCCCCAACCTCATTAGTGTTACTCTCAGACCCTCGGTCTATCAGTACCTTAGTGTGTAGCGTGTAATTTGAGTGAGCACGGGATAATAAAATTATATGAAATTAAATTACATACATGAGCGAGAAAAAACAACACAGGCTGAACTCTGCGTGACCGTTACCTCTTCCTGACTGTAGATTTACGAGTCTGCTTTTGGTGGGCGTAGAGCGAGAGAAGGCCCCCATCTTGACCAAGACGAAAGGTTAGCGCACGACTCCTGTTGAGACTCTCCGAGCTTGCCATCTTCAAAGCGCTTCGAATTTGGACTTTCGTAATTAGCAGACACTTCTTACAGCTCGTCAGCTGCGGCGGTTCCCCTGGGGAGCTCTTGTCTAATGGAGAGCGGCTCCTCCATCTGACGCCGTGTCGCTCCGAGTGCCACGCCACACCCCCACTCGCGGGCCGCTGCTGTCGTATACCGCCATGCCTTGGCACGTGCTTAGCTGTTACCCTTAACCACACAGGAACGCTAACTGGCATGCACAACCTTCATTTCAGCCCTCGGGCATTATGGGACCATAATTCTCTTCAAACCCGAAGTGTGCCATAACTTTGTGACATGCTAGCATGATTGAAGGTTATTAGTGTTCTAGTCTCGCCCACGGACCGCCCACAGTCCGTTCAATGACCGTCTGATGCACACAAAACTGGCAAGCGCTTGCGAAAATCGTAAACTCCAATCGGATTCGAACGCAAGTTTTTAGAAATCCCCTGGTTCAAAGTCGCGTTTACCGCTGTGCAACACTGACCGTTTTTTTTGTGAGAAATATTCAATTAATTTACCAAAGTTTAGCAGGGTAGTCACATCAGATCGTTAAAAGATATTCAGAGTTTATTTTGAGAAGTTTAGTAGCAATTAAAATAGATATCTGCTTTGGATTTGGATTTGGATAAAAGCATCTGCTAAATCAATAAATGCAAATGTATTTGAAATAATTATTTGTTATTTTCGGATAGAAATTGCGATCCCAAATCTACACACTCTATATTTAAATGCGTTTTTTTTTTTTTTTTCTCAATAAAGTCATGGATTTTGCCTAAACTGCTCGATAAAATGAAACAAACTGTGGTTTGCTGGTCACTTTACATGTCTAGGTTCCCTGCTGAAAAAAATCAGCCTGTGCTGGTTGGCTGGTTTTAGCTGGTTTAAGCTGGTCAAACTGGTTTTTCAGCTGTTCTCCCAGCTTGACCAGCTAAAGAAGTGGTCAAAAATCCTTTAAAAACCAGCCTGCTATGACAAGGCTAGAAGACCATCTTATGCTGGTTTGAGTTGGGTTTTCAGCAGGGTTGTGTCCAGTGTTGGGGAAAGACACTTTTAAAAGTAATGCGTTACAATATTGTCTACTATTGTACCTTTTTTTTTTTTTCCCTACGAGTTTGCGATTAAAACAGTAACTAATCGCATTACTTAGTTACTTTTTATGGAAAGTAATGCGCTATGTTATTTTTGCGTTAATTTTCTCACCTAGGCTTGGCTTAATTGTGTTTTTTAATATCAAAAGTTCTATTTTTTGGCAAATGTAAAAGCCCTTTCAGGCTGAAGGAAATGCAAATTCACTCCTGTGCAGTATGGGTGCAGTTCAAACAAACCTTTCAGCTGTGCTGCCATTCTGGATTGCAGAAGAATAGGATGCAGGAGAAGAAAGTTCAACCCTCTTACTTTAGCGATAAAAACAAAACAAAAATGAAACACAAATGTGATGTTTAACTAAAATTATTTTTGCTTATTCGTATGGTTGAATTGGATCATCAGAGGTCAGTAGCAAAGACATTGGTTAATAAAGAGCGATTAAATATATAACGTATATCTGTTTTATTTAACATATTTAATCAAGATTTTCATAATATTCTGTGTGCATTTCACAGTCTTTATTCATTCATTCATTCTGCTTTTTTAAGTGAGATGAGTAAATGCATGCTCTCACATTAAGTGTCGAACTACAATACCCATCATGTTTATGTAACAGACGCAGGCTGTGTGTGTAAACCTCACTCCCCTGATCTCAAGAGGCACTCTAGCGACTGATGCTTGACTCTGGTCTTTAGCCTCCTTGTTAGAGCGCCGGACTCCCATGCTAGCGGACCCGGGAGTCCCGTTTAGAGCGGGCGGTTTGAATAGAAGGGTTTACATTGGTGCCGTGACCCTGATGAGAGTGAGGTTTAGGGGGGGTGAGTGTAACGAATGTAGGCCGGTAAGAGTTGTGCTTGTAAACCTCACTCCCCTGATCTCAAGAGGCGCTCTAGCGACTGACTCTATGGAATGCAGTCTTTAGCCTCCTTGTTAGAGAGCCCGGCTCCCATGCCAGCGGACCCGGGTTTGAGGCCTGCGTAGAGCGGGCGGTTCGAACAGGAGGATTTACATTGGTGCCGAGACCCGGATGGGAATGAGGTTTAGGGGGGGTGAGTGTAACGGACGTAGGCTGGTAAGAGTTGTGCTTGTGAACCTCACTCCCCTGATCTCACGAGGCGTTCTAGCGACTGACACTAGAGACTGCTGTCTTTAGCCTCCTTGTTAAAGCGCCTGACTTCCATGCCAGCGGACTCGCGTTTGAGTCCTGCTTAGAGCGGTGGTTCGGACAGGAAGGGTTACATTTTCAACGTGCACACAACACCTCTGCATTTCCTTATGATTCTCTCAACATGGGGACAGGAGAGGTGTCAGTAACTTGTTACATTTTTGAAAAAGTAACTTAGATATTTTGTTGTACATTTAAAAGTAATGCGTTACTTGTTTCTTGGAAAAAGTAATCTGATTATGTAACTCACTGGTTGTGGCTAGAAAAAGCTCAAAGTGAGCCATATTTGATGTTGAAATTTATGTCTCGCTACATGACATAATAAGGCCCAAATATACTCCAAGTATTCTAGCAAAAGCTGCAAAATGAGCAATATTTAAAAAACGTGTTCAAAACCAATTTGTAATGCAACACAATTACACATTACATTTTCAGAATTTTTGCAAGGTTTTGCTAAGTGGGAATCAACCTAAACTTTTCTGAAGAGAGTCTGAGTGTTAAAGTTGATATGTTACTGAGTGTTAAAGTTGATATGTTTATAGTTAGCTAACACTCCGAATAATAACTCACAAGGTTTAATAGCACTTTTGAAGGTCACTCTGTTGCCCCCTTGAGTTCTGGAGTTTGTTACTGCCACATCAATGCAAGATTGCAGGGCTCCACATGCTTGCAGTGCATTGGCAAAAATACATTTGAATCAGCGGTGGCATACTTTTAATTTTTCTACAATAATTGTTCAGATGATACAGAGCAAAAAGGGGCTAGTTTGGCTGGGGCTTGATTGTGTTGGCTATAAGCTGGTAATTCTTCTGTTAAATAATTTTACAGCTCAGTTACAGCTCAGGCTTTGATAGACAAGGATTTGTGCCTCTCCACATTAGCATAACAAAAGAACTATGTGAGATATTTCTGTAGACACACTCAAAACACACTTTTAAGTGTCGTGCTGGAGCCAAACTGCGTGTAGCAAAGTGCTTTGACTCAATAACACAACATGATAGACAGTGATTTGTGTTTAAACTCTCTGTGATGGGTTTGTTTAATTCAGAGCCTGGCCGAGGGGTGAGAATAGGAAATAAATAGGTGTTGGGAAGATATCGCCACATTTTTTTTATGGTCTCAACTATCGCGGTGACAAAAAAGCATACTTCATACCCTCTCACAGCTGACGTGTGTGACATCTGGTTTTCACTTAGGCCTGGAGGAAAAATACCTTGGGAAATATGATGTCCAATATGGGGACTGGAGCTAATCTAAGCCAGCGGTACACAAATCATCTCTCACTCTCAGGCAGAAGAGAGTACTTCTCTCCAGACCTGCAATGCATCTGTAAACAAATCATAGTATTAATGGGGATGGAAATGAATCATCCATCTCCACTGGCCTGTCACCCTGCTCATGACAACAACATGATTTCTCTTCAGGCCTTTAAGTGGGATCTGCTCAGGCAGAGAAAGAAAAAATGTGGCGCGCTTTAGATCTACACACCATAAAATATGACTGTGCAAAACTACTGTGGGTACAGCTGCCTAGCCAAAGACCTAGACATGCAGTGTTATTGAGCGCAGGATATCCTGGAGTTTTGAGGCCCTTAACAGAGAAAAAAGTCATTTTGAGTGTCATTTCTAAGTAGATATGGGTGTATAACCTGTGATTGTAGAAATGTGTCTATCTGTCTGTCTATCTATCTCTGTTTGTCTGTCTGTCTATCTATCTATCTATCTATCTATCTGTCTATCTATCTATCTATCTATCTATCTATCTATCTATCTATCTATCTACTATCTATCTATCTGTCTATCTGTCTGTCTGTCTGTCTGTCTGTCTGTCTGTTTGTCATCTATCTCTCTGTGTGGTCTGTCTGTCTGTCTATATGTTTGTCTGTCTATCTGTCTGTCTGTCATCTATCTGTCTGTTTGTCATCTATCTGTCTCTCTGTCTGTCTGTCTGTCTGTGTCTATCTATCTGTCTGTCTATCTGTCTATCTATCTGTCTGTCTGTCTGTCTGTCTCTATCTATCTATATATCTGTCTGTCTGTCTGTCTGTTTGTCATCTATCTATCTATCTATCTATCTATCTATCTATCTGTCTATCTGTCTGTCTGTCTGTGTCTATATATCTGTCTGTCTGTCTGTCTGTCTGTCTCTATCTATCTATATATCTGTCTGTCTGTCTGTTTGTCATCTATCTGTCTGTCTGTCTGTCTATCTGTTTGTCTGTCTATCTATCTGTCTGTCTGTCATCTATCTGTCTGTTTGTCATCTATCTGTCTCTCTGTCTGTCTGTCTGTCTGTATCTATCTGTCTGTCTGTCTGTTTGTCATCTATCTGTCTCTCTGTCTGTCTGTCTGTCTGTATCTATCTATCTATCTATCTCTCTGTTTGGTCTATCTGTCTGTCTGTCTATCTGTTTGTTTGTCTGTCTATCTGTCTGTCTGTCTGTCTGTCATCTATCTGTCTGTTTGTCATATATCTGTCTCTCTGTCTGTCTTTCTGTCTGTGTCTATCTATCTATCTATCTGTTTGGTCTATCTGTCTGTCTGTCTGTCTGTCATCTATTTGTCTGTCTGTCTGTCTGTCTGTCTGTCATCTATTTGTCTGTCTGTCTGTCGTCTGTCTATCTATCTGTCTGTCTGTCTGTCTGTCTGTCTGTCTGTCATCTATTTGTCTGTCTGTCTGTCTGTCGTCTGTCTATCTATCTGTCTGTCTGTCTATCTATCTATCTGTTTGTCTGTCTGTCTGTCTGTCATCTATCTATCTATCTATCTATCTATCTATATATCTCTCTGTTTGGTCTATCTGTCTCTCTGCCTGTCTGTCTGTCTGTCTGTCTGTCTGTCTGTGTCTGTCTATCTATCTGTCTGTCGTCTATCTGTCTCTCTGTCTGTCTGTGTCTATCTATCTATCTATCTATCTATCTATCTATCTATCTATCTATCTATCTATCTATCTATCTATCTATCTATCTGTCTGTCTGTCTGTCTGTCTGTCTGTCTGTCTGTTTGTTATTTTTTGGTCTTTTTTGCCACATGGTCTTGTTCTCTATAATTGAGAGACGGCATGAAATTATGGATAGAACATGGGAGAACAGGAAAACAATTACTGACCCCATTTAATGAATGCAGTGTTCTTTCCTATGTTGACGTATTTCCTTTTGAAACAGAAAGTTGGGGCGGGACATATTGACATATACCACAGTACCCCCAGAGCTCTAAGTACCTTGAAGTTTTCATTATATTACACCTGAAATGGTTATGAAGATGTCAAAGCCTAAAGAGTCCTTGATGTTACATTAATTACAGCAGGGCACATTAGAGACATTTGTAAAAAGAAAGTTGTTCGAAGTAAATGACCTTCTAAACTTTACCCATTTCAAGGAAAGTGGTAAAGCTGGGTTAAAGGTATAATTCAATTAAGATGTAACAGCAGGACGTGTGCTTGATAAGCTAAGCTTTGTTGATTAGCAGCGACGATGAACTTTAGCCAATCTCCCTACATCATTAAGAACTGACTGACATAATGAACGCCCAGCCATCTCTCACATCTCTCTCAGTGAGTGTTGTTCCAGTTTTGAAGTTAAAGTCTTGCTATAGCAGGGAGGTCTATTGTTGTTGTTTTGTTTTTTTTCCTCCTAATTCTAATCTGTTTATCTTGGTGAGAAACAAACATGCTCAATCGCTTTTTTCCCTCTTTTTTGTTGCTCTGGTGTATGTTGGGGGTGGAGGGAATTCCCTGGGGTTTTTCACCTCCTCTGTCTCTGCTTATTGGATATTCAAATTTCAGTCAGACACACACAAAAATACACATTTAACATCGTGTGACTGACACTTTGGGAAGGTCTTTGTTTTCATAAAAACAAACACATATGCAATGACACAAACAGACAAGAACAAAACAGCATCGGAAACCAATGCTGTCAGGCTAACATGACAAGTTAAACTAAAGCAAGGTTATGTGATGCTCTGCAAAATATATATATATATATGTTCTGTCTTTATTTACTCACTCTCACGTTCTTTTCTTTCAGTGGAACACAAAATGAGAATTTATGAAAGGTCCATACAATGACAGTATGACGTGACCACAGATGTCAAGATCCAAAATGTACAAAAAGCACCTTAAAACTATAAAATCAGTTCATACGACTTAATTCAAAGTCTTGTGAAGTCGTATGATAGTCCTATATGAGATATATATATATATATATATATATATATATACATACTTATTTGAGTTTTGGAATGATATGAGGGTGAGTAAATAATGCCAGAATTTTGTATTATTATTATTTATTTATTTGGTGAGAGCAAAGCCTTTAAGGAAAACAATACAAAGCAGTGAAAAACATTGTGCTTAACATCTGTGCAGATATAATGGAAAGCTGCAGCTATATCATTAAAATTCTGATCAGATGCCTCAACATATTTAGGCAGGCCGAGGAGGAGGCTGCCCATAGCTGTTTCATTGATTGGTTGCAGGGGCGAATGCTCAATTTCGTACCTTGAGTTATTTTGCATTACCGTCCAGATGGTATTTATCAGGCTATGTAAATTAACACAGTCAAGCTGATTGCATGTCAAAAATAAGTAGTTAAACCTTGAAGGCATTTATTTTCCATGTGCGCTAATGGGCGCTTCTTGTGTTTCTTCAGACGAGGTTTCTTGTTGAAATTCATGTTTGATAAATTCGAAGGATTTCGGGGTAATTTGGCCATCGAGAGTGCTGTTGATCCTTCGAGTGTATATTTGAACCTCAGGGAGTTGAACATCACATCTGCATATCCGAGCTCAAATATATACTTAGAGTGATTGGTTTAAACATTAAGTTGTTGATCTTGTCCCAGATAGATTTGTCAAAACGTCACCCACCCACCCCCCAGTTTCATTTCCGAACTGTGCGACTAATCCTTAAATACTGCTCTGAAATACATCTTTACTAAATGCATTGATTGAGTTAGTCAAACTTACATTCTGCCCTAATTTCGCAGTCAGGGCATGGAATAAATATTCCTCAATCCATTTATTTTCCATAAGGGAGGATAACCGGCTAGGTGAGTCCTTACATTTCAATTAGCCTGAGAATGAGAGAGGAGAAGCGGTGGTCAGTGGACTGGCTGTCAGGATAATCACAGCGGACAAGCCGCCGCTGGCCCCTAATCCAAGCAGATAACAACGACCACAAATTCGCACTCGACACCGAGAAACCGGAGCAGACAAATACACGTGTCATGCTAAACCAAACACGTTTAGCCCTGGGATCCCACCATTACCGGCAGATCGACACGATAACCCGGCCGCCCTTTAAAGGAGTATTTATTTGACAGATAAGATTGACATGGGAGTTAGCCTGCTAGAAAACAACAACTTATCCGTTTTAAGGACAAATGGCTGTGTTTGAAATGGGGAAACTAGTGTGCAGTGTTCACTTGCATAGTAAGTGTTACATACAGTAAGTATGCATCATGCAGCAATAAACAATTCAAACATGACCAGATCAATTTGCATGTGAGTGGCATCCAAGCATGTTGCATTATGGGATGCAGTATTCCATACAGTGTGCTTTGTTGTATACTGCACATTTATGCAGTAGATCTGCATATTCTATGCATACAAAAATGTGCATATTTGCATTTACAGAATAGTATGTCAGTATGCTATTGTAACAGAGCTAAATAGCATGTATAAACTCTGATGTAATGCTTCAGCAGCTCAGCTTTGACATGGTGTACACCCTGCTTTATGCACTTGTGTTCCAGCAACATGACGTTTATCGTTTGCTAAGTAGTGGGGACAGATTTCTCCGACACACCATATGTAGACTATGACGCTAACAAGTTAATATGGCAAGCATAAATACGTGCTTCGTATTATTATACCCTCTTAGCAACACGCTCAAGAGCCTAAAAATTAATTGCTAGACTAAGCAGAGACAGCACAAATGATTTATAATGTGGCTGAATCGCTGGTAGTTATTTATTTTTGCATGGTATTACACTAACCGCAATGTTTTGCTGAAATTGTTAGTCAGCATCAATGAATGCAATTAGAGTTTAATGGGCTTTAAAGAGAGCATGAAAAAAACAAGCAGAAGAGAGAGATGAGGGGAGGAAAAAGTTGCAACACGGGTTCCCGTCCAATCATGATTTGTGTCCTATAGTAAGTCAGACAGACACTGGCTTTTAGGTTTGGTTAGTTAGTACGGGTCAGATAGCCACTGTGTGTAGATATATATATATATATATGCCATTATGCTTTTTAAATAATTTTTCTCCATTGAACTGCATTCAAAGGTCACTGTGTATTGTGACAAATATTTTGCAAGCAACATATTTAGTGCATAAATCACAAACTTTCGCATACCACTGTATACTGCACATTTTTGCAAATGCAGTATCATTTGCAAAAATGTGCAGTATACAACAAAGCCCACTGTATGGAATACTGTATCCTACAATGCAACATGCTTGGATGCCACTCACATGCAAATTGATCTGGTCTGCATACTAGTATATGTGTATATATATATATAATTTATTTTTTATAATTTCAGTTTTAGTTATCGTAATTTTAGTGCTTAAACTCAAATTTATTTCCATCAGCAACATTTCTAATGTTTTTAAAGCTCAAGTTTTATCTAATATTCCAATTTTATATTTTTTATTTAGCTTTAATTTTAGCTACGGGAATAATGGTTAAAGGGTTAGTTTACCCAAAAATGAAAAAATGTAATTTATTACTCACCTTCCTGTCATTCTCCACCAGTAAGACATTCGTTCATCTTTAGAACACAAAATAAGATATTTTTGATAAAATCCGATGGCTCAGTGAGGCCTGCATTGCCAGCAAGATAATTAACATTTTCAGATGCCCAGGAAGGTACTAAAAACAGTTCATGTGACTACAGTGGTTCAACTTTAATATTATAAAGCGACGAGAATACTTTTTGTGCACCAAAAAAACTAAATAATGACTTTTCAACAATATCTAGTGATGGGCGATTTCTAAACACTGCTTCATGAAGCTTCGAAGCTTTACGAATCTTTTGTTACGAATCTTTTGTTTCGAATCAGTGATTCGGATCGCGTATCAAACTGCCAAAGTTATGTGAACTGTTGAAATTTCGAAACACTTGTGACGTAACGAAGCCTCATTTTCTGAAATCACGTGACTTTGGCACTCCGAACCACTGATTCGAAACAAAAGATTCGTAAAGCTTCGAAGCTTCATGAAGCAGTGTTTTGAAATCGGCCATCACTAGATATTGTTGAAAAGTTTTTTTTGGGGCGCACAAAAAGTATTCTCGTCGCTTCATAACGTTAAGGTTAAACCACTGTAGTCACATGAACTGTTTTAAATATTTTAGTACCTTTCTGGGCATTGAAAGTGTTAATTATCTTGCTGTCAATGAAGGCCTCACTGAACCATTGGATTTAATCAAAAACATCTTCATATCAATTCATTTTTGGGTGAACTAACCATTTAATAGATTTAATTTTAGTGTTTGTTTTTTAAACAAACTCTTAAATGCATAAAATAAAATTCGCTAGTGAGGAGTTCGAGACTTTTGCATGTTCTTATGGTGCCGTTAACCAATCAATTTCCTGTTGTTCCATAGTGTCACATGGCATTTTCAACTTAGATGGCTCAAAAACATCTAGTGCCCATGTGCAAAGATGGCAGAAAGCAAGATGCATACTCCTCAGGTCAAACACCAGATGAGCGACTGTCATTGAGATGAATGGGAAGGCTAACAGATAGCTTTCTCAAGGTATGATATGACTGTATACATTTGCATTAGTGATAAAAGTGTTGCATAACTAAAAAAAAAACTGTGAAATGCCTCCACATCCTTGGCTCTGCTCTTTACTCTTTTTCCAGCCAGGATCTGTTTAAATCAAGCCAAATTGAATCCATACCTGCAGTGCGTAATGTCATATAAATAATTGCGGCTTGTGTAAACATATCAATTTCCCTCCACAGCAGTGAGCTTGAAAAACCATTTGTGGGACCCTGTACAAGGTCATCTGAAGCTGGAAGCCTGGAGTCATTGAGCACACACACACACAGGCAGACCGAGTCCGAACACAAGCTCCTTCTGAGCGCACTGGCCCTTAGGGCAACAGCAAGCCATTGCACCGTCATTAAGACCAACACATAGCAGCTATTTATACACCGCACTGCATCACATCATACACACTATACATACTTGCACACGCATACATGTGCGAGCACCCTGAGGCGCACAGGCTCATGCTGTATTCTCGCAAACATTACACACACAACCGCAGGAATAACGATACCAAATTAGCATGCACAAAAACGGGAGTGCGTGAAAGACAAATAGGGTCAAAACTGCCGGGTGAGAGTGTTTGTGTGTTTGTACGCGCTTCGTTTTAAATCGCCATGTGTTTTTCCAGATGAATGCAAATCAACTAGTCTTGGTAGAAATCAAAACTAGTGCTCATTTCTTTCCATTGGTGCAAATGACTTCAGGACACTAAAAGTTGAAAGTGTCAATTAGATTCTAACAACCTTTGAAGCCACCGCGTTGCTCTTGAGGTATTATGCTTTATATTCTAGTGATTTTTGCTTTTGTGTTTCATCAAGAATGCATCTCTCCACCAACCCACATTTACAGCTCTGAGCGATATTCATATTGTATGTTTCTTTGTGAATATCTTTGCCAGGCAGTTGTTAACCTCACCGTGTCACGTTCATTATAAATTGTTTGAATCGCACCAGCGCCTAGAGCCAGCGCAGAGGCAAGCACTCATTCTCAAAACAGAGATGCTAGATTACGCTGATCAGCGATTGCGGCGTGATGTACCGCCCCGCATTAGATCAAGGCGACACGTTCACGGGCCCCATGAATGTAAACGCAGGGCCACTCTTGTAGGCGATTACTCAAGCGGTGGAGAGGATATTATTCAGAGTAAGTTGTTAATAAGGGAGTTTATTTTTTCTGACAGAATGAAAATGGCTTCCTAACGCAGGATGGATAACCCCCGCTAGCCTGCGTACGCCGCCCGGACAGTTGTGCGCAATTAGGAATAAATAAATATTAACGTCTTCACTTACGCATCTGACGCTAACGTGCTAAATTGAATTAGCCCTCCGATGACCTAATTGCATTGTCACAGTGCACGTATCTAAAGAGGAGCACTTTGCGGAAAGGTAACATCAAATTAATCTAACAATCAGTAATTGAGACAAATGACACGCCACGGCCGGCTGTCTGGGTGAAAAACTAGATGAGCTGAGAAATGTGTTGTAGGGTTAAAAGCCAGCGCGGTAAGGCAGTGACTTAATCTAAAGACTATTAGCATTAGTTAACCATGTACTTTTCAATTAGAGTGATCATTTTGCATTTCGGACTTGCTGATAAATATCTTTTGTCACCGCACAGAGGGAGGAAGACGCACGGCTTCCGAATAGCATCGCAGGGTTTAAACGCATTTCAAGAACGAGGGTTTAAACACACTTAAAATGCATGCGCTTAAACGGAAGGCCAAGTGGAGAGTACAGTCGATGTGTGGCATTTCACGAAGGGGGTGGGCGGCAGGGGGCTCGTATATTGGAAAAATAAAATAAAACTGCAAATCAAAAGGCCCTTTGTATTAAATTACAGTGGGGGCTTTGCAGGAAAGAAGCCTGTGCACACAGACTCTGTGTGAATCTAATAATGAACTTGCATCCAACCTTAATTAAACAGTCTACATCCCCTCGCATAGCCATATAATGATGTCAAGCCGGGAAGCAATTAGCTGCCCTTCTCTGAAAGCAAACAGTGTTTGTAAGTCACACAAAGTACTGCGGCAGGCGTGCTTATTGAAACCCTCCTGAAAAATAAAATTAATTAGTATGTTATGATTTTGGAGATGCCTTAACATTGGACCCAAAGGACAGGGGGCTGAGATTAAAGATGAGCCCCTCTTTCTGCCAGCGCTGGTAACGATAACAGCAGGAGAACCATCTCACCGTCTCATTAGCGGCAGGCCGGGCCAGACTACGCGCTTTGCCCCGCGACATCATAGCATCCATTAAAATAAGCTGTCATGCAGTTGTAAGAATAACAACCCACAGTAGACCAAGTCATTTGAAAGGGAAAAAAAGCAAAGTTTTCCAACAAAAGGCCCCTCTCCAATGGTTCTTAGGTGTACGCCGTTTATTTGTGTTTAGAGATCACCCCTTTGTCTGCCTCGGCTAATTAAAGTGATGCCGCACCGCCTGGCTTTGCAGGCAGCCGGGGGAAGCACCAGCCAGCTGAGACACCCAATTACACAATTAAGCCTCCTACAAGATCTCGAAATTGTCAGGGAAAAAGAAACTGTGCCGTTTTTCCCTTTGTCTTCTTATCTGAACTGCGGCTGCGACGTTACCAGAGTATTATTTTCACATTCCGAGAGGAAGGCGCACGCTCGGTCTCGATGATGTAAGACGTAATTTCGCCCGGCTTTGTTCTCAGCGGAGCGGGGCTGTATATTTGTGTCTATTTACTCGCACCGAGTTTCTTTTGTCTCTCGAAGTTGTTGCGCGGGCGGTCATTAGCTGAGCCTTAGCGCTAACTTTGTTGAGCGAGAGCATTTGGAGACGCCGCTCTAATTGGCAATGTTTTACAAGGGAAGCACTTATCACTTTGCTTATTAAAAATGCTTATTGGATGCAATAAAACACACATTATGGTGGTGAAATTAATATAGTGCATTGCCCAGAACATAATGCCGTTCTAATGTGTGTCTTGTTCACTCTAATGAGTGCTGCCGAGTTTATTAGCTCTGATGACAGAGGGGCCAAGCTGGGGCTGTTATTGTTTGGTACAGGTTGATGGATTTCAGATGCCTCGCAATCGTGCACACGCGCGCACGCCCACACTCTCTTTATTACCGAGCGGCGGTGTCGTCTAGCCCGGTGGCTTGACTTTAATGCGGTATAAACATATAAATCTGAAGCGACTCTCTCTTAGCCTGCAGTGGAGAGTCTTCGGTCGGTCCGGAGTCCATACGTTCTCGCTTATTTCCACTGCTGGAGAGGAAGCCATTGATAACTCCCTGACAGGGGCGGTCCCGGGAGGGCCGGACGGGGGGGGGGACGGCACAGGAGAGGGTTAGTAGGTCATTACTGGCTCAGCACAGATCCTTTAATTGTCTACTGAGCTGCTTTGGATCCGTGTCAGGTGAAGGCTTCGGCCAGAAAGAAAAGTGCAACCTAATAGTTTGGCTTTCGGACGAGGAGATCGGTTAGACTTGGTAATGGATGTTTGTGCATGTGAGACTCCTTTGTTTATGGAGAAGGCTCTTTGTTTTCCAATCCTCCCCTTTTTTCCACAAGTTTGAGGCAATTTATTTGCGATCCAATTTCAGCGAGTCTTGCAATCAGGCAATGCAATCCAATTATCTCTTTGATTGGGCGAACTGATTAAAATGTGTAGCCAGACGTGATTATCCGTCTCTCTCACTCTCTCTGAACATATGAGGGAGAGAGACACACAAGGCAGTCGGAATTATAAACACACTGTATGGTAACGTGTGCATCGCACAACATGGCATAACTTAGTAAAGACTTTGTTATACTGTTTATACTGTGGCCAGTGGCCAGAACTACTTTACAAGTCAAGCTGAACTTCTGTTGTTAAGCGTTTAATGTAAGTTTTAATTGTTGCAGTCATTGCAACTAGCCATAATAATATAGATGTGCGGTTACTATTGTGTGTTTATCAGCTCTTTTATAGTGGTTTCATATGTGGCCCATCCATTTAGAGTTGTAATTAGAGTTCTACTGTTTTGAGTCAAGAGAAAGACCGATTTATTTATGTTGAATAATAGTGTTTTTTTTGTTTTCTTCATCTCATTTGTACGGTGGCCCAGTAGTGCACAACACAACGAAATTAAAAAAGCAAACATAAGTTCACAACATAACAAAATAAAGCCACAACAGAATAAAGCCACAACACAACGGAAATGCTCCCGACCACTAGGGGCTCTCAGAGCTCGGTAATATTAGTTTTCCTTGCCAATGTTCTATAGAGTCGACAGTCTTACAAAGATATCAATACCATGATTAGTTTTAAGTATGTAAACATTGTATATCGACATGAAATATTAATTAAAAATCAACTACGTCCACAATAGCTTCATATTTATACTTGTCAATGATTTGACGCGCTACCGCGGCGCATGATGAAGGGAACATCCACCAATTCCACCAAGTGGTTAAAACGTATAATTTGTATTCATTACAATTACTTTGTTTAGCATTTAAAAACAGAAATGTTCAAATTCCAAAGCTTGTTAGTTCCTGTTGGTAAGACTGACAAGCTTTGGAATTTGAATATGTCTGTTTTTAAATGTTAAAAGTAATTTTACAAATTATACTTTTTAACCACTTGGTGGAATTGGCAGACGTTCCCTTCATCATGCGCCGTGGTAGCGCGTCAAATTATTCACAGGTGTAAATATGAAGCTATTTTGCACGTAGGTCATTTTGAATTAATATTTCATGTCGATATACGGTGGTTACATACTGTTAAAAACGAATCGTGGTATTGATATTACTGTCGACTTTATAGAACAGTAACAAGGAAAACCAACTTTGCCGAGCTCTGAGAGCCCCCAAGTGGTCGGGAGCATTTCCGTTGTGTTGTGGCTTTATTCCGTTGTGTTGTGGCTTTATTCCGTTGTGTTGTGGCTTTATTCCGTTGTGTTGTGGCTTGATTTCGTTGTGTTGGGGCTTTATTCCGTTGTGTTGTGGCTTGATTTCGCTGTGTTGGGGCTTTATTCCGTTGTGTTGTGGCTTTATTTCGTTGTGTTGTGGCTTGATTTCGTTGTGTTGTGGCTTTATTCCGTTGTGTTGTGGCTTGATTTCGTTGTGTTTGAGCGGTCTGTATGCAGGCATTAGCATGACAGTGATGTGGTCTGAGGCACCGAGGTGGGGGAGGGGGAGGGCTTTGTAAGCTCCTCTCTGTGTGGAGCAGACAAAGTGTTGTGTTGTGGCTTTATTCCGTTGTGTTGTGGCTTTATTCCGTTGTGTTGTGGCTTTATTCCGTTGTGTTGTGGCTTTATTCCGTTGTGTTGTGGCTCGATTTCGTTGTGTTGTGAACTTATGTTTGCTTTTTTAATTTTGTTGTGTTGTGCACTACTGGGCCACCGTACATTTGATCATTTTTGCTCAAAATATAAATAATATAATAATAAATTTGATATAGTTTTATAGTTGACCCTTTTTAATAGAACAGGGCAGAAACACAAGGAGCTTGACTGATGTTCTTTTATATGTTGATTTATATGTATCTCATATGCTTTACACAATATATTCTATGGATAACAATCAAATCAACATGAGGCCATCCATGTATTTATATGAAGTGCACGTATTGAGTTATTTTTTATTGATTGTTTTGCTTTTGGACACAAAACTGCTATACACTATAGCAGGCTTTGCAATCATGTAGGTTTTGACATGGCATTTTCTCTCTAATCAGAAACAGCCCTTGCTCAGGTGGAATTTTTGCGAGCCGACTCTGACGGCACTAAACATTTCCTGAGCCACTTTGGGTTGAAGGTCTTTTCAGTGTTTTGAAATACAATAACCGGCTTGTTTGATTGTTAAAGTGATAACCATGAGAGCAGGGCTGCCCCATTTATCAAATTACCAACTTAGTGAAGGCTCGCAGAAATCTGCTGGTAATGAATGACAGGAGAGAAAGCGAGAGTGAAAGAGAGAGAGCAGGAAGGCATGTGGATGGGGGGCTTGTCTGTTATCTTTCTTTTTTCTCTCCAAATCATGTGTCCAGGGCTTATGAAATTTAAAGTGGTGTCTGGCTTTTGCCTCCATCAGAATGGCCTTGACGTGGCTGAGCGTGTGTAAGGAGAATGTGTGATAAGGCAGGCCAGACCTCCTGCTGAAAACGTCACCGGCGACCTGGGCAAGGGTCAAGAGTCAACCGACAAATATATCTCCTGCTCTCACCATCGCTCGCTTTAAAATTGATAAAGACAGACGAGAAGGCAGATGGAAGGCGAGGTGGTCAGGAAAGAGGAGGGAGAGGTGTCAGGGTCCTCCATAAACGGCAGTTTGTGACGCATCATTGGGAATGCCCTCCCATAATGCTGTGCTGTCTGACCTCACACTTCCCAGGGTAGGTGAGAGCTCAGCGGTGACCTTGCTAGGGATTCATCCCTTGTTACTGTGGTCAGATGAGGCTTCACCAAAAATGCACTGTTCCATTTGTGTGCCCTTTTTCTGAACTTGCTTTTCCAGTTGAACATAAATACATTTCATTTATTTAATGATAAATTAAATAGATTTTATATAAAAATATATCTTTTATAATATATAATATACAAATTTATATGTATTATACGTCTCTTCTGCTCACCGAGGCTTCGTTTATTTGATCCAAAATACAGCAAAAACAGTAATATTGTGAAATATTTGTACAATTTAAAAGAAACTGAATTTTCAGCATCATTACTCCAGTCTTCAGTGCCACATGATCCTTCAGAAATCATTCTAATATGCCGATTTGCTGCTCAAGAAACATTTCTGATTTATAAATGTTGAAAACAGTTGTGTACAATTTTTTTTCAGGATTATTTGATGAATAGAACGTTCAAAAGAACAGCATTTTTCTGAAATATAAAGCTTTTGCAACATTATAAATGTCTGTACTGTCACTTTTGATCAATTTAATGCATCCTTGCTGAATAAATGTATTCATTTCTTTAATTTATTTCCAAAAGAAAAACTCTTACTGACCCCAAACGTTTGAACGGTAGTAATAATGTTACAAAAGCTTTTTTAAAACATTAAAAAAATCTATCTAACAGTTCAAAAACTTTTTACCAGTAGTGTATAAATACATATATATATATATTTATATATATATTTATATGTATTTATGTTTATGGGTTATGTTAAAACCTCTGGGTGTAAAAACTAGTGTAAAGCATAATTTCACTGCACAAGACACTGCACCTTCCTTCATATTATTATTTTATATTATTCTTTATAATCATGCATTCTCATTGAACATCATATAAGCCTATCCCATTATGCGTTGCAATAGTATTACACTGCTGAAACAACCCAGCCTTCTTTGCTGTGATTAGCTGCTTTTCTCTCAGGGAAACACATTACCCACTCACTACAAACACTGATCGATTTGTCTAAGACTGCCAATCTGATTGCTTTTATACCTTATTGATTCTTCAGGATTAACGTTTATGGCTGTCAATTATTCTCATGTATGATTGTTCACATCTGTTTATTGCACGCTGCATAATTGTAGAAAACAATGATTCTGTTCAAGTTGATAATCCAATTTCAATACGAGAAACAGCCCTGGATTTTAAAGCGATCACCGCTCTTATATCAACGAGTGTGAGCGTAGCTAATCGACTAAAGCTACCATCACAAATGCCTGATGTCTTGACAGAAGCATTCTGTGTGAAATGCAATGATCATAGGCTTCATTACAAGAGCGTTTAACAGTCATAAGAGGTGGTTTTTTTTTATTATCTGGAATCTGCCACCATGTCAATCAGAGGGATTTAGAAACAATAGTAGAACAGTTCTATGTGAAATTGAGCACTGCTGGCTAATATGGTTCAGTGCAAGTAAAGGAAATGTGTCAGGATAAAATCATTCATCATCCTGATAGAAATTCACATTTCAATTTCAGTTAGATATTTTCGGCCCATGCACGGCCAGGTGAAGTAGACTACTGGAATTTAAACACTTGAATGGATGCAGATGCAACTGAACGGATGCAGGCATTTCATAAGTGTCTATCAAAGCTGTCTTTGAAGGGCTCTGGCAAATTATGACCGGCATTGTTCGCGGCTGTCTGTTGAAATTGTTATGAATATAAGTCTTGAAGTGGGCTCATACAAATAGGACTATCTTGCAGTGTTATACGGTTGAATGTACAGGCTTATTTCCATTCCATATCAGTTATTGTTGTTCAGACGAGAGGATATCCCACTTGATCTATAGTTATTACCTTGAGAGTGATGCGTTTGACAGATACTACAGCCTGTAAGTAGAATCTCCTTTCATAGAATGTACATTTTTCCATTTGTGTCTTCAGTGTTTTGAACATAATAGCTACATTTACTGTGCATGCAACCTAATAATTTTTTAATAATGTGACTGATAGCTCAATCATAATGAAAAGCCTTCTTGTAAACACCTCAGTCTGATAAAATTATCTTATTGAGCTTGAGTGAAATTTCTATCCAATTGAAACTGGTAGTATAGATCTTAAATAATGTGTTATGATGACCCTTCATTAAGCTCCACCCACTTTGTTATTGGAGTTTGTTTTTACAGAAGAAAGAAAGTCCTATGGGTTTAGAACGACTTTGGTGAGTAAATAAACTTTGGCACGTACTGATTTTTTTTCCTTTACTATTCGTTCCCTCGATTTATAAATCATGCTCATGATTTATAAATCGAGGGAACAAAATAGTAAATCGTGCGCACGATTTAAATTTTTTTTCTTGCATGTCATGTGCGGGGCTCCGTACTTTTCTTTTTTCTTTTTTGAAAGGAATTTAATATTTTTATTCAGCAAGGATGCATTAAATTGATCAAAAGTGACAGTAATTACATTTATAATGTTACAAAAAAATGTTTTTTTTTTAATCCTGAAAAAAAATGTGTATCACTGTATCTATAAAAGGATTAAGCAGCACAACTGTTTTCAACATTAATAATAAGAAGAAATGTTTCTTGAGCAGCAAATCAGCATATTAGAATAATTTCTGAAGGATCATGTGACACTGACGACTGATGTAATGTAGTAATGATGATGAAAATTCAGCTTTGAGCACAGGAATAAATTACATTTAAAAAAATGTAGTAGTTATTGTAATAATATCCCTCAATATTTCTGTTTTACTGTTTTTTGATCAGCTTTGGCGAGCATAAGAGGCTTCTTTCAAAAATATTATAAAACTCTTTATGGACCCATAATGGTAGTGCAACGTAGTAGTGGTAGTAACACGTTTTATTTGATTTCCACTCTATGCATGTGAAGAAAGCATATTTTTGAAGATGTTAGAAAGGGAATTGAGGAATTCAGACTGAAAAGCTTCTATTGACACTAAATAGCATTCTTAGCATGAACAGAAATTTTATTTGAATATATAAACTTTTTTCTTCTCTCTTTTGCATTGTCTAACTTTTGACTGACCGTTTAAAGTCTTTCAGATTGCAAAAACGTAACCGAGATAGAGTGACCAACCACCATTCCACCATGCATGTTCATCTAAGACTACATTCAAAATTTATGATTAGAATTTATTTAATATAGATGAAAATCTATGCATGTAAACATAGTCAGTCAGAGACATGGATGTAAATACAGCATAAAAACCAAAAAAAGGACAGCAGCAGAGGGAGATGCATGAGTTTAACATGTAGTCCAGGGTAAAGGTAATTAAGCACTTTTTTTTATTTATTTTGCTTTCATAGGAACATGAGAGATGCCGCCCAGCTCTTAATGAATAGGTACCATGGTTTGCTCTCTTTCTTTTCAAATACAAATCAGACACATACGCACACACAATGAACGACTCGGCCCACACTTGGCACTGTTGGGCCTCATTGTTGCCAGTCCTGTGGAGGTTGTGTGGTTAGTGGGTGTGGAAGCTAAATTAGCCTCTACCCCAGGCTGTAGGCCCTCCCGAGGGGGGTCCGCACTGCCCTGTGAGTAAGCTTGTACCGTGCCTGCCCTTGACATGCCTTCTCCGTGGACGATGGGACAGAGGGGTGCGGTGCCAGCTCGCTGAATGGCACGAGCCCGTGCCAGATGGTACCAGCTGCGGCGAAACACTCTCTGCGGTGGACACCTGTCCACTCCGCGCACCTCCAGGAGCCATCAGCGCCCGCCCTAAAGAGCCGTCAGCGGGAAATGAGGCGCTAACCCGGGAGTGAAAAGCCTGCGGGCCCTCGGTGGGTGCATGCCGGGTCCTCGCCGAACCGCTCTAATGAGGACAGGAACTCGAGCCAAGACACGTTTAGCAGCCATGCTGTTTACTTTATCATCATTACTCACCATGACCCTGGCCTCCACGAGTCTGCGGCGATGGCGTGGCCAGGACGTGTCCCCGGTTTGGACACCTGACTCCGGGCCGAGAGACAGAGGGCATGCTGGGATTGGGCGCAGAGGTGTGATAAGCGTTTGTGTATTTGTGGAGGCCATCATGGGTGTGAACCAGGCACCACTCAATGAACATTGCACGGGATTTGTGAAAATTTTGACCAAAGATGCACAAATGTTGTCATTATTTACTCAACCTGACCTGTATGAATTTTTGAAGAACGTCCCACACTGTAAAAAAGAATTGTTGGTTTAACTTTAAAAAGTTAAGTTACCTGGTTGCCTTAAAATTTTGAGTTCACTGAAATTAAAAATTTGAGTTAATACAATAAAGGAGATTGGTTTAATCAACAGAAACTCAAAATATTATGTATCTGAACCACATTAATTATTGAGGTTGATTTGACAAAAAGAAAAATGTTGTTATAACAAATCATGAAAATAATTTTTTAAAATATTATAATAGTCAAGGAGAACTGAGGCTGTCAAGTCTCTCCACAGTGACAAAAATGTACTACAAAAAAAGTCAATAAGGCTCAATATGGCATTGGCACATTCATTAGATAAGTAGCAATGTTCAGTGTTGAGGAAAGTTATTTTTAAAAGAAATGCATTACAATATTGCATTACTCTCTAAAAAAAAAGTAACTAATTTCAATACTTAGTTACCTTTGATGGAAAGTAATGTGTTACATTACTTGTGCGTTGAATTTTCTCACCTGGGCTGGGGTTGCTTTTTGTTTTTTAAGTTCAATTTTTGGCAAATATAAAGGCCCTTTCACACCAAAAGTGAAATGAATAAGCCTCAGTCTGAAGGAAATGCAAATTTACTCCTGTACAGTAGAGGGCGCAGCTAAAAACTTTTCTAAAATGTTTCCTTTTATTTTCAACATAAGCAAAAACAAATCAAACCCATTTAGGACCACAAGAGTATGAGTAAATGATGACAAAATGTAATGTTTAGGTGAAGTATCCCTTTATAGTTAACTTGGAATAATTTACTTTTTTGGCTAAAGTAGAGAAAGCAAAACTTTTTACGACTGTCTTTTGTAAAAATTAGTTGCAAAGCGATATGCATCTGTAATGGTACTACTTCTGTGCAGTTATAGGAAACAAACAACTCTGAACATTTGTCAACCAATCACAGTCAAGAATTCAGAGCTGTGGCATAATGTCTTTTAAGGAAAAATGTTTACGATATTTAAAATTTCAGATTACCTTTCCTCCCTTCAAAATAAAGCATAGTAAAAAAAACAAAAAAAAAGTCTCCAAGGGCCCTTATCTTGGCAGTGTGCGAGTCTCCTCTCTGTAGCCTACAGCTCGTTCAGGGATATTAAAGAGTCATTAGATGGAGGGCGTCCTCTGGGAATACTTCAATATGAAGCTCTGTGGTGTCACAGCCCATGTTATTTGTGTGTAAGTGACACTTACCTGCAAGACATGACATGAATTAAACACCGTTCTGTACCTTCCAGTATTTTAGCATGCTGCCTTCCTACACAGAATAACCTTTTACATATTCCATCCTGATTTGTCTTTTTATTTTTAGTGAGTAAATTGCCCTCAACTGAAGAGGGAAGCAGAAGTAATAACTGGAATTACAAGGCCAGAATTGAGTTGTCTCGTGGCAAGTGTTGTTGGCGTGGATGAATATAAATTGAAGGGTATGCAGGGACGTGCATTACCATCTCAGTCTGTCTCATGATACGGTGGACTGGACCGTGAATGAGAATTTCGCTCTTTTAGGTCCAGGTCAGCGGCGGCCCGTTAAAATGTGCATATCCGGAGCTGATTAGCGATGTTCAGTAGTATTCACCAATGGGAATGAGGTAAAAAGAGAAAGGCAGCAAGAATGATTTGTTTTCACAGCGGGACGGATTTTCATAGGGAGATAAAAGAGAAAACATGGAGCGTGGAGTCAGGTTGGGTGGCTGTTTCTCTGTAGCGATGGCTTTTCAGATGTTCACCGACCGAATCCCCACCCTTTGCACCGCGGCCTCCTTCCCGCCTTCACCCACCGGGCGTAAACACGACGAGATCAGTAGCGTGTTAAAACGGCACCCCGTCCCGTTGCCGATCCGCCTGTGTTCTCTTCTGTTTGGTTCTCATGTCGTACCGCAGATAAAATAAGCCCCGTGCGGCGAAGCCCTTTTATATCCCCTCAATAACTGATTTGCATTTAATTGTTTCTTGGCGGCTTGAGACTGCCGAAACCGGGACGACACGCACCTGAGTCAGAATTTTGAATGCGTACCTTTCCGGGTGGCTATTTGTGTTTGCAGTCAATTTTTTCCCATTACGTTGGAGTGAGGATTTTGATAAAACATGAAGGTACTTTCTGTAATACTTTTTTGGTTGTCGTTTTATCGATCAGCCGATCCCTGGGGAGGCCCTTACTGCGGGAGGCAATTATGAAATCAGAACAAAGACTTGGATAAAACAAGATATTACACTCGCACAGTTGGCTGCTTGTTCCATTCCGTTACAAGACTGAAGAGATCTTTCTTTCTCTCTTTTCCAATATTGGATGTAGTCAGAGGGAGTGAGGGTGGGAAAAAGAAGAAAAATGCATCTTTGTGTTTCTTGGAAAGTGCCAGGGACCCTAGTGTGTAACAATTTCAAAATTATATCTTAAATTATAAAACTGATAGTTCCTTGATGATGATGGTGATTGGTCAATGCTGCATTCTAGCTGTGCTGAAATACATGATATAGTAAATGTATGACGTGAAACACCTGTGCACCGTTCCATAGCAGCAATATACCTTAGATTACATGTCAAAGAATATATCTGGCTCAAAGTAGGGCAAAAGATCAGTAAAAAGATGTGCTTTACCTCTTAAAAAATACTGACAGACAACCACAGTATAGGATAAAATATATGTGTGTATTATGTATTCTACCATTCAATAGCTTGCATTTATTTGATCAAAAATACACTAAAAACAGCACTGTTGTGAAATAACTTATCTATTTTAATATCTTTTAAAATGTAATCTATTCCTGTGATGGCAAAGCAAAATTTTTTGCATCATTACTCCAGTCTTCAGTGTCAAATAATCCTTCAGAAATCATTCTAATATGCTGATTTAATGTTCAAGAAACTTTTCTTATTATTATCAATGTTGAAAACTCTTGTGCCGTTTCATATTTTTGTGGAAACTGTGAGGTTTGCAATTTTTCACTCTATTGGAACATGCCTGAATACAAGTGTCTAAATGTTCAAACCCTTGTGATTTTTGTCATTTTCTTGCATTAAACATAAAATAATCATCTAATGAAATGTATAACATAAAAGTACATAAATGAGCACTGCACCTAAAATATGGTGTCACTCGATAGATGCTATTTAGTTGGTATAATTATTGATTAACATGTGTAACCCCTTAAAATTCTACTCACACCGCTCCAAGCGGGAGTCGAATCCGGTGTTTCCAGCATAGGAGGCGGGCCCGTTACACTCACCCCCTTAAATCTCACTCCCATCCGGGTCACGGCACCAATATAATCCCTCCGGTTCTACTCGCACCGTTCCGAGCGGGATTCAAACCGGTGCTTCCAGCATGGGAGGCGGGCACGCTAACAAGGACGCTAAAGACCGCAGCCTTTTGAGGCCAGGGGAGTGAGGTTTACCTGCACAGCTCTTTACTAGCTGGCCTCCGTTACGCTCACCCCCCTAAACCTCACTCCCATCCGGGTCACGGCACCAATGTACCTCCTCCGATTCTACTCGCACCACTCTGAGCGGGATTCGAACCAATGTTTTCTGGCATGGGAGGTAGGCACACTAACAAGGGCGCTAAAGACCACAGCCTCTAGCATCAGTCACTAATGTGCTTCTTGAGGCCAGGGGAGTGAGGTTTACCTGTAACAATACTGAATAGTTGAGCTTTGGTGAATGCAGCCAATGCTATAATATATGTACAGTAAACATTGAGAAAATTAAAAGGTCAAGACCTCAGATGGGACAAGCCAAAATTCCCATTTTAAGTTTGGGATACAGATATTTTATGCATTTAAATGTTTACTTTTCATGCAATATTAAGATACTAGTTTATGTAACATATCCAATAGGCTTTATAATGAAAACAAAATTTTACTCAAATTTTTTTTTTAATTAAGACTCACAAAGCCTTGCTGTATTGTGAATCTACCGTGTCTTACCTAACAACGTCACAATATAGTGCAGCCTCATATCTTATGGGCTTGTTTTTCTTGTGCATTTGCTTTGTGTTTGCAGGTACGAAGCAGAGCGAGGGCCCGCTTCACACGCCTGATGTGAATTTCACCTGCAATATATTTATATATCACATTATTATCAGGCCCTCTCTGACATGGAGCAGATGGCGCTGATGCAGGTGGTAGCCGGTGTTTAAAAGGTGTGTGCATATGCACCCTGTTCGTCCCTTTTGTTCCAGTTAGACGTGTGTGGCCCCGGCTCTAATGGTGCTAAAATCGCCTTTTGGAAAGCGACACCCTGCCAAATCAGATCTGTGAGTGCTGAGGTAATAGCACGGGATTGATCGGTGGACAGACGGCCACGGTTGTGTTGTGCAACCCCTTCGGTGAAGCTGTTTGCGTGTCACTTGCAGAATTGTTAATAGATTTTCCTCATTTGTGCGAGACACCGCAAACTCTCGGCCGAGACCTTTCCATTACCGCCTGCGCCGGCCCGAGCGAACATACGACGCGAGGACTAATATAACGTTAAAACGACGCTGAAATAGCATCAGGAACGACTGCGAGTTCCACCTCTTGACAGCATCGCAGCTGTAGACTAGCGGTAGTAATCCTCCAGTGGCAGTTTTAATTATCGGCACGGCTCTACTATCAGCAAGTGTGTAATTATGTGTCAGCTCGCTGGCTGCTGGGTATGAAGGGTGAAAGTGAGAGATATGATGATTGTTGAAACTGGCGAGTCGTATTTAAACAATCCGGAGCGTGTGAGGGGTTCTGTCATTAAGCAGACGGAGGCTGACCCTTTCTGTCGCTCACCATCTCACTTATGCAGATTTTTTTTTCATTCTTCCTCTCACTCTCTCTGTTTGTGTGTCTTCACAGGACTTCGCGCTTGGGGCAGGAAGTGGCTGAACGTGTGGTGAGAATGTGACACTCTGAAGGTTTCTCCTGTGTAGACCGAACACACTCACACACACACCGTGTGCCATTTCTCAGTCATAGTTTTAACACGCTCGCATGTTTAAATCAGCGTGCTGTAGGCATTTATCTGTTTAATATTTATTTCTGTACTTTTTTTTTCATGCATGCCTCTTTTTTTTGATGCAATGATACTTTGACTTCAGGAATGGGAACATAAAAGCAAAAGCAGTGTGATGCAAAATGAAGCAAGTATCTGGGGAATTATAGCTGGATGTCACAGCAAGTTTAAAGGCTTCACAAACAATTTTTAAAAAATAAAACATAATAAAATGTACTTTTAATAAGGAATCCAAATTATAAAGAATTGAACAATTCTGATTATTAAATAATTACATTAAAGGTTGTTTTAGCACATTTTAGGAATGAATAATTGGGAATTAGAAATGCAAGATTTCAGTTTCACATTATTTGTAAGAGAAAGTGTGCTTAGCTGTAACTGGTCCGCATTTCAATTTGTTTTAAATGCTTCATGCATAATAATTAAGCAAACATTGTAGTTTTAGATGTCTTATACTTTCTATATTCTATTTCTGACATATTTGTCTTATTATGCTATTAAATTTCCAGTTTCTAATCAGTTTTTATTACATGGTTGTATGGAATATCTAAATCTTGTTATTTATAATCTTATATCTAATTCTTTTTTTTTTCTAAGTACTTTTGTATAATGACCACTAATCTGTGATTGATTATTGTCCCAGGTAACCAATTCTTACAATGTTGTGCTAGTTTTTAAGTGGAAGCTACGTAATCTAATAGTTTTAATTTATATAAACTATGTTTTATGTCCATTTATACACTACCGGTTAAGTGTTTGGAATAATTGTTTTATTATTATTATTATTATTTATTTATTTATTTATTTATTATGTTTTTGAAAGAAGGCTGTATGTATCAAAAACTTAGTAAAACAGTAATATTGTGAAATATTATTACAAATTAAAATAACTGTTTTCTAATTGAGCATATTTTTAAATGTAATTTATTTCTGTGATCAAAGCAGTCTTCAGTGTCACATGATCCTTCAGAAATCATTCTAATATGCTGATTTACTGCTCAAGAAACATTATTATTATTATTATTATCAATGTTAAATTGATATTTTTGTTGTGGAAACAGTGATACACTACCATTCCAAAAGTTTGGTCTAGGTAAGAAAAAAAAAGAGAATACTTTTAATTAATACTTTTATTCTGCAAGACTAGTGAAGACATTATAAATAACTCTTATTTAAATAAATGCTGTTTTTTAACTTTCTATAGTTTATTTTATTTATAATATTTATAACATGAAGAACAAATGCAGATTTAATGCTCTAAGCTTTAAGTAGCCTAATAATGAGTTTTAACTATAAACATATTGGGTGTTGAGAGGCTGGTCACATGACCTGTTCTCCTGCTGTGAGATTCTTTTCTCCTGAATGAGTCTCCCTTAGACAGCAAAAAGCACCTTTGATATGATGAGCTATAATAAATTATCCTCCTTTTATTGCCTGCATTCTCCACCAGAAACAAGCACCTTTAGGCACACTACCATGAAACAGCAGCACACCAGGGGTCTGTAATGTTGGCTTTGGGGATTCGGCCGTAAGCTTGAGCAGTTGGCATGATGTCCCAGTGTCCACTGGGTCCGCTATGGTATTTCCTACTCATAACCCAAAAACCAAAGACATTACTGGTAATGTTTGCAGACTTTATGATCTAGTAGTGATTATTTCATAGATGGATAAGACTATAATGTTTGGGTGGTTTCAGTTGAGTTTTTGCAGACAATAAGATGGTGTTTTTCAAGGACAGGAAGGAACTATCTATACCATAGTGAAAGGCATTATTAAATGCAAGTCCCACCTCTGTACTCCAGAATAATGAAAATCTGCAACATTGAGGCCTCGTAGGATTAATTAGTTGAACACCTCAGAGACGGGATGATTTATTTTGATTTACATAACAGAACAAGTGGACCAGGCAGCGGCCCATTCGTAAAAGAAAGTCCACACGTCTTTTATTATGGCAAACGTGCCTGGGTCATTTAACTAGGTGAGCTTTAGACGATGAAAATAGCCGTGACTCTGGCCTCTGCGGGCTCCGTCTGAAGCCTGATGCAAAAAGGTGACAGAACTACAGGCTTAATTTAAAGACCACTTTTCGCCCCCTGTGGTTTCTATGATAAAGACATCTGACAATAGTGCTCCCCTAATTTATAGCCAGACCAAGTGCATTAATTGATTTTTACATTTCGCACCGTCCTGTTCCCTTATTAGAGGGAAGCGTGAGGCAATTTATCTGCCTCGATATGCCATATTCATGGCCCTGATTGTAATTTTTTGACAAAGTGGCACATTTTTCTGGAATGAACTCTACGGCATGCATGGATATACATTTAATCATTTTCTAATAAGCTCTTTTAGAAGGATTCATAAAAATCCTCTCAGAATACGGAGTGAATTACTGTAATGCGGTTAATGCCGTTTCTGTCTTAGTGGTAAAAATAAATAAATAATAATATGAAATAAAAATGTCACAGAATAATCAAATAACTCGTTCTGCCATATTCACCATTATGTCTGTGAATGGAGCAATTCTACAGTTATTAATTATAAATGTCCTCCTAATTGACATGGATGGGCTTTTCATTTTCCACTGTTCAGAAATGAGGCTTTCTGTGCTTTGTGTTTTTCACACGATTAGGCAAAGAGTGGTTCATTCTGAATAATGGAGCGTTCGCACATTCACACTTGATTTTATTAGTTCATTGGTAGCTTCTGCTCATTTGCATAAAGTGAACCTTGTCTCAACGTTGTTGCGATGTTGGAAGCATGTTAATGGAAGTATGTGTGAATGCATTTTTAAGAAATGTTTAACTTGACTTACTTTTTAAGATTTATTTATTTATTAAGGGAAAGACTAAAATAATTTTCTATCTTAATCAAAAAAAAAAATAATAATAATTCTTTAAAACTCAAATGGGGGTCTTAGGTAGAATGCCCTTAAAGGATTAGTCCAACTTTCAAATAAAATTTTCCTGATAATTTACTAACCCCCATGTCATCCAAGATGTTCATGTCTTTCTTTCTTCAGTTAAAAAGAAATTAAGGTTTTTGATGAAAATATTCCAGGATAATTCTCCTTATAGTGGACTTCAGTGACACAAATGATCACCTTGCACGTGCTTCCGCTTTCTGTATTCTTCAAAAAGCTTACGCTGCATGTCCTACACCTTCCCTATTCAACTTACGGAATGAACGCGGCACCAGTTTAGTTTTTTTCCGTAAATAGAATAGGGAAGGCGTAGGAAATACAGCGTAAGCTTTTTGAAGAATACGGAAAGCGGAAGCATGTTCAAGGCGATAATTTGTGTTTATAACGCATATACAGTTGTATTTTTTCGAAAATGACCAATCGTTTCTCTAGATAAGACCCTTATTCCTCGTCTGGTATCGTTTAAAGCCCTTCGAAGCTGCACTGAAACTGTAATTTTGACCTTCAACCGTTTGGACGCCATTGAAGTTCATTATAAGGAGAATAATCAAAAACCTTAATTTCTTTTCGACTGAAGAAAGAAAGACATGAACATCTTGGATGGCATGGGGGTGAGTAAATTATCAGGAACATTTTATTTGAAAGTGAACTAATCCTTTAAAAAGCTGTGTCATACAGTGAAAGTGGATTGTGACTTACTTTAAATCATTTAATTATGAATCATTTGTGTGTGTGTG
>RJVU01067793.1:12713977-12749189 GCA_003731715.1 Anabarilius grahami | reverse complement strand
AGCATCCACCTGGACCACCCTAGCAACTGCACAGCAACGCCCTGGTAACCATCCAGAACACTTTAACATCATGGCAATGAGTTTTGCATGGACAAACACTACTGACATTTTCTTCAGGTAATGTAAATATATAGATATCAGAATGTGTTTGAGCCCTTAATTTTTGTAATACATATGTCTTGATAGGTGCTATTTCAGCAATCCTGTACTGAGAGAGTTTTCACATGTTGTCAAACGTACATGCATACATATTTGTACACTACAGTTCAAAAGTTTGGGCGTCAGTTAGACTTTTTTTTTTAAGAAATTCATTTGTTTACACAGCAATTGATGCATTATACTGATCAAACATTAGTAATGACATTATGACAGTAATGACATTTATTGTTTCAAAATATTTCTATTTCAAATAAACATTGTTTTTGAACTTTTCCACACATACAATTTATACAGCTGTTTTCTACATTGATAAAAATCAGCATATTAGAATGATTTCTGAAGGATCATGTGACACTGAAGTGACACTGAGTAATGATGTTGAAAATTCAGCTTTGCATCACAGGAATAAATTAAATTTTAAAATATATTCAAATAGAAAACAGTTATTTTAAATTGTAATAATATTTCACAATATTACTGTTTTTACTGTATTTTTGACCAAATAAATGCTGCCTTGGTGAGCAAAAGTGACTTCTTTAATATATATTAAAAATCTTTCCAACCCCAACCTTTTGAACAATAATGTAAGTTTTGAAAATTTAATATAATTCATAGAATTTAATATGAGATATGTAGTTGTAGAATTGCAGAATGATAAAATGGCACAATGTCTGTACAAAACTGTATGCTTTTAGTACAATACAGTATAGTATAGTATAGCACAGAACAGTGTAGTCAAAGTCCCTTTAAGACAAGTCATTTAACTTGGCAGCCATCTTTGAAATGCCTCTCGCACAATGTTTGCCAAGCTTTCGATTAAATTTCATATTTGAAATCACCAATGAAATCTGACAACTGCCTCATAAATTGTGTTTCTAATCGCTCGAATCATGACAAAAAACTGTATTTTTCAGGCTGGATCAAGCTAATGCTCTTGTGTCTCATTTTGGAGACATGCATCTGACTGTTTCTATAGGAACCGGAGCTTCGAACGGCCACTGCAGTGATGCGATGACTTTACCAATCAGCGATTGGCTCTTATTTAGATGGCGGGACTTATTCTGCCATATTGCGCGTTTGAATTTCCTCCATTCAAAACTATACGAGTGACGCGGCTTGTGTTATTCTATAGTTTTTGGTATAGTATAGTACAATACATTATAGTATAGTATAGTATAGTATAGTACAGTATAATACATTATAGTATGGCACAGAGTAATATAGTATAGTATAGTAGTGACAGGAAACAATAGAAAGAAGGATGTTGGGATTGGTAAATGACTCGAGTCGGATTCAAAGTGCCTCTTAATTTTAAAATATGGCATCTCAAATCCACTGAATAAACTGAAAAAAAGTGGCCCCTAAGTAACCTCATTCTAGTTGTTTTTTTCTTCACTTTTTATCTGTCATATTAAAGTATGATTACACAATATTAACATAAAAAACAAAAACCGTTGCTTGCTTCATGTTACAAATAACATGGCATTTGTAGTGACAAACAGGAGGTCTTAAAATAGAGCTGGGGTCCAAATGAATCCAGGCCAGGCATTGGTGATGGCAGAATAATCAGCTATCCCATACTCCCCTGTGCTTAATAGAGACAGCTGCTCAGATTTTAAAGGACAACAGCGAGAGAAGTCTTAATTACTGGACAGAAGTTAGCCAATAATGAATATTTTATTTTAGGCCGTCCGTTGGCTGCCGATGAATTATGCCAGAGAAGGGACGAGGCCGTGAATCATCACGTCCAGGTAAATGCCAGGATGATGATATAATTGGTTGCTGTGGAGAGAAGCGCAACCTCTGTAAAATGTTAGGCAGGTTAGGGTGTGAGCTCTGTAATTCATTACACACCAATATGACTGACTCCGATTATTCATCATTCTCTCTCTCTTTCTCTATTTACATCTCTTTCTGTCACTAATGAGCAGGTCCATATGGAATCTGTAGGATTTTTTTTATATTTTTGCATATTCTGCAGTGATTTTAAAGGACAATCTACAGAATAGATGTAAACATGGGGGGAAAATTCTTCTTTTTTTTTTAATATAGTACTTATGACAACTAGCCATGGTCTACTCTGTACACTACACTCTAATAATGCTGGGTTAAAAACAACCCAAGTTGGGTTGAAAATGGACAATCCCAGCATTTTGGTTGTTTTGGCCCAGCGATTGGGTTAAATGTTTGGCCCAACCTGCTGGGCAGTTTTATTTAACCCAACTATTGTTTAAAAATTACTATATGCCTGGCTTAAAATGAACCCAAAATCAGACACATAATTACTAGAGGCAACAATAATAATCAAAAGGTAAACATTTATTAAGCAATATAATGTTTGTTGTTAAATTATTATTTATTAAACTTATTAATAAATGTTTATTTATTAAACACATTAATAAATGTTCATTTCCAATATAGTTTGGGTTCGTTTTAAGCAAGCAATACAGTCATTTTTAAACAATAGTTGGGTTAAATAAAACTACCCAGCAGTTTGGGCAAATATTTAGCCCAACTGCTGGGTCAAAACAAACCTATTTGCTGGGTTTGTCCATTTTAAACCCAGCATTGTTTAGAGTGTACATCTCAGATTATATATACTTTAATCTCACATTTTATTTTACTTCTATAAAAGAACAAATTGCACTGGTTTCATCACTCTACACAGAAGACAACTGCACGAAGTGTGGAAGGGAGAGAGAGAAAGAGAGAGACTTGCCGTGCTCACTAAAACAGACATCATTAAGCAGGGTGGCCTGACTATTTCATGCACTGAAAAATTTATGAATGTGGACACAGAGGTCATGGGGACACAGCTACCATTAAACCAGCCCAGCACCCCCTTTACACAGCCCCCTGCTAGCAGCTGAACTCATCTTCACCACCGCCTAACCCCGACAATTCTTATTCTGCTCTAGTGCTCCACATTGTGTTGAGATATTGGGCATTTTATTTGCAAAAACTAATGCTAACCAACTTGAATTCACATTTTCTAAAGGAAATGCTTGCTAGGTAACAGAAGAATAAAGTTTAAGTTTTAGCTTTGGCTTTCTGCAATATGCTTTGCTTCAGAGTTGCATGAAATTCGGTGTGCGTTTTGTTTTCTGTTGGCTGTGCACTATAGTCAACAACACATAACCTGCAAACGACTTATACGTGTTAAGGTTATATATATATAATATATATATATATATATGTTATAAGTGTTATAAAGTAACTCTTTTATTCAGCAGGGATGCATTAAATTGATCAAAAGTGACAGTAATGACATCTAAGATGTTACAAAAGCTTTTATTTCAAGTAAATGCTGTATTGGGTATTTTTATTTAACTCAACTATTGTTTAAAAATTACTGTATTGCTTGCTTAAAATGAACCCAAAATATGTTGGAAATTAACATTTATTAATATGTTTATTAATAAATGTTCACCTTTTGATTATTATTGTTGCCTCTATTAATTATGTGTCTGATTTTTAATTTCCAACCTATTTTGGGTTCATTTTAAGCCAGAAATATAGTAATTTTCAAACAATAGTTGGGTTAAATGGTAACGCTTTAGTATAGGGAACACATATTCACTATTAACTTTGACTTATTCTCCCTATAAACTCCTAATTTACTGCTTATTAATGGTTAGTAAGTTAGTTATGTTTAGGTATTGAGTAAGATTAAGAATATAGAATTATGTCATGCAGAATAAGGCATTTATATGTGCTTAATATGTACTTATAAACAGCCAATATTCTAGTAATATGCATGCTAATAAGCGACTAGTTAAAAGACCCTAAAATAAAGTGTTACCGCATTTTTTAGAGTGTAGAATGATATCTGAAGGATCATGTGACACTGAAGACTGGAGTAATGATGCTGAAAATTCAGCTTTTTTTTAGCATTTTAAAATAAACGCTTATTTTAAATTGTAATAATATTTCACAATATTACTGTTTTATTGTATTTTTGATCAAATAAATGCAGTCTTCTTCTTTCAAAAATGTTTTAAAAATCTTACCAACCCCTAATTTGAGTGCGCAAAACTTGCTGTCTTCTACTATGTGGTTGCTAGGGTGTTCTAAATGGGGTGTTCTGGGTAGTCTCTTACTGATCCAAGTCCATCCTTACGTCTTTAAGATATTCTGATCCCAAGATAAATGTGGATGCCTCTTTTGTATTGAAGTTTTCACCAACTTTGCCTTTGTATTAATTTTCATTTTACCATCATGATCAACCTAACAAATGATTTATTATTATAGCTGGGTGAACATGAAAAGTCTCCAAAATCAATTTTCTAGTGATAGATAAAATCAAAACCTCAGGGATGCCTTGAGCGCCACACGTCTGCTTCTGCTGTAGAGTTCATTGAAAATGCAGCGCAACCGATTCGAGCTCTAATGGAGGTTGAACGCAGACAGAATTATTTGGTAATACACAGATTGAGTCAATTTGAGAATGTATTAAGTGAGCTTTAGCCCATGTTTGAGACATCTTAAACATCAGAAAAAGAGCATTAAAGTTAATAGGACAGTGAGCAAGCACTGCTAACGTGAAGAGATCCACTCTCACGCTTCAGCAGATTCCGCCCGGTGACATATTTTAGGTCAATTATTTGACGGCTCAGACTCCCCTGCATTATTTAAGCGTGTCATCTTTACAGCAGTCAGATGCTTTATCCCCATCCTCTGCTGCAAATACCCCTGATCTATTAACAATTACTTTACTCTGCCACTCTAGCAGCCTATAATTTATCAACCATTAAAAATTGATCAATATTAAAATTTAGCATTTCACTTTTAGACTGGTGCGAGCATTCGAGTGGAATAAAAGGCAAAGTCTCTGAAATATTTACATGAGGAAACTTGATAAGGTTTAATGCTCCTCTCCATCTCTCTCCCGGGGGACGTGCCGCCCGTGGTGGCATTGAGCCGAGACTTTGGTTTGGTCGTCTGACTGCTTGTGCTGTCCTTCCTGTGAGCGTATGATAACATCATGTTCCAGGCTTACAGTAGGTCTGTATGACATCCTTGTGACCATGAAAAATGCATATCGCTGCATGCCATTTGCTCAAAAAGAACTCTCTGTAGCGTCAAGGTATTTGCACCGAGGGTCTTATCTCTGTGAAATGTCTTTATCTGCTCTAACCCCATCAAAAGAGGACAATTAAAGGGTGAACACAGAGTTTTATAGCCTCCCGAAGTAATAGAGTCGTATTGTATTTAGAGTAGATTTTTTTAAAGTATTACAATAAAATAAGGGGTCACACCTTATATTAGGTGTCCTTAATTACTATGTACTTACATCAAAAAATAAGTACAATGTACTTACTGTGTTCATATTGTATTGCAAAACACTTTTGCTGCTATTGAGGTGGATACGGGTAAAGTTAGGGACAGGTTTGGTGGTATGGGTAGGTTTACGGGTGGGTTAAGCTGTAAGGGATGGGTCAACAGTGTAATTATAAATGTAATTACAGATGTAGTTACATGCAGGTATTTTTAAAATACAAGTACAATGTAAAAACATATGTAAGTGCATCGTATCAAATTATTCATTTAAATGTTAGTATATAGTAGTTAAAAACACCTAATATAAAGTGAGACTGTGCTTAGTTATACTAAAAGTAAAAATGCAAGAAAAATCATTTTCACGTTATTAAATATAGCTTTATTCTTCTTTGTACACTCTAAAAAATGCTGGGTTAAAAACAACCCAAGTTGGGTTGAAAATGGACAAACCCAGCGATAGGGTTGTTTTGACCCAGCAGTTGGGTTAAATGTTTGCCCAACCTGCTGGGTAGTTTTATTTAACCCAACAATTGTTTACAAATTACTATATGTCTGGCTTAAAATGAACCCAAAATAGGTTGGAAATTAAAAATCAGACTCATAATTAGTAGAGGCAACAATAATAATCAAAAAGATGAGCATTTATTACTAAGCAATTTAATAAATGTTTATTGTTTAAATATTATTCAAAAAAAATATTAATAAATGTTTGTTTATTAAACATATTAATAAATGTTAATTTCCAACATATTTCGAGTTCATTTTAAGCAAGAAATACAGTAATTTTTAAACAATATTTGGGTTAAATAAAACTACCCAGCAGGTTGGGCAAACATTTAACCCATCCGTTGGGTTAAAACAACCCAATCGCTGGGTTTGTCCATTTTCAACCCAACTTGGGTTGTTTTTAACCCAGCATTTTTTAGAGTGTATTATAAAAAAAGTTTTTAAAAATATTTTTTATATTTGACTTTGCATTTAACTAATTAACTAAGTATTTTTGTATGATTTTAAGAATTTTTAATAATTTTTATTAAAATACTTTGGTAACAATTTACAATAAGGTCTCATTGATTGACATTAGTTAATGCATTAACTAACATTGACTAACACTGAACAAACAGCATTTATTAAACTTTGTTAATGTAAACACATATTATTGGTTGGGAACATTTAATGGTCCTACAGTATAAGAATCATTATTAATATATACTGTATATATATATACATATATATATATACATACGTATACATGTTTAAATTTGGTGTCATTCTTTTGAGAAGTATTTTCTCGTGAAGCAACATCTGAAGTGTTTAATCGCATGAAACACTGACTAATTTTCACAGACTTTCAGGAGAAAAGACATTTGAAGTGTGCGAATATCCTTAGTTAATCTGTTTAAAGAGATAAAGACAGACTGCTTTTTCTCCTTCTCAAAATCTCATTATAGGGCTCATCTTCACCTTGCCTACATCTCATTTCAGAAGAGTTTTTCAACACAACAATGTCAGAGAGGAAAGGAAACCGCTGCCGTGTGTTCGATTTTAATCTCGATCTTCTGGGACTTGGAGCGAGATTTCTATGTTCTTCTGCAATTTACATGTTAAATTCTGTAAGCCCTAGGTAGTTCAGGCGTTTGTGCGGGAACAGTGGGCGGTGTAATTTTCAAACGTTCAATGAATAATTTCATCTCAATTAGAAAATCAGGGCAACACAAATCTGCCCTTTAGCCCAAAACTACTGTTTCCACTTTCTGTTTGCGTCAAACCCCGTCTGACGCCAACATGTGCAATACAGGAAGTGCATTAGCAGTTAATTAAATGGTGGCAATGCACAAGAAAAAAACTGATACATTGCATAAAGTTTCCTGTTGTTTTTTAAACTTGAAGGAATAGTTCACCAATAAATTGGCATCCTGTACTCATCTGCATGTTGTTTTAAACCTGCATGCTGTTTGTTTTTCAAAGAAACACAAAGGAGGATTTTGAAGAATCTTCAGCAGTATGTGAATCATGAAGTCATGCTATATATTTGTGAGGAACAGACCAAAATTGAAGTCATTTTCACCGATAATCATCACCTCTTTCTTTTAGATAAGAAATCATTTGGTTACGAGAAACTAAAGAACCAATAACATTCGATGCTGTTGACGTCCAGCCTACGTTTAAACATGATGATCCTTTTCATGTTTGTTTCTTTAAAGTGTAAAATGTGTTTTTGAGGTTTAGTGCTAGATGAACTGATCTGTACCACCTATACAACCATCATGCAGTTACTGTTTTTACAGTAACTAATCTGAAGATGAGTGGTTAAGAAGGCTGTTTTAATCTCTCGCTCATCTTGATTAATAATTCAACAGGTTCTCTCTCTACTGGACTCATTAAGGCCAAACGCTGCAAGTATCTAAACAGAGCAGATGGCTGGAAATTCAATAAGTGAGCATGAATCTTGACTTCACATTGGGTGGATTTATTAAAAAAGAGAGGCTTTTTAAACTCACAAAGCCTAAGAAAATGTTGGCCTTACTGTAGCTGAGCTGACGCAACTTCTGTTCAGTCAGACTTCAGGAGGAATTTCATTCATTTATTTATTGACTGTTGTTTGTTTTGTTTTTGAGAGCTTTTAGATTGCAAGGTTTCACCTCTTAACCTGGAACAAGTGGACCAAATTTGTGCCAGTTTGTGATATATTGTAGTGATAACAGAAAAAGCTTGTAAAATGGCCACTGTGGGCCTAGAACTTGATTTACAGAGTAAAAACATGCGCAAGTCACGACCACCAAGGCAAGAACTTCATTTTTTTTTTTTTGCAGAACTTCCAATAAACATCTAAAAAAGATTTTTCATTTGAACATTTTCTTATTCAAACATTTAAAGGGGTGCTTCTCCATTGGCAACATGGGTTTTCAATAAAACTTGCCTGCCTATACAGTAGAAAGGTGGAAAAGAATTGAAATCCCTGCTGAAAATACCAGCATATGCTGGTTAAGGTAGGTTTTGGAGCTGGTATGCTGGTTTGAGCTCTTGCTGGTCAGGTGCTGGTCCTATGCTGGTCCATGCTGGTCTAATGCTGGTCTAATGTTGGTCCATGCTGGTCCTATGCTGGCCCATGCTGGTCCTGAGCTGGTCCTATGCTGGCCCTATGCTGGCCCATGCTGGTCCTGAGCTGGTCCTATGCTGGCCCATGCTAGTCCTGGAACCGCTTAGGACCAACATAGGACCAGCATTGACCAGCATAAACCAGCTCAAACCAGCATACCAGCTCCAAAACCTACCTTAACCAGCATATACTGTTTTTTTCAGCAGATATCTGTGCTACCTGACTAGAGAAAACAGAGAAAAATGGCTGTTGTCTTCCCTTTTGCCAAATAGGTAGGAAAACTTGATGCACTCCATAATGCACTGAGCATGTTGCCTTCCAAGGCCACTCCCACCAGTCTGCTATGGATACACTTACCAGAGTCAAAAAACGTCTTGCTTTAGTGGGAAATACTTCTTAGCAAACATTTAGTCTAAGTGGTGTCGACTTGTATTGTTCCTGGGTGGAAGAATTCAAAGAGTAAATGTTTAGCAGGAGTGAGTTACTTTTGGTTTCCAGTGAAGGATCCTGCACGTTATAGGCAGCAGCTAAAGGCTGCAAAGAATTGTAAATACCAAAAACTAGGCTATAGATATAGAAAGATGGTTTACTCCTATTACTATGAATGGGAGAAACTGCAACGTGCAATATGGCGGAATACGTCCCACCTTCTAAGTAAAAGAGCCAATCGCTGATTGGTAAAGTTGTTGGACTGCAGATAGAAAAAATAGCATAAGAAAGCACCAAGCTTCCCACTGGTATTTACGACTTTGTTGTGGCGTTCATGTGCATTCAACTCGTAAATACAATCTTTTTGACATGACTGGAATGCACCATTGGTCTTGGCCGAAGTAGCCAGAGGCATTGCAAATATGGCCGCCGATTGAACAGACTTGCCTTGAAAGGGACTTTGGTAAATAAGGAGATAAGGCCGCGACATCTGAAATCTGAAAAAACTCTGTTTGTAGTCAACATTTCAAATGGGATGACCACGAACACAGTGTTTTAGGCCACAACAGAGGGGAAATTGAAAGAAACGGCCATTCTGTCAGTTCAACCCAACCCCCGAACCAAAACGCCATCGCGAACAGGTAAGAAAGCTGTTGCCATAGTGTGCCATTTTTTTACCATAATGCTGTTTAAAGAGTTGACAAAGTACGATGCAATTTTCAGTGATAAGCCTAAACTTACAATAACTGTTCTTTCGACCCAACTGTCCATGGGCGCGGATACAAATATGTGGAATTATAATCTGTAAATCTCAAGAAAGCCCTGGAGCTGTCAAAAGTCTTTCTGACAAATAAACGTGAATTTCTAGGTCCAGGTAACATTGAGAACAAGTAAATATTGTTCATTTACATACTACCCACATTGTAACAATACAAAGCGGGCTAAAAATCCAAGAGAGTATTGCATACAAGCAAATGCTGTAAAACGTGCATATCAAATAACGTTAAATGGCTGAACAGAAGTCACAGACATAGACTTTTAGTCCATGATCTGGTTAAACCGCAATTAAACATTAAATGTGTCCATTCATGCCTAATTGTGTTAATTATGCCAATATGGGCATCTCATTGTATGAACTTCTGAATGTATTCAGTTTGGCAGGGCGTTTGTTTGCTGTCCTAAAGAAGATGAAGAATAAAAACAAGAAGAAAGAAATGCAATCAATTTAATTGCATCAGAGCCTCATGTTTTTATTGATTGTAGGAAAATGGCTTGCAAGTGAGGAGTGACTACAGCTTGATAAGTGGCAAACCATTATTTTCCAGGCCGCCTGAAACCCCTTTGAGGCAACGATGCTTCATCTTATCATGGGCCTGGCGCAGGGCCGTCGAAATGTGACACGGCGCTCATTCTGAGGTCAGTGCTAATGTTTTCTTCATTTGGTGATCATTTGCAGTATGATGGTTATGTAATTACGTGTGCTTATTCATTAATTTGTTTAGTTTGTAATGGAATTTGACATTTCACCTCGAAATCCCCCCCCCCAAAAAAGGAAATTATACTTTGCTTGTTTCAGGACCAATACGTTTTATGCGTTTTCACAACATACATTTAGCCTCAAATTTTCTCATCACTTTTATTTGTTTTTATATTAGGCTACTTTGATTTTTGTCTCATTACTTTTTCGTCACTGTAATTCATGTCACTTTTTTACCATAATATATAACTACTTCACAATTTAATTAATATATCTATGTATATATTAATATATACATAGATATACTAATAATATATCTATAAATAGTGAATGAGAGAGTAAAAATGTACAAATGAGTCACAATTCAAAAAGCCCCCAAAAATTGGATTTTTAATGCAAAATATGCTTTCTTATTTATTTTTGTTTGATTGTGGGGTGACATTCGACTCAGGCATGTTGTTGAAAAGTATCATGAAATTCATTCAGGAACGCGGTCGTCCTCTTTGCCATACAAATGATTCCTCATTGGCAAACATCAGCTATGAAAAACTGTTAACAACGGGCCAGACAGATCGGCACGCCTAAATTTTCCTCCCAACACTGCAAATCCATCCAAACAAAGCAGAAGATCAGGCTAATCTATGTGCTGGGATATTTTTGCCTCCTTCTCCAGAAAATGTGCAATTTGGTCAGGCACGAAAAAGAGAGGCAGGGAGAGAGAGGGGGGAAAAAAATTGAGCAGACCCTTCCAAGCAATAAATCATTGGATTGCTCGTGACACTCATACAATACGGATATAGTGTTAACTGCAAGAGTGAGACAGGGCTCCTTGGCCCTCTGGGGTGACCTTGCCTGGCTGCCGTAATCTATCATTCTGACACCGGACACACTGGTTTTGTTTAATATTACACTATTGGCATATACAGTAAACACAATGCAAAGAAAATTTAGACACAGACATGAGGTGAGACAAGAGGAGGTACATGTGTACACACAAGGAGAGAACCATTGTGTTGTCAAGCCCTTGCTAACTTTATTTTACAGGGTTTCGAGGTGCGCTTTTATACGTTTTATTCGGCTGCCGTTCTGTTTTATTGGTTTATGTCGTATTTGATGGCTTATTCTGTTGCAGTAAGAGGGCAAAAAGTGGTTGTAATGTAAATCAAATGTGTAATGCACGTCTTTGTGAATGTTTGGCGGGGAAACGCATCACATTTGCAGTGTCCTAAATGAAATCTCACCAATTTAAGGTGAAGAAACGGGGCGGTTCAAGTTCACCAGTCTGGTCTGACACTCGGGGTCCATAAATAATGTATTTTGGGGTGACCATTCATTCTTCTTTATGTCACATACGCACAGAAATAAATTATTGTTATTCACAATTTGACAGTCGCACACAATCCGCCCAATCGGTGCATGAGCCAGTTTGAAGTAACGTGGGTTTGAATAAACACACTGGAAAAAAATAAAAAAAATAAATAAAAATTATATATACATACATATACTGTGTGTATGTGTATATATATATATATATATATAATGTATGTATATATGTAAACTTACAGTAAAAAATGGCAACTGTAGTTGCAAAATATTAAGCTACAGAGTAAAATTTAATTTACAATAAAAAAACATATTTCATTAACTGAAATAATATTAATATACTAAATGACTAAAATCTGTTTTGTAACTTTATAAGATACTGACAACCACCATAAAAGCACAGGTAGAAAGACCAATGATTAATCAAAGCTCATCACAAGTAGCTTTTCCACAAGCTCAGGTAAGTACTAATATACAGAAGGTGCATAAATAATGCAATAAACATTAACAACATAATATGTAACATATAACCCTAATGTACATAACTGATAAGGGTAACACTTTACAATAAGGTTCATTAGTTAACATTAGCTAACTAAATTAGTTAACAAACTAAAAATGAACTGCACTTCTACAGCATTTATTAATCTTTGTTAGTTAATTTTAACATTTACTAATACATTTAAAAAAAGAAGAGTTGTATTTGTTAACATTAGTTAATGCACTGTGAACTAACGTGAACAAACCATGAACTGCTGTATTTGTTTTAAAATAACATTAACAAAGATTAACATACAGTAACAAATGTATTGCTCATGGCTGGTTCATGTTAGTTAATACATTTAACTAATGTATGAACCTTATTGTAAAGTGTTACCCTGATAAGAAATAACTAAGAAGAAACATAGCTATTTCAATGAAAAACCATCAGATGTGAGCTGATGATGACTTGTGCTTTTTCATTTCCAAAAGCTGTACATTTAACAGTATTTTACTGTGGAATTACACAGAACATTCCGTTAGCGTTATTACAGTTTTTCACCATATAGAGTAAAGAATCTTACTGTTAACCAATTTTACTGTAGCATTTTAACAGTCTTTAATTATTTACAGTGCAGATTTGATTAATAAAACTCATCTTTTTCACAGAGTTAACAGTTAATAGTCTTTCAAATGAAATAATGTTGGTTTCCCAAAAGAGAGACTCATTAATTTGACTTAATTTGGCTTTATTTTGCATCCTAAACCAGTTAAAGGGTTAGTTTACCAAAAATGAAAATTCTGTCATTACTCACGTTCCAAGCCTGTAAGACCTTCATTCATCTTTGGACCACAAATTAAGATATTTTCGATAAAATCCGATGGCTCAGTGAGGCCTGCATTGCCAGCAAGATAATTTACACTTTCAGATGCCCAGAAAGCTACTAAAGACATATTTAAAACAGTTCATGTGACTACAGTGATTCAACCTTAATGTAATGAAGTGACGAGAATACTTTTTGTGCGCCAAAAAAAACGAAATAATGACTATATGACAATATCTAGTGATGGCCGATTTCAAAACACTGCTTCATGAAGCTTCAAAGCTTTACGAATCTTTTGTTTTGAATCAGTGGTTCGGAGCGCCAAAGTCACGTGATTTCCGTAAATGAGGCTTCGTTACATCATAAGTGTTTCAAAATTTCAGTAGTTCACATGACTTTGGCAGTTTGATACGTGCTCCGAACCACTGATTCGAAACAAAAGATTCGCAAAGCTTTGAAGCTTCATGAAGCAGTGTTTTGAAATCGGCCATCACTAGATATTGTTGAATAAAATCGTTATTTTGAATTTTTGCCGCACAAAAAGTATTCTCGTCGCTTCATAACATTTAGGTTGAACCACTGTAGTCACATGAACTGTTTTAAATATGTTTTTAGTAGCTTTCTGGGCATCTGAAAGTGTTAATTATCTTGCTGGCAATGCAGGCCTCACTGAACCATCGGATTTTATCAACAATATCTTAATTTGTGCTCTGAAGATGAACGGAGGTCTTACAGGTGTGGAACGACATGAGGGTGAGTAATTAATGACAGAAATTTCATTTTTGGGTGAACTAACCCTTGAATGTCAGCATGAAATGAAAGTTGTGATAGTATTTTCTTCCTTATTGTGACGTATATCCGAGTGAAACTGCTTCGGGAGCAAGAAATAAATGTAGGGCGGGACTTCATTTTGTAAATAGGGAATTGATTGGAAGTTTGGATGTTTGCAGTTTGCTATTGGTGGATCTCCTGTGAGTGACAGGTTGTCCCGCCCTCGCACTAGTAAACATGTCACCAGAGGAGAGAAGTTGCTGCATGAGGGAGGGGGAAGTTATTTTGATTAAAGATTATGAGGGCGCGTGAATTAAAAAATAATAATAATGATGATGTGCATGGATAAATCATAATAAATAGGCCTACTGCAATATTCCATAAAAAAAAACAATAATTGTTCATTTTGATTTCATGTCGACTTTAACATTTTCTTGTTTTTAAAAAGGGAACTTACTGCTCAAACTACCTTCCTTTTCTGTTTACCTACTTCCAACAAGCTCATAACACAAGCACGTGCATCTATATGTGTGTGTGCACGCATGTGTACAAGATGATAAAGCGTGTGCGCTCTCCTCTCAGCGAGGGGCTCAGGTACGGTCCTCAGAGAACACGGCGGATAAAGAGGACGTTCACGCTAGCGAGCCGGCTCCGCCACCGTGACACAAACACATCCGAGCAAGATTTCGAGGTGTGACTCAACACCCAAAACAGCCTCTTTTATCCAAACGAGAGCGGGCAGCTCCGGCACCAGCCGCACAGAGGCTGAGGTGTGATTTTCCCATGTAAATGGAGGTCAGCGGCATCTTTAGAATCTGCGGCCGCTGTGTCTTGGCTGTTTTTGTTTTGTGTGATTATGTACTACCCGCTGGAAAGTTGCTTATTTCTGTGTGTAAATTGGATGTAGTATTTTGCAGAATGGCGCCCCAGGCATAGTGTGAGGTATTGATTGAGCTGGATGCAAGAAGATACACAAGAGGATTCTGGGAAGTGAAAAGTCTGAAAAAACTAAAAACTGAAAACAGTGCAACTATAGGCGCGTTTTACGTGTTAGGACGAAAAAAATCCTCCTGGAGTTGTGAAGAAAGCAACTAAACAAACAGAATCTGTGCATGGTGACAGGTGATGTACCGTGTCAGAAAGATGCAGAGAATGAAAGAGGAAAGGAAAACAAAAACCCTTATGATTTTTTTTTTTTTTTTTTTTAAAGATTATAGGTCTTTTCTTATCTGTTTGAGATACTTGTATGTGCACACTAGAGAACAGATTCCTTTTTTGTTAAAAACAAAAAACAAAATAAACAATTTAAGCAATATTTTTGTCATTACTGGTGCTGATAACGGTTCTTGAATATCTGCATCCTTCCTGCTCTAGCTTGTGCTAAAATGCAGTGATAGTGTTTCCTTAGTTTCCACCTTAGATGCCACGGACACATTAACTGACTGTCTAAAAAAAATGCTGGAATCAAATTTTGATCTGTTAAGCTCTAAACTTATTGGCTGACTTCCAAGATAAAGGACAGACAGATGTTTTTTGTTTGGTTTTTATCAGTCCACGTTCAAAAATGTTTTGTTTGCTATGTTGGTTACCTCAAGCCATCCTAGGTGTATATGACTTTCTTCTTTCTGATGAACATAATTGCAGAAATATTAATAAATATCCTGACACATCCGAGCTTTATAATGGCATTGATAGGGTTCAGTGAATATGAGGTGAAGAAAGTGCTTCCATCCACATCCACCCATCATAAATATGTGCTCCACACGGCTCCAGGGGGTTAATAAAGGCCTTCTGAAGTGAAGCGATGCGTTTGTGTAAGAAAAATATCCATATATAACAAGTTTATAAAGTAAAATATCTCGCTTCTGCACGAGCCGCTTTACATATTGTCACGTCAGTTACATCTTTCCGTATGTTGAATAGGGAAGGCGCATGACGTAGCGTAAGCTTTGCAAACTGCAAGAGTTTTACACTTTCTGCATACATTGAATATGGAAGATATTTTACTTCATAACTTGTTATATATAGATTTTTTTTTTTTTTTTTTTTTACACAAACACATCGTTTCGCTTCAGAAGGCCTTTATTAACCCTCCGGAGTCATGTGGAGCACTTATTAAGCACTATCTTCAACTCATACTCACTGAACCCTATCGCTGCCTTTATAAAGCTCAGATGCGTCAGGATATTTATTAATATTTCTGCGATTATGTTCATCAGAAAGAAGAAAGATATACACATAGGATGGCTTGAGGGTGAGTAAAGCGTGGGCTAATTTTCATTTCAAAGTGAACTAATCCTTCAACTCTATATTCACAAGCAGAACTGTACAACTGACCCAGAAAAGGCCAAAAAGGAAGTAAAAGTGGCATGATTTGCAAAAGTGCCGGTACTCCTGATGCTCGGTTCAAAGCGCGTTCCAGAAGAAGGGAGGGCGCGGCGGGATTCCGTACTTGCAACATGTTGGAAGTGCCTGTACGCAAGGAAAACTGGTATGCTAAAGGTAAAAATAGAGAAGTGATTCAACTGAGTCACCCACTGATTGACTGAGTGGCTCAGTGAATCAGATTATTTTTCTTATTCACTGAATCCAAGTCAATACTTTTGTCATGTCTGACACAAAATTAGCAGGGTACTTGACATTTGTTTGTTTGACTAGGTGTTCATACGCTGACCTTGTTAAAGATTCAGGTTCAGGATAGAGTTTTGCTAGCCTGACGTGGTCATACTCAATTCTAGTCAGAATATGAGTCTGATACTGCTCCATTGGGCTTTGATTATGGGGGCGTATTTCAACCGATCCAGGAAAGACCTCAATTGGATAGACCTACAACCAATCAGAGCTACAGAGTAAGTGACGTATGTTGAGCGATGCATAGCTGTCAACAGAACTCAACTGCACACAAATTGAGTATGACCACATCAGGCTAGCAAAGGCATCTTTCCCACCGACAAATGCCTTGATGGCGGTCCTCTGTTCCTCTTTTAAAATTAATGCGCTGTCGATGTCGTCTATAACGGACACGATGGCGGAATCTACACATCTCAGTTCTTCAGGTTCTTCAACAACAGCCATCATTGTTGTAAACTAATTCAGCCCAAGCGCTCTTTGATGACGTGACTGATTACGTTTCTGGTGATAATCTGTCAATCATCGCCCTGACAATGTGATTGGTCCGAACAGTTTCTGTTCGGGCATAATTACTCCTCTACGGATCGAGTCCAGACCGAACTCCCCGACCTCAAAATGTTTTGGGCGGGGCTAAGTTCGGCTGGCATCCAGGCTAGAGTTTTGCTGTAACAAATGTTAAATAAAAATAAAAGCATGGGTATAAAACCATAAAATATTGTTTTGGAGGAATGCTTCCTTCCTTACAAAAAAATTTAAGGAATCAGAACCAGAATGAATAGTTTCCTTATGATTCCCATCCCCTCCCTGATGTGCATGCAATGCACATAGAACTGATTAATTAGATTTATAGTTTCTTAACCTGTTCAAGATAAAACTGTATTGTGCTGACCAAAAAAGTCCCGTGTTGAGTTGCTCCATATTGCGTCTGGTTCTTGAGAGGGCATCACTTTGCATTGGCGTAAGTGCTGTTGACAACCCGATTGAATAAAAATCTTGCATGCGTGTGCACATTTTCAAACATAAATGTTTATTTTGTCTCAATTGTTCCTGCTCGTACTCTCTCACTCTCTGTTGTGCAAAGACGTATTGATTCGCCCGTGAATCTATAACACCAATGAACTTGATGGAGTTCCTGACAAGCACAAGTGCAGCTAGGCACAGAGACGCGTTTGTGGCTATGTTATTTCTCTCGTGAGGAAACGAGCAAGTCACGAAATCCAATATATACGCAGACGGCCCTCGCCGTGTTCGCCGTAACGCTGTAAAACTTCAGCCTGGTAGTTTAACTCTGCAGAGCTGGTGAGGAACATGATGAAATATGCATGAAACTGATGTAGAAGTGACACCTAAATGACTTTGAGAAAAAACTTTACCGAGTTTACCCTTTACCTACAGTTTTTTTTTTTTTTTTTGGAGGGGTTGGTGGGAAGCAGACTTTGTTATGTGTCAAGGTAGTCGAAAGAAAGAGATGATTTTGAAAATGAAGACCTCCTCTGGAGAGAAGACATTACTCTACCCCACCTTCATAGTGTCCTTAATACGGCAGGTTTGCTTCTCAAAGACGGCACTACAAACGGACGCTGCTAACTTCACAGGCCACTCATAATTGTGAGAATTCAAACAAATCTGTGTGTCAGGCAAGCAGATGGAACTTCAATGGAAGAGCTCAATCGCATGACTGTTACCTTGAGTCAAGCGCCTTTTTTACTCCGAAAAATATGGAAAAGACTATTGATCAGGGCTGCTCACCCAACCACCTGGGGTATAAACCAGTGTGTGCTTGTGTGAGATGGTTCAGGATAATCTGCATCACTGATGTCTGGATTTCCCACCATGCAGTGCACATACATCATTGTAGTTCAATGATAGAGGTTAATGATGGTTTGGTTTGTTTTTTTAGGGTCATTTTATAACTCTTTTTCTATATAAAAACAGAGGTGTCTGTTAAGGCGGACAATTTAACGTTAATTTACTACAATTTTGTTTTAAAAAAAAACTTTTGTATAGTAATAAATTGCAGTTCCTTTCCATTACCTTAGACTTTTGTATCGGTAATGTTATGTTTATATACATATTTACTGTATATACTACCATTCAAAAGTTTGGTGTCAGTAAGATTTATGTATTTATTTATTTTTAAATAACTCTCTTATGCTCACCAAGGCGCCATTTATTTGATCAAAAATACAGTAAAAACTGTAATATTGTGAAATATTCTTACAATTAAAATGAACTGTTTTCTATTTGATTATATTTTAAAATGTAATTCATTCCTGTGATCAAAGCTGAATTTTCAGCATCATTGCTCCAGTCTTCAGTGTCACATGATCCTTCAGAAATCACTCTAATATGCTGATTTGCTGCTTAAGAAACATTTATTATTATTATCAATGTTGAAAAAGTTGTGCTGCTTAAAGGGTTAGTTCACCCAAAAATGAAAATTCTGTCATTTATTACTAAAAACACATCTAAATCAGTTCATGTGAGTACAGTGGTTCAATATTATTATTATAAAGTGACGAGAATATTTTTGGAGCACCAAAAAAACAAAATAACGACTTATTTAGTGATGGTCGACTTTTCAAAACACTGCTTCAGGAAGCATCGGAGCACAATGAATCAGCTTGTCGAATCTGCTGTTCGGAGCGCCAAAGTCACGTGATTTCAGCCGTTGGCAGTTTGACACGCGATCTGAATCATGATTCGATATACTGATTCATTTGTGCTCCGATGCTTCCTGGAGCAGTGTTTTGAAATCGCCCATCACTAAATAAGTCGTTATTTTGTTTTTTTGGCGCACCAAAAATATTCTCGTCGCTTTATAATATTAATATTGAACAACTGTACTCACATGAACGGATTTAAATATGTTTTCAGTACCTTTATGGATCTTGAGAGAGGAAGTGTCATTGCTCCCTATGAAGGCCTCACGGAGCCATCGGATTTCAACTAAATTAATATCTTAATTTGCGTTCCGAAGATTAACGAAGGTCTTATGGGTGTGGAACGGCATGAGGGTAAGTAATAAATGACAGAATTTTCATTTTTGGTGAACTAACCCTTTAAAATTTTTGTGGAAACTGATACATATTTTCCAGGATAAGTAGAAAGTTCAAAAGAACTGTATTTATTTGAAATATAAATATTTTGTCACATTATAAAAGTCTTTACTGTCACTTTTGATCAATTTAATGCATCCTTGCTCAATAAAATATTAAAATTAATAAATTTATTTTGGAATTTTTTTTTGAGAAAAAATTATTACTGACCCCAAATCAGTTTTTATCATTTATGTAGCACAAAATTGTCATTTTGAGCCATGTTGAGGTGGAGAACTCAAATGCTAACACCATCCACAAGAGGTGACATTCTATGAAAAGCAAATATTATATCAATTCATAATTAGTTTTATCTGTTTATATGTTAATAAGTGTAATAGCAATTAGTTGTTCTCACAGAGCTTTCCCTCACCTTTCGACATTTGCACTCGTACAGTATCTTTATCCACACATCCTGAGGAAAAGCTTTCCGCTGTTGTATTCCTAGGTCAGCACATCAGAACTTCAGGCTTTCTTTCAATTACAACTAAGCTGACATTTGCCTACCCTTTATCGGGAGATCTTTAATCAATGCTGACTTGAGAGGAACAGGGAAAGTCTGCTTTGATTTAATATCTCCACCACAGTAAAGGTGAATGTGAAACATTTATGATAATCTGTAATGGAGGTAGAGGAGGCTTGATGAGACTTTCTTTCGGTGTCAGACAAACATCTTGTGGCCTTTGCGTTCCATGTATCACCCGTGTTCCATAATATGAATAGTTAAACTCGGCATATATGACATAACTCATTGTCAATAAAGGTAAAGATGAATAATTCCATTGCTATTTCTGACTTTAATCCTCTTATCTGCAACATTTAAGCTTCAAAAAGGTCACATGAGATTTTTTTACAGGTTAATTTAAGCAGAATTTAAAGTGCATCCATCCATCCACTTTTGATGATATGGAAAAAAAGACAGTCATACAAGTTTTGGACGACATGCGGGTGGGTAAATGATCAATTTAAGATCTTTAATTCTCTTATCTGAACAATTTAAGCTTTAAAAAGTTCAAGTAAAATGTTCAAGCAGATTTCAAAGTGCTAGTTAACTTATTAGCACATACTAACTGCAATATTACCGCAGCTGGTTTGCCCATCGACACTTATAATAATGCACTCTAAAAAATGCTGGGTTAAAAACAACCCAAGTTGGGTTGAAAATGGACAAACCCAGCGATTGGGTTGTTTTAACCCAGCGGCTGGGTTAAATGTTTGCCCAACCTGCTGGGTAGTTTTATTTAACCCAAATATTGTTTAAAAATTACTGTATTTCTTGCTTAAAATGAACCCAAAATATGTTGGAAATTAACATTTATTAATATGTTTAATAAACAAACATTTATTAATACCTTTTTGAATAATATTTAAACGATAAACATTTATTAAATTGCTTATTAATAAATGCTCATCTTTTTGATTATTATTGTTGCCTCTACTAATTATGAGTCTGATTTTTAATTTCCAACCTATTTTGGGTTCATTTTAAGCCAGGCATATAGTAATTTGTAAACATTTGTTGGGTTAAATAAAACTACCCAGCAGGTTGGGCAAACATTTAACCCAACTGCTGGGTCAAAACAACCCGATCGCTGGGTTTGTCCATTTTCAACCCAACTTGGGTTGTTTTTAACCCAGCATTTTTTAGAGTGTGATAATAATGTTTGTTACTGTCATCTCCCATCAAAGGTAATCCACAGCTCTCTCTCCGTCTTTCTCTGAATCCGGTTACACAAACACAAACGCTGAATCGTAGGTAATAGGGCCACAAACAGAGATTCATATGTCATGCCAGTCAATTGCATTTGATCTGTGTGCGGTTTTATTACCCAGCAGTGGAGGTTTTATCCACCGTGAGACTGAGGAGTGGGTCATCCTCTGGTCACTTATTATTTTTCACACTTGACTGAATTTACAAGAAGTAAAGGGGTTACGTTACCAGGAGTGTTATGGCTTAATTCCGTTTATCACTCCGCAGGTTTGACACAATGTAGACATGTTTATTGTTGACCTGTCATGGCTGAATTTGTCCAGCATAGTAAATAACTGCACATATTTCATGGCTTTGTTTCAGCACGACAGAGCTTGACGCTTGTATTTTGATTCATTGTGGAGGAAACTAAAGCCAGGCCTTTTTCTTTAAGTCAACATGAAATCAAAATCGACCCTTTTAAGGATTTACCCGTGCATGTTATTCCAAAGGAAAACAACGTTTTATTTTCATAATGAATAATCGTAAATTATTTTTCTTTTTGGTCCATCGGCTAACATCACCAATCACTCTTATTTTTCAACTCCTCCAACGACCTGCCGCTTTTCAATGACATATTTTAGCATTATATATGTATTCTGTTTCATTCCAAAATATAACATGTAACAGATGTAAAATAGGGTTGGATGCGGTTTCATGATGACTTGTGGAATGTGACGACAGACTTTTTAGGAAAATAAACCTGCAAATTGCTTTCTTATAGTTTTACAGTCTCTGCACACATTACACTCGGATAGAAGAAAGTGTTTCAAAATGCCCCTATTTTGCTATTTTAAAGGTTCCTTGTTTTGTTTTGGAGGTCTCCTACAATAGCTTTACGTGCATCCAAGGTGAAATTTTTTTTTTTTTACATTTTCTCATAATATACATTGCAACATTTCTCAAAAAGTCTGTAAGCGATTCATTCGAAGATTCAGTCTCTCTAATCCCCTCCTTTCCGAGATCCTACCCTGCCCTGATTGGTCAGACGGCCCAGTCTGTTGTGATTGGTCTACTGCTTACAGTGCGTGTCAGAAATGAAACGCCTATTACCATATCGGAATTTCAGCTCTGGGGCTTCTTCAGCGCTTGTGTACACAGTTCTATGAACAGAATCAATGGCGTTGGTTTTTCCATATCAATTCCAGAGCGATTCCATCCTCATCCGTTTGAAGTGCATGGAAAGTGAGTCTTCTCGACATGTCGACAACACGAACCAAACTCTTCCAGTCTCAGCTGCAACTACAGTGTTTGACGGCGACTCAAAGAAGACGTTGTTCGTGGGCAGCCAATGAAGACCACAGGCTGGCATTATGCAAATTTGTTACATTGTTATATAGGTATGTAACAGGAAGTGAGACTGGCAGCTTGTTTCGGCAGTTCTGAATCGATTCTTTCTTTTAGGAGACAATAGCTTTTTTTGTCATGCACTTAAAACTTTGCAGATCTTTTACATTCACAAACAGCTATATTGCACTGCATGAAAGGTAATATTCGAAAAAGCACAATAGGGGCGCTTTAACGTCGAAAAAAATAAGTACACATCACCTTTGAGGTTAAATGAACATATTAAATTAATTTCTCATCAATTTTACTCAAATTAACATTGGTCTCTGAGGGTTGCCGGATACACCTGTTCAAATCGTTCTCTGCGTTTGTCATGAAATATGTTTTAGATACAGCTGAACTTCTGAAATATATTAGTCAATGGACACACACCAAATTCCTCTCATGTGGCTCTAATCCATCTTTGTAATTCAGAAAATATCTGCAAGAGTTTTTTTCCTCTGAGCTGCTGGGCTGAAATATGGGCCCGCTGGTGTTGTTTTTGGACCTTGTTTTGGAAAGGATTGCACAAGACAGGTTACTCCTCCTTAAATAAGGTGTAAAAGTGTCACTTTATGAGAAATTTACACCGCTGGAGTTAGCCACGGCCCATTAAAGACTATTTAATGCTATGTAGAGCTATAGTCTTACATCATAACTATAAAGGCATACCTCAGCAAATAAAAATAAAAAATAAAAATGGATTAAAGAGGAAGTTTAATATTTGCAGCCAAATCGTAATGTGCTTTAAGAGATTGAATGAGAAATTAATGCGTATCCGGTGTGGCCCGTTGCAGTGTGAACAAACGACACTTTCATGCGGTTGTTGAAGAGACTCCATTTTCATTGGTTTATATTTCATCAGTGGTGCATTGATGGTTTTGATTTAATTTGTAATGTTTGGATAAAAACCTTTCATTTGAGAATTATATACATCATTCTCCCTCTCTCTGTAGCTCCTGTCTCTAAAACTGAGCCAAATCAAAAGCGCAAAATCAATCGATCAACCGTGAAAGTTACATTTTTCAGTCAATTTGTTTAATTGTTTAAAAAACTACCTTTTAAGAAGTGACTGTAAAAAAAAAAGAAAAAAGTGCCATCCTCAAAATCCCAAGACTGTTTGTTTACACAAAGTTGCGTGATTAAGCAATCAAGTGTGTTATAAAAGTGTGACAAAACAGGGGGGTTGCGCATATTTTCCGTGAAATTGCCTCATTATTATGTTTTGCCAATATTGAAGTTATGTATCGTTGACTGTTCATTAAATATAGCAGAAATGATCAACAGTCGGGCCCGGTCTCTCCTTGGGGCTCTGCTGACATCCTAATGATGTTGTTTTAATGACTGATCCCATTCTCTCAGGAATTTACCCTAATTTAAGAGCCATCTTTGGGATGATTAATATTTTATAGCTTTCAGAGAATCCAGGTAAAAAAAAAAAATCTGAGTTTGTTCAGAGGTAGAAAAACATGGTAACTCCTGTAAAATAAAACACTTTATACCATGTTCTTGTGAAGTATTCATTTTAAATTAAATTATTAGTATTTAATGTTAAAAAAATAAATATATATTGCACATAATTTGACCTTGCAGTTTTGTTTTTAGTGAAAGAAGTTAAATTAATACATAGACTAATTGTACAAAACAAACCTGGACTGTCCTTATTTGCACATGTCTGAAATATCTAATTTACATACAGTGATATTTAATTAAATTCAGTTAATTTTATTAATACCTTGACTTGGCAAAGGATAAACACACATGCCAACCGTATTATGAATCCTCATGTTTATTCATTCATGATTTATGCATGTGAGAGTCAGCAGGTCAAGTGTTAAACAAGTGACATGACAGGATCTTATAATAAAAGGCCTTTCCTGTATGTTGCATATCTTGAGACACTTTTACATAGCTCATGTTACAAATATTGTCATTGAAACTGCAATAATAATAACAACACTGTCTAATTATAGGCTGTTCCACAACATGATTACATGACAACAGGATACTAGGTATGCCAACATGTTTTTTTATTATTATTATTATTCATTTAAGACCATGAATGTACGAGTAAATAGATTTTTAAAGTTGCTGCACTATATCAATATATGCTAAAAATGGATATTACTGTAAAATAATTTTAACTTGTACACCAGTTTGTAAAAGCAGTGCTACACTTACAATTCACTTGTTTTTTAAAGGCATTGCCTTGCCATTCAGTCATTTTCACTTCAATACTAACTATACTTTTTTACATTTTGAACCAAATTGAGCAGTCAAATTTACATTTACATTTACATTTATGCATTTGGCAGACGCTTTTATCCAAAGCGACTTACATTGCATTATCCTATACATTTGTATCTGAGTATGTGCAATCCCTGGGATCGAACCCATGACCTTGGCATTGCTAGTGCCATGCTCTAACCACTGAGCTACAGGAAAGCCAAATCACTCTTAAAGGGTTAGTTCACCCAAAAATGAAAATTATCCAATGATTTACTCAACCTCAAGCCATCCTAGGTGTATATGACTATCTTCTGTCAGACGAACACAATTGGAGATATATGTAAAAAATATCCTGGCTCTTCGAAATTTTATAATGGCAGTGAATGGGGGGCGTGATTTTGAAGCCCAAAAAAGTTCATCCATCCATCATAAAAAATAATCCATACAGCTCCAGGGAGTTAATAAAGGCCTTCTGAAGCGAAGCAATGGGTTTTTGTGAGAACAATATACATATTTAAAACTTTATTAACTATAATAACTAGCTTCCGGCAACGGCCGTACGCATCGATTGGCGGCGAAAGAGTGACCTCTGACCCGATGCATGAGCAATGATGAACGCGGATGCTCAGAGGATAGAGCAAAACAAAACACCGGTCACGAAAGAAAGGTCTAAAATGAGAAATTTTAAAGAGAAATGTCAGAGAATTTCGATATAAGAGAAGAGGAGCTTGAGTTTGTTTGGATATTCCTACATCCTACGTCATACTCATACTCTTCTACGTCATAGGCTTTCCTGTAGCTCAGTGGTTAGAGCGTGGCACTAGCAATGCCAAGGTCATGGGTTCGATCCCAGGGATTGCATATACTCAGATACAAATGTATAGTATAATGCAATGTAAGTCGCTTTGGATAAAAGCGTCTGCCAAATGCATACGTGTAAATGTAAATGTACTCTTTTGGCGCAAGTCAACTTGCGCAGTATGAGCACGATTGTCTGCCGGAAGATTTTGGTTAATTAAGTTTTAAATATGGATATTTTCTTACAATAACCCATCGCTTCACTTCAGAAGGCCTTTATTAACCCCCTGGAGCCTTATGGATTATATTTATGATGGATGGATGCACTTTTTTTGGGGGCTAAAAAAATCGCACCCCCCATTCACTGCCATTTTAAAGCTTGGAAGAGCCAGGATATTTTTTAATATATCTCTGATTGTGTTCGTCTGAAAGAAGATAGTCATATACACCTAGGATGGCTTGAGGGTGAGTAAATCATGGGAAAATGTTCATTTTGGGGTGAACTATCCCTTTAAGAAATAAAATAGTAATAAATACTTTAAACAACAACTGTGCAGACAGAAATGAGTGTGATTCGATATTCTACCAGAGCCCAGTGCATAAACATCCCCGTCAGCTTGCTGATGAACCAATCTAATTAAAAATAAGAGACAATGCCTGCGTCCGAAGGGGCTGCTGGAGATAAAGGCGGCAATGTATGCCAGCAGCCGTTTGGAACTGCGCGGTTAATGAGCTCAGAGTTACAGGAGCAGTGAGGTGAAGAGGAGCAAAGCGCGACAGAGACCGCCAAGATGCTCTTCAGGGGGGGAACAGAGCCGGGTAAGAGGGAAGGGGGCATTTTGGAGAGACAGGGGTCAGTTGTGGTAATAGAATCCTGCCCCGTGCAGGCCCCCTTGAGCAAAGACGATAGCGGTGAGGTGAACGGCGCTCTTCAGAGGCGCTCCTCATACCGGTCAAGGCCACAAACCAGCAGGTTATGCATTTATTATTGCCATTAATGCACGCTAATGCGCCGCTGTTTATATTCATGAATACTCGGTTTTAATCCAGACAGGGTCAGCGCGAAATAAAACACACTTCACCTTTTCAATTTGAAAGTGAGTGTGTACAAGACGAGTATGTAGGAGGAAATTAAATTAAAGCTCATGCAGTCGAGATTTTCAGTTGTTGGTGGAGTCTGATTCCTTGATTTGTGAGCTTTCTTGTTTTCATCTATTCAAAAGCACTATTCCAATGGGATTAGTGTTCTAAATGATGTTTGATTTACAATTATTAACATACTTTAGAACGTCTGTCATTTCATCTGCTGGTTCGGATGGGATTGGGATCTCTAGTTATTGCAGAGGTGGGAGTGTCTGTTGTTCAGCTGTGGGTGTTGCAAAAGGTCATATGCTATGGATGTTTTCATTCAAATTATTTTGTCATTTTTTTATGTTTGATATGATGCCAGCAGTAATAAATCCATAATGAAGGTGCACCAGGCAGTTTGCGGTCAACAAGAAAATGAGTTCTGATATTTTACGAACAATATTTTATATACTTTTGTGTCTTTTTATATAATTTTAACTTTAAAAACACTAAAAAATGCACACTGCAAGACTATTTAAACTAATGTATAAATATTTCATTTAACATATCAACAGTTGCACTTGACGTATGATGCATTCACTCAAATAAGTTAAACTTTGGCACATTTTATGCTTATTAATTTTGAAAATCTCTCTTTTTTGTGGAGGCGTCACACTAGAAAACTGAATAAATGAACTTGGAAGTATTACCACATAAACATTACAAATGACATTGATACAAGGAAGTAACACTAAAAATGTCTTATTTATTTTATTTTGGAATTTCAGTTATCAACATTAAGGATCCCAAAGAAAAATTAGAAAGGTAATAAAAATAAAAAATAAATGAAAATGATAATAAGAAAATTGATGACCAGTTGGTTTTGAAAGCAGACCGGAATTTATTTATTTATTTATAAGTTGATGAGGACAGTTTACAGATTTTACTTGGGGGATGGGGGGGATATGAATAGATAATTTTGTGTTTATAAGCAAAAACTGTGTTCTTTACTGTCTGGCTAAATTATGGAAATATAAGAAAAGAAAAACCTGAATGTCTTTTTTTTAAATGTGGACTTCAAAATGACTTGTCATGAACTGTTCAATCACACAAATAAAACTTTTCAGATTGTTTAGATGACATCGGATATGATTTGGCATGGTGGATACTTCACAAAGTAGCTGATTATGATTTAAAATGGACTTTTTGCCCATGATGTACTGCGCTGCCTTCCTCTAGATATGAAATGGGGAGAGAAATTGCATCCATATGTGAGTTTATGAAGGTGTATGGGAGTATACAGTGAGATGCAGGGGTCTGTAATCGTCTCTCTCTTCATCATTACATTCTGCATATGTTCCTAGACGTCAGGCTGAAATTGATCTGTTTCCTCCTTTGAAAACGTGCGTGCCAACATCTCGGTTGATGAGACATAAACTACAATCTCGGCAAACAATAATGATACTTATCACTCACCGTCGCCCTGTCGAGCTTATGAGGAAATAAATATATGTCTCTGTCCTGAGCCATTATTGGAACTCAGAAAACATAGATCTTTTTTTGTGGCTCTGATAATTCACTCCCGGCCCGGAGATGGATGACATGAAGAAGTCCATAAAAGATGTTACCTCTGGATTTCAGCCCCTGTGATTTATTTCATCGCCTCATCAAGATATTTTTTCTGGGAAAAAAACAAAAAACAAAGCAAATCATTGCGGATAGCGTTTTCTCTCTCTCTCCCTCTCTCTCTCTCTCTCTCTTTCTCCCCACCACACTCTGTAAGTTTCCTGGGCTTCTGTATGTTAACAATACTCTTTATCTCTGTTTGGTCTAAAGGACTTAATGAGTCTCAGTAAGCACTGGGAGAGGGGGAAAAAAATCTGTCTTACAGTAACTGACCTATGTGACCATACATGTCAGTTACCCACTTTAGCGGGATAATTACCCCAGCCATCAGATCGGCTCTCTCCGTGAAAATGACCAGGCCTTTTTCACTAATTTCCCATCCAATTTAAATAAGGCTGCTCCAGCAGTATAGGCTGTCTTCGAATGCACGTATTTTCCTTTTACTGCACACATGGTTATTTAATTCATCTGGTTGTTTGTGAAGTGTGACAAAGAAATGCTCATTGTAGGATCAAAATTAAGGGCCAGGGCTTTGTGTTTTAGTTGCAAGAGCTGCAATTATCCTGTGAATATTTGGCACAAATCAAAAAACATTTTTATTCATAATTGTAACCTCTCTGCAGTTTATTAAAGGGGTCATATCATGAATATATATTGTTTTATTATTTTTCCCAGAGGCCCACTTATAATGTTTTTTTTTTTTTATCAGTCATTACATTTTTAATGACTATTTTTCATCCTATCTCTTACACTTAAACTTAAACCAGACTTTTTTTTTCTGCTATTGTGTCTTGAAGTTAATACGAAACGGTATTTGCTATAGATTATATTTCTGTAATTGACATACTGATTTCTTTCTCAATCTCTCACGCACACAGATATTAGCATATCATTGAGAATATTCAACAAGAGCGAGGCATAATTTTTACAAACGAGAATTGATTGGATTGTGAAAAGTGGACTTTTAACATTGGTTATTTGTTAACATTATTTTCACTGTCATCCCCTCTTGGTGACATCAGCCCAGGACATTTGTTTTACCCCTTAAAATTTGCCTAAAACGCCTTAAAAAGGCATACCGAAAGTAAATTGCATGCTGTTCTTCAACCATTTGGAGTATATGCATAGTGTTGATCTCTTTTGAAAGGTATGTGTACCGCGAGCGGTACAGTGGTACGATAACAGGTTAAAAAGCAGACCAACTAATTATATTTGTATTAAATATTACATTATTTATATTATGTATTTTTTTTAAAGAATAATGTGCGTGGACAATTTGATCATTTCAAATATGAATTAAGAAAATAAAGATTCAGCTTTAAATTTGTGAAATTAGTAGTAGTGCTTTGTTTTCGGGTCTAATATAGTTTGCACTGCTTTGTCTTTCAAAACCAGCTCCTTTGCAAGGCTGAAATTTACTGTGACAAATTCAAGAAACAATCCGCTTAGTAATATACTTCATCAGCTGAATTACAGGCAGTTTACATTTGCAACCAATCAGAATTTAGAGTTGGAGCAATTGTTTTTATAATGCTTTGTGATGTTTTAAGGTGAAAGTTTTTGTATAATTTCATGCTGGTTTATCTCAAAAGATAAAAGAGGCTATACAGTATGTAGAATTCAGAAGCCCTTGTTTTTAGTGACACCGGTGGCCATTAAATGAACTGCAGCCAGCAACTTATTACTCGTACTCATGCACTCAAGAAACTGAACGTGATTTAATGCCCGATAAGTTCTTTTTCGTTCTTTGCTTAGAAGTAAAAAGCTATATACTGTTAACGAACATCCAGACATGCTGAGAATGACATTTAGATGAATATGTAAATATGTGCTGCACACTTTCAACTCAATAACAAAATAAACACAACAACAAAAATGACACCGGTGAGAAAGCGATGTGGAAATGTTTGCACAAGCTCTGCAATTCACCAGTTTACACTGCAACTACACTGTTACGACAGTTTGATTATAAAGTATATTTGAGGCTTTATACTGATTTGGCTATGTGAGACTATAGTTTGAATTGAACCATTTTCTTTGCGTAACACATAGACATTACAGCGCAGAATGGCTCTTTCGGCATTATCCTGAACTTTGTATCAGCATTTTTTTTTATGTGTCATAGAATGGAGGAACCGTCACATCTTTTTGATTTTCCTGGCAAAAACATCCTTCACATAAAAATCAGTTTACAGGCTTTCATAGAAAACCTACACTCTAAAAACTAATTCAGGGGACCTTTAGTCATTACTTAAATATATATATTGTTGTGAAATAAAAAATCAAGTTCTGAAATGCTGTTAGACTTTTTACTTGTAATTGTTATTTTATTGAGCTTGGATGACACACAAGTTATGCTTATTGATTATCATGACTTGTCATAGTTTAACATTTTCAGTTAATCAAAAATGTATTTAATTTTAAGTTCTGTTAATGTAAAATACAATCTGATGACGTGTAAACGTGTTTCATTGTTTTGAGTTGTATGAACACTTCTTTTAATTTAGACGTGAAACTGGGTTGGGATTTATATTTCCCATCATGCTTTGCCCATGGCACTTGAAAGGGAGCGTAAATGCTAAAATTAAGTGTTATATAATGTTTTTTGCACAAGATTAATGGTAAGGGAGATTTAGCAGTAATTAGTGTTTTGTTATGCTAATTTAGAAGAGTTTCTGTTAATGTGTGTTTTTGTAGAGTTACCATCACGGTGACAACCGGTGCTTGGTAAGTTTATGTTACTTAGAAATGCATTTTATTGTGTCCAAAAAGCGTCTTCACCTTACTTAAAACATTATGTTGGATCAACTTAAATAGTTGCATTCATGTTGACAATTATTAAGTTCATGATACTTAGAAATGTGTTTTTATTGTGGCAAAAAAAAATGTCTTCACCTTACTTAAAACATTATGTTGGATCAACTCAAAATATTGCTTTGAATTAATGTAATTCTCCCAATTGGCTTAAGTTAAAAAGTCTAGTGGAAAACGTTAACATATTTTTTTTTGTTGAACCAATGTTTTATTCTAGAAAGGTCTCATTTTTTAAGTTTTGTTACAAGCTGTTCACACATTGGCAATTAAAAAAAGTGATTAATACATGAAAATTCTTACATAAATCACCTTTAAGGAACAAGTAGTTTCCATGTGATTTGAACCCTGGTGAAAAGTTCTGCACTTAAACTATACCAAAGCCACATTTCCACAGAAATTACCCAGAACAATTTGTCTCAGGAACTTTTTCCCCCAGACCTGTTGCTGTCTGCGTTTCCATACAGTAATGTGAAGAGTCCGGTGACGTGTACTGCGCGTGAAATTCCAGTTCACGCTGGATTTCATCCTCCACATATAAGCTTAATAAAGCCTGAACTTCATCATCAGTCCATCAGTCGTATTTTTTTAACTCAATTGTTGATTCAAATAGCAAACAACTCTTACTGCACACACAGCAACAGACTTTTAAAAATGGTGGTTGAAATTAAATGCTAAGTGGAGTCAACCAATCAAAATGCTCAAGTCCCACCCCCGAAAGTTTGTGAACTTTGAAAAAGTACTACCTCGCTAGCAGGGACTTTCTAAGGGGGGAAATTTTACCCAGAACTTAATTTAGACCCTGGTCCCTGCGGTCAAAACACACCGAGTACCACCCCAAAGTCCCCAGTTCCAGGGGAAAGTTCCTGCAGTGGAAACACTGCTTTAACTTCAAGAGCATAAACTGCGCATGACAGATAAGTGGGGTCAAGTTGCACAAAAACATCGCCATGCAAAGTTGCATTATACTCATTGCATGAATATATAAAGATTCACACACACGCCTCATTTTTATAATGCTGTTTTAAGGTGAAAGATTGCATATTGCAATGAACTTTATCTCAAATGATTTAGGAAAAATAAGTTTTCTTTTGTGATTTGACCACTTTAAAGGTGAAATGTTCTGCAGTGAAGACTGAATATGACAAAGAAGCACAAAACCTAATAAACAAATGATCTTAACTTAGTTTTGTGCAACCAGCTGCAGGCCCTACTGATTTGGCAGTACAAATGTGCTCTAACAAATAGGCCTACAGAGAGAAAGTGTGAAGTGGTCCAGCGCTGTGCGCTCTAATACAGCGGGTCTCGGCAGCTGACCTCTCGGGTCTGACCCCATCCTCTTTGTTTCCACAGGCCATTCCGCAACTCTCCTGCCAACATTTAAAGACTTCCTGTAAGACAGGCGGGCGGCAGGAAGTTGCACACACGCGTTGACCGGAGACGCTTCAGTCGAGAGCATGAAAGAACCACAAGCGTGCCGATCGTAAGTAATAAACAACGGCTTTCATCACGCCGTGTTTTTCTTTCTGCTCATCTCTCCCTGTGTTCAAATGCTTTGCAGTCACAGTGCTGAAGTTCTAGTGAGGAGCGAGCTGTATGTGTGTGTGTGTGTGTTATTGGAATGTGTGTGTGCTGGTGCGGATGGGGTGGCTGATGAATGAGGCAGTGTGGCAGATTCACAGTGCGGATCTTACTGCAGCTGTAGGGGAAACTAATGGCTAGCAGGGACCACCGAGGTCTCTGAGCTAATACCTGCTTCCTCCATCACAAAAACTCAAGCCCTGACACACACACACAAAAACAGGCATTTTTACAGCCTGCCAAATGAAAGCTTCACCTCACCGCCAATACACTCAATACAACCAATAAACCCCATACACCCCAACCAGCACACCCAGTACATTCAACACTCTCAGAAAGAAATGTGAAACCTTTAGCAGTACCCTCACACGTTCATATTTGTACTTTATACACCCCTGAAGGGTGCGTATTAGTGCATACAGATTTATGAAATTCTGAATTAAATACAAGTTAAGTTTAATCCAATTTTTGCAGGAATTGAAACGTTTATAATTTTATAACAGCACTTTTAATTTCTTCATTTAAAACCTGCGTATTTATTTGAGCGGTAAAGTTGTTTAAATGATCATTTTTAGAGTCTTTTACGTTTTAGGATTTATGATGTTGCATTGTCATGGCAATGAATTTGTAAAATTGAATTGAACTTCACATTGAACGGCTAGTAAGCGTTTTTTCCAGACTACAATCAAGTCAACATGCATATTGTGTGTGTTGTGGCTATACATCTGAAACAGTGAGGATTTTAACTAGGGTTATTCTAGTTAATTAAAACTAAAACCAATAAAAAAAAAAAAACATTTTTGTTACTTGAAATAAACTATAAATGTTAACTGAAACAAAATAAAATATAAAAACATAAATTATTTTATTTCAGCTACATTTCTCATTTTCATTTAGTTTAACTTTATGTACTAAAAAATGAAATAAAATGAATATAAACTAATAAAAAATTACTAAAACTTTAATTAAATATGAAGGAAGGAAGAATCAAGTAAAATTAAAAGTCTCTGACATAAAAAAAATATATGATTTTTTTTTTTTACTTAGAAAAGCAAAGTTTTTTAAGCATTAAGTTTTGAAAAATGTTTGAAGCAGATGGATGGATGGATGGATGGATGTATGGACAGATGATGGATAGATAGATAGATAGATAGATAGATAGATAGATAGATAGATGGATGGATGGATGGATGGATGGATGGATGGATGGATGGATGGATGGATGGATGGATGGATGGATGGATGGATGGATGGATGGATGGATGGATGGATTTATCTGCTTTTGACATTTTATGCAGTAAAAAGACCCTTATGCCTCATTTTAAAACCTTTTTTTCTTGTTCTTCTCATCTCTAAACATGTCATTTCACTTTTTTTCCTCTTACCATCTTACTTCCTGGGGAATAATGACAGTTGTTGAGGTACAAACTATTTTTTTTTCTTCTCGCGTTCTCACTTGCTCCTCTGAAAGGTTGCACGCTCTTAGGAAAGTCCAAAAATAATATGCATGTGATAAGTCATTAGTCATTTCTTAGTCTGCATATGTTAACTTGACCTACCGTATGTTAATGCATGCAACAATGGCCCCACATATGGCTCTGTGTGCAATCCCAACTGCAAGATCTCCTGCGTGGGGCCTCATTACAGAAAACTTCCCAGCCGCGCCATTAGCGCAGAGGTGGGGTTCACGAGGAACGCCGGTGCGCTTGAGCTTCAGTCACACCATCAGCAGGGAGATGAGACACATACTATCATGTCAGACAGACTTATCACACATGAGACAGGTGGTGGGAGAGACAGTTTGAACAGTATGAAACAATAACTGGTTTAAAGGACTGAGATTTGAATCTGAGATTTCAGCACAGTTCACGGCTCTGGCAGGAACTCTCAATTCATCTTAACATGTTTTACTGTATTTAAATCCATTCCAGAGATTTCCAAAATGTTCTTCAACAAAGTGGACAACTTTATACAGAAGCATTTATCTTACTGCTCAAAAGTGCATAGTCCTCATAGCTGCAGTGTGTCCAGAGTTCCAGGCTCAAATCTTCAGTTACCCGCTGGGCACTGCTTGGCGATGGGCATCATCCTTTCAGATTCTGGGCGCTGGACCAGCAGCGGCTGCCAGAGCAGTTTACCCCCGACTGGACTTTAACACAGTACAGCACTTCATACTGGGGGCAAGTAACTGTCTATACACCAGCACATAGATTTCATCCTGATTTTTTTTTTTTTTTTTTTTACACTTTAAACACTTTCTACATGATATTAAAATAATAACTTCAAATTTGTATATACAGCTATGGAAAAAATTAAGAGACCACTTAACATTGATTTCTGAACTTGACCTCTCTTAATTTTTTCCATAGCTGTATATACATGGTTTTTGTAAATTGTTTGCTCATGTTTTATTTATTTAAATTAAATTATATTTAAATTTAAATTATACCA
>RJVU01067793.1:12690913-12713590 GCA_003731715.1 Anabarilius grahami | reverse complement strand
TGTATATATAAATACACACAAATTAATATATATATTTAAGAGAAATGTTTTTTAAGTACAAAATATTTTTATTCATATATAATATAAATTATATAAAAATATAAATAAATACATATATTTGTAAATATTTCTCAAATATATACATGAATGTGTTTCTATTTATATATACATAATAATTACACACAGTACGCCCACATATATTAGGCAAACTCAAACTTTTATTTTGTATGCGATTAATCGCGATCGTGTGTGTGTGTGTGTGTCATCCCAAGGCTGTGATGTTTCTCATCTCAAGTTCTCTGCTCTACCCAGCATCTCTAATTGTTATTAATCTACAGCAATTAAATTGAGCGTCTTCGCTGTCACATGTCTCCCCTCCTCTCCTTGACGAGCGTGCACACAGTTGACACGCTGGAGACACGAACAGGAAGCATCCCTGCGCCGCATTTCCTGCCGCTGCAGTCGCGTTTAGCAAACCCAACAGCAGCCAGATAAAGCTCATATTTGAATAGGCCCTGTTATCAAATACATTCATTAGGTTACACGCTCCACTTGATTAATTATATTTAAAGAAATTGTGGGTACTTTGGATCTTTCGTCGTGCGGCACTACGGCATGCCATAGATCCCTAATTTCGAGAAGAAAAAGGGGCTGAGGGCAGTTTTTTTCTTGCTCTCTCTCTGCCTATTCTGGACAGCCTGCGTGGGTCCCTGAGGGCCCGAACGTATTCAAATGTATCTCCATCAATGAGCACAGTAATTATGAATTCCGCACTAATTAGTGTATACACTACTTCCCTTGCATATTTGATTTCCACTGTGAGATGGTAATAAGGGAAATGCCCATTTTTGTCCTGTCTCATGAAAATTCCAGAATGTTAGAGGGGGGAGGGCAGATGGCGAGAGAGAAATGGGGGATGCATTAAATATGAAAAAAGAGAGAGAGAGAGAGAGAAACTTATAATAACCCTTTAAAATATACCATGAGAAACCAAGGTAATACCATGGCTCTTTAGACACTACCATGATGATAATAATCACCATAGTATTATAGCATTGTACAGTCAGTCGTTGTCTNTTTGAACGGTAGTGTCTATATCTATATATATATATATATATATATAAAATATAGTTTAATATCAATAAATACAATTTAAATATTAAATATTATATTATTATTCTTTTATTTACAACTGTATTCTTTGAAGTTTTTTTTTTTTATTGTATATATATATGTATGATATATTCCATGGTATTTTCATCTGAAACCATCACGACCATTGTACCTCCACAGTATTTTTTTAAATACAATATGCATTTAACTCTTGCCGGGCTAAATATGATCTTTGACCCCCTTCTAAAGTTAAAACCTTTCAGGTATGATCAGTAAGTTTTATATTCCTTTTTAACAAACCTGATTTTCTTTTAATGTACTTCACAGAAATATCATGCAGCCCTAAAGCCATTTTTTCCTGTACTTGTACAAATACATATCTTCTTGTGTCTGGCGTATAAACGATGGCCTCAAGCTCATTGTGAACACATATATTTCCTCCCTTGATACTTTGAGAATAAGACAAGGTGATATTTGACTCAAAATCATAAAACATTATTTCATTTTTTAGTTTGTGTCAGTCTTTGCTAGTGGATCATAAATTAGCCATATATGAGGTGCTAATAAAACTCTCTTACAATGCTTTGAGTGACAGACATGTGATTGTGTGGAGTGAAATAGGTCTGTATTATCTGAGCAGATCTCACAGAAGAGTAAACCACAGTCTAGTGACTGGAAATACAGTCCTGCGGCTCTTAGTGCTTATAACCGCACAAATCATCACCTGTCCTTGAGAACTATGCCTTCTGGGTTGTTTGTGTGTGTGTGTGTGCATGTCTTTCTTTCTTTCTTTCTTTCTTTCTTTCTTTCTTTCTTTCTTTCTTTCTTTCTTTCTTTCTTTCTTTCTTTCTTTCTTTCTTTCTTTCTTTCTGTCTGTCTGTCTGTCTGTCTGTCTGTCTGTGTCTTTCTTTCTTCTTTCTTGAAATGGTATAAATTGACTATGTGATTGCAATAGATATTTGTACACATACATTTGTTATGCTCAGACACTGACACAAACATTATAAATGTATGGACGGCTGGTAAAATGTCAACTTTTTACATATCACTTATCTTCATTTTTCATGTTTTTTTTCATAAATCATTACTATTGGTCATCCTTTACATCTATCTGGGTTTTTCAAATATCTAACCAATGAAAATAATTAAAAAGAGCTTGTGACTAAACATTGTAACACCTTTAATTGTCGGTAACACCCCTTAACTCCACCCCTCTTTTATTGTGAACCGTGTACCCACACAGTTTGGACCGTCTCTGTTTGTTTGCAATGCAAGGGTAAATAAAGAACTGGTTCTTTGAATAAGTACAGCATCTTCTTTACTCAAGAAAACACCATATATTGTATTTGAGGAGCAGAGAAAAGTGTCTTAGTCTTGCATTTGTTGTCGAGTCATAGCCAGTACTGTCTTAAATTTACATTTATGCATTTGGCTGACGCTTTTATCCAAAGCGACTTACATTGCATTATACTATACATTTGTATCTGAGTATGTGCAATCCCTGGGATCGAACCCATGACCTTGGCATTGCTAGTGCCATGCTCTAACCACTGAGCTACAGGAAAGCATTTAAATAGCTTTTGTGTAGCACGTCGTCTTTAATAACATGGGATTTTGGCCAAATGACAGAAAACAGCTGAGCAGCCTCATAGCTACAGTAAACTTTATAACCGGTAAGTTGATGAAAACATAATGCGATGCACTTACTGCCTCAGATGTGGCTGTTCTAATGACGGACAAAACATGTAGGTCTATGTCTGAAATTTGCAGGTCAAAAACCTCATAACTCCATTTGAGCTTGATTTTGGTAAAATGTTAATAATATAAAGGTGTATTCATGCCATGTTATAATTACCGTAACAATTCTGAACTGTAAAAAGCCTTCATGTGCTTGTACAACTTGTATTTACAACGTGTAAACTTCTCATTTTCTGAGACTTACGACTTTACTGTGTGGCAGCTGTACCACCTGACCACTGCAGATTTAAGGTGTGTTCGACTTGAAGTGGCGATGTGCAGACCGATCGGTGTATGGCATCAAAGTACTGCGAGAGCGTTTCAAAAGCATATGGAGCTTTATTTACTGTAATTACAACATGGCGTGATCTCAGCATAATGACACATGCAAGTGTCTGACCACATATAGAGCCACAATATCAGCTTTCCTGAAAAGTAGCGTTTTTGGAGATACTAGGTTTCTTCCTGATTATTGAATGGCAGAATTCCCAGTGGGATAAATTTTGGCAGGATATTCCCACTAGTAATGTGTCCAATTTAGCTGATTGAAACATTCACCATTGACCTCAAATTTCAGCTTTTTTTTTTCTAAAATGTTATCCATGTTTCATGGAACTCTTTATTTTTTCATTGTAGGTTTATTTCAGGATGTCACTTTCCCACTGGTTATGGAAGAAAATTACCATCTTAATTATCTGAATGTATTGCCTATAATACCAACAAATCCTACAATTAGAGACTTTATAATAAACATTTCATTCTGAAATTATATATTTTTTTAGATTCAAGTAGCTTTTTAACAAGGAAATATTATAATTATATTGATTTAAAAAAAGAAAATATTTAAAAAAGAATAAAACAAAAATTAAACATTTGAATTAAATAAAACATGACATTACTATTAATAATCAACTTAATATTTCTCTTCATTGCTTTATTTTTTGTAGCTTAACTCTCTTCTGTCATCTTCCCACAGACTATAATGCCCGCAGCATCTTTCCTTCCTGTTTTTTGGACGCCTTGCGTGATGTCATTTCCTTCTGAAGGTCCAAGATAAACATTAATTTCTGGATCACCTGGGGTAGCGCTCTGATAGACAGCTCAAGGATCCGAGTATTCCCTTACATAATTAGCAAAACCAGGCATGGGCATAATCTCATTCTCCAGTCCCAGAAATGATGTGCCCTAGAAAGACAAGTTATTTTTATTGATTTATTGATTGATTTTCGCTTTATTCTCATCCCACCGCTGTTGACACCTGAAGTTTATGCGTTCAGATAACTCCTCTGCTCCGCTCTGTTTGAAAACGTGGTTTTATACTCTGGAAAGAAACATAAAAACTTTTGAGAACATACTCCTCTGTGATGCAGAGGAGAGGTTTTTGTGTGCGTATGTTGCGTTTGATTGACAGCGAGCCAGAGATATACCTCAGTCTCCAAGCGGGAGCGAGATATTTAATCATTCGTAATTAACATTTCTGCCGTAGTGGAAGCTGGAAGACAGCAGGCACGTGTGATTATCTGTGTGCAAGACAAAAGTGATGATTAAGAAAGTTAGTCCTAATTTAGACAACACATGTCCACCTTTGACCATCCAACCCGAGCAAAAGGAAGCCACATGGGTTCGGGTCGTCTTCGCACTCATCTTCTTTTCAGCACTTTGTTCAAACGTTCTTTGAAATGTTGATATTGAGCCGATTAAAGATGTACGTAAACAACTTATGGTGAATTCTCAGAGCTGTGCAAATATTCACTGTTTGCATCTCTGACATTTGCAGGCGTTTTGTAACGCGCGGCTCTCGCTTTGTGCCGTACAAGTGTTCGGGTCGTGACTCCGTGGTCCGTTCTGCATGTTTGGACACTTTCTTTTCCTTTCATTTGACTTTTTTCTCTTTGATAATTCCTGTTCCACACACACTGACCTCCAAATGTATTCTACCCGGAGCTCGCGAGGCCGGTTCTCTGAAGAACGTGGTTTTCCCCTTGCGACGCCCAAATGCAGATGTTCAACCGCTCTGCCAAGAACTAGCGAGCCTTTCTCTCTCCCACCAGTCCCAGGACAGCTTCACACAGCCGTCCATACTGGCACACACACTACATTTGTGTGTGTTTGTCCTCCCTGCACACCACATCACAGCAACCAGCTGAGGAACAATTTCTGATGTCTTCCACCTTTATTTTCTTCACGTTCCTTCTCTCCCTTTCTGTCTTTCATCCTCTATTTTCCCCCTTCATCAGAAATGATCGTACGGCTCTTAACCATCATGGATAATTACTCAAATGACAAATTGAATTTGGTTAATGGTGAGGATCTGACTTTGGGATTTTCAGGATTTCACTCCTGTGAGCGACCGCAGAGGCCGGGCTAACCAGAAACACGCTTTCTCCATCAAATAGTGGTCTGCAGCTGGCTGTGGGAGTGCTCAGCGCTGGTATTCAAGCGTGGATTTGTGTGTGGGATATTTCCTATAGTTTAAATGAACACCAGGTGGCCTATATGATCAGGCCATTACTTCATGACTGTGAGCACCAGGTCAGACATTAGCCAAACTGTGAAGACGTGCTGTCACCAGAAACTACTCCGAATCACATGTTGAGGTTTTGTACATTGACTTAAAGCATATTATAAATTTATGTAGTTCTGTGTGAAAATTCCCATTGTAGCTATAGTTTCTACCATATACAATAAACTACAGCAAATGTTGTAGTCTGATATTAGCCATCAGGTTAGTATAAAAATGACACCGTTTAAAGGAGTAAAAGTAACTGTAGACTAACTATAATGTTTTTGGTGGAAATATACTTAGCCAATATGGGGATATGGTGATCCAAAACGTTTGCATTCTTTTGCAAATGTATTTAGTTTGCAGAACATTTCCATTCGCTCGCAAAGCTATTGCGTTCCCATGAGAAACTTTACATTTGCTTGCAAAAAATGTGTGTTCTCTCACAAAACTATTGCGTTCCCCCCTAAGTTGGCATGTAGGTGCAATGTTATTTATAGTCAACAGAATATGGGGACGGACGCACTTTTCACGGCAGTAAAGTGTCCAGTGACTTGCGTGTTTAAAAATACTTGTCAAAAGTCAACATATGATAGCATTAACCATTTTACTTGTGTAATCTGATGTATTTCTTGTTCTTCTTGTATTTTGTTTAGTTTATATACATTATATTTAACAATTCAATGAACAAGAACTTAATATTGAGTAGGGTTGTCAAAAGTACTGACTTCTGTACCAAGTCGGTACTGAAATATTAAAAAAGTGACGATACCAGTTTTTCGCCCCTAGCATTTTGAGCGTCGTTGAGCGGATTCTTACACACCTCTGATTGGCCATTGTGTTCACACGCTCAACGGATATGTCTGTGATTGGCTACAATGATATGATCACAATGACATGTTGTTCACCGAGCACTTACACAGATACACATGGGAGCGTTTGAAAGCAGGCGTCTATCAGTGGATATATTAGGGACGCTCCTGTGTGTATCTGTGTAAGCGCTCGGTGAAGATTGTCAGTGATATCTATTTACAACATGTTTTTGAAGTGTTGATCATTGTAGCCAATAACAGACATATCTGTTGAGCACGTGAACACAATGGCCAATCAGAGGTGTTTAAGAATCCGCTCAACAGCGGTGCTCAAAATCCTAAGGGGAAATGCTGGTATCATCACATTTTTAAAATTTCTGTACCGAAGTCGGTACTTTTGACAACCCTAATATTGAGTAGCTTACATTTTATACAACACTTTGTCTACTTTCTCCAGTGAAAATAGTTACAAACGAATTAAAACCATCATTCATCTTTGAGCAACCAAGCGCATGGTATTGACCAAATGCGAACACTAACCACCAAGCCACATTATTTCATCTTTAATAGCACTTCTGCTGTTGTAAGACTTCAAGAAGTAAAGTTTACAATGTGACTTTCCCTTAGACTTGACTCTTTTTTTTCTTTTTTTTTTTGCACTACTCATTTTTAAACTCTCACTGATGTTCACTCATCTTCTTTATCAAGTCATCCCTGCAAATCACACCCCATTGGTCATCCATCAGTCTGCGGCGATCACCAGAGACTCCCTCCTCTCCCAGTAGCATTTTTCTCTCTCTGAACTATCAATCGCTCCATCCGCAAACCAGCTCTCATTTCCCCAAAATGACCCTCCCTCCTCTCTCCGTCCGGTCAGATTGATACGTTTCACGCTGCCGTCACGAGAGGAGGTAAAATATTTCCTGTCACTTAAAGTCCAAGAGGCACGGCTGCTAAATCGTCGAGCCGAACCCAGAAATCCATCAAGCCAACGCTCGACTTTGCACTAGAACATTTGATATGCAGCATTACTGCATCTGCTTTGCCAGATCCTCCTCGGGCCAGAGGTCAATAATGAAACAAAGTTTGGAGGAGCTGCTGGAATATTCACAGTATATGGTTAAAGGGCTTGAGAAACACATCATTAACTCCCCTGTAAGAAAGTTCGCCTCATTCCAGCGACTGTTGTATTCATAGCATTCCCTTTTCAAACGTCTTAACGATCACGCACAGATGTATGGATCACGCCGTTCTCTTTTCTCCTGGCGCGTAATGGCAGAGCGAGAGAGTTGCCCTATGGCTAATTTGTATCATTCAGTAGCGTGACTGTTTGTCAGAGCCGAACTGACTCTCTTGACCTTCTATTTCTTGTGGCGGCCGACAAGTGGCTCTGCCTCTGGTAATTAGTTTTCAGCCGCTCTCGGTGCATGTGTGTGCGTGTGTTTAAAGTTGAGCTTACGAGGGCCAGGCGATGCAGAGTGCTGGTTAAATATTTACTGTTCAAGGCAGATTCACACAACTTTTTAAAATTAATGAGTGGAGCGGGCTGTTTGGACAGTGGCAGTGGTATTGAACTGTTTGTAGAGCTTTTCCACCTCGCACTGGTGACGTGCAAGTCACTCCGTATGTCCCTGCTCTCTCTCTCTCTCTTTCTCTTTCTCTCTCCCTCTCTGGAATTAATGGAGAAATGGCCATGTGGTTTCAACCCACGCGGCGCGCGAGCCGTTGGATGTGCTCTCTCTATATTAAACTGTATTTGCAATGGATCACTGCCATTGTGAAGTAGTTTTCGGAGAGCTTCAGTGCTTCACTCTTCAAGCATTCAGCTACACTTCTTTTCCTTTCTTTTCCTATTGTCCAACTCTTTTCACTTCCCAGAGGAAGAGGAATTGCTCTTTTGTAGCTCGGGAGACTTAACGAGGTCTCAGCTTTGTTTATTTGAAAAATCACAGTTGTTTTAGATGATTCTCTTAAATTTCCTTATGATGAATAACAATAGAATTGAGCAAGACAATTGTTGTACAGAATGTGTATAGAGTAGGGGTGTAACGGTACACAGAAGTCACTGTTCGGTATACGTACCTCGGTTTTGGGGTCACGGTTTAGGTACAATAGGAAAAATGGTCACACTTTGGTTTAGGGTCCAGTTCTCACTATTAACTAATTATTAACTATGACCTTTGCCTCAATAAACCCCCAATTACTGCTTATTAATAGTTAGTAAGGTAGTTGTTAAGTTTAGGTATTGGGTAGGATTCTGGGATGTAGAATATGGCCATGCAGAATAAGGCATTAATATCTGCTTTAAGTACTAATAAACAGCCAATATCTTAGTAATATGAATGCTAATAAGCAACTAGTTCATAGTGAGAACTGGACCCTAAACTAAAGCGTTACCAGACAAAGGAACAAATCCACAATGCTAGGTTTCATTTATTTTTAACAGACAGTCGTGCAAATCAGTTTGTTCCACCTAGCGGCATTTAGTCCCCTAGTTGGTACAGAACAGCCTCCTTTAGTGTATTAAGCAATAAGCAGTAAACAGAATGCACTCTTTCATAGGTCATATTTTTTTGCAGGGTTGATAAAAAACAAAAGGTATTTGGTCACAATCAGCTACAAAACTAAAAAGCATCTTGTGTTATAAAAGTACAGAATAAATAGAATAATGAAAAATAAAACTTGTGCATTAGGAGTGTCACAATTTGCTCCATTTTAAACATTTAAATCTTAAGCCCAACCCTCCTATACTCCTATGTTTCACGCACATTTGACTCATTCGCGTATGCACTGTTTTTCTTTTGCTCTTTTTCCTGTTGGGGCAGTTAGCATACAGCGCTGTATTACCACACGCGCCCCCTTCTGGATTGGATTGTGGATCACCTGTGACTGACTGTATTCGTCGTCTAACTGTATGAACCGAACCTTGACATCCGTACCGTACGGTTCGAAATGAATACATGTACCGTTTAGAATACATACCACTTGTATAGAGTTATCTTAACTAGGGTTAAGATAAATAAAAACTAAATATGTGAATAGTATAAATATGTGTTTATGTTATGTTATGTGGATATATTTAGCTGGTTTAAGGAGTTTTTCATGTCTGAGTTCATAATGAAATATCAAAGTCTGATTACAGACTTTGACATCTTGCACGCTGCAGTGTGAGATCTCTTCTGAAACTCAACTTTGTCTCAGATGTTTCTCCTAAAATCCCAGAAGACAAAAATAGAGAATATGTGAATAGTACAGCAGGTGTAGGAGTTTTTGGTGAGAAGGGTTTTAGTTCATATTGAAACCTCCCAAGTTAAAAAAAAAAAAAAAAACTATACCAAAATCTATTTAAAATACATTTATTTCATACTAAGTATTCTTCAAAACCATTAACATATTTATTAAAATATCACTTAAGACTTAATGATATAAAATTATTATTATTAAACTTTATTTGGATTATTTCTTTATTGCACAATGCACATTTCTTAATATTATGCCTAAAAAGTGTTTTAATATCACTATTAATAAAGATTTTATTATCTTTGTATAATATCAATCTTTAAATGCATGATATTTAAAATATACTTACAATAGTTCCACTTTAGCACAATCAAATATACTTCAGTATATGTTTAGTTGAATCTCAGCACTACTTTCACACAATTAAAGTGCTTTAAGTACAAAATTACGACTTTAAGTATACCAGTTTAGTATACCAAAAGTAGAATTGCAGGGTATTTTTATTTAGCACATAAACATGTAAATTTATTTGTAGTATACTTAGCACAAAATAAATGTTTAAAATACATTTAGCATTTTTTTATTATTATAAATATTTTTATTATTTTTTTATTTTTTTTCACTAGGGTTTATCTTTAGATTTTGATACTCCAAATGAGACACATGTAAGATCAATGGATCTTCTTCTGATGAGAAAGCAGAAGTCTCCATTTGCTCTCATTGCTGTCATGTAGAAACAACTGAGATGTTAAAGAGACTCTCATTTTGACTTTACCCACTCCTCGTTTTTTAACACTCTCCTTCCAGTTCAGCGCAGCGTATCAGCATCCAGTAAATGACTTACATTCATATATAAAAAAATAAAAAAATAAATAAAACAGAATAGGAAGAAGGGGTGGGTTGTCGATGAAGGGGGTGTTGGGGGCAGGCTAAAGGGATTTACTACAGTTAATCTTTTCCATAGAGAAGATATGTGGGTTCCTTCGTTCAGTGCTTTGTTGACAGAAGTGGGCTCCATTGTAGGGGCTCCAGAGGAGGGGGTCTTTTGAAGGGCCTGCTATCGTCCCGCCGCATGCGCGCCACACTCGTCCTGCAGCCAGCTGATAGGCCGGCCTCGGCACGCTGGGAAGATTGAATTGAAGTGTCACACTTGAAGCGTACGGTGCGATCAGCCCTGCGTGAGTGCGAGGTGAAGAGGGGAGATCACGACTCTTCCTCTTTGACTCGCGCGAATGAAGCGAAGTGCCGAACGGCGAACGAACGAATGTATGAACGAACGAACGAACGAAAGCACGCCCTCCCTCTCGGTGCTTATATTTGACTTTGTGTGCTTGGCTGGTTTTATTATGACAGGCTGAATGGTGAAGGGGGGGATTAAACTGTTAAGCAGACATCAGAGGCTGTCTAATGTTTAATGCAAGAGTGTGTGCATGTAAGAACTGATAATGAATACAAACAGGACGACATCTTATTTGCTGTGTTTTTTATTAGGATGACTGGAGAACTTGACATCCTCAGCTATCCTCTCTTAATCTCAAAAACCCCCGACCCACATCAAAAAACCTTTATAATTTCTTGAGAGCCCTGTGTAGTTTTTGTTTCTGGGGTTTTACAGAATGGATGGGTTTTAGTAGCTAAGAAATGACAACAATGAACACAATAATTGCATGACTTGTTTCAATTTCATTTTTAATTTGTGAATGGTTGGGGTGGCATTTTTGAGTGGTACCTTGCATCTAATTGGTTAGAGTTGGCACAGTAACTAACTATACACAAGTACTGTAAATGGTGATTATATAAATGTGTTAAACACTGTGTGTATAGATATAGATATATATACAAATATTTTAGGAATCTGTCAAAAAAGAAAAGTCATTTATTAGACAAATAACAAGCTGAAACAACTTTATTATTATTATTATTATTATTTTGTATGGCCTCTTTGGCCTTGATAACAGCTTGCATTCTTGCTGGCATTGTTTTTATGTACTTTTCCACAGTCTCTGTTGTTATTGACTTCTAAATAGTTTCTAGTTGTTCCCAAATCTCCAAAGCACTGGCCAAGATGAAGCTGTTCTCGGCGGGTACACGAGCACTGAATGAGTGCTGATGGCCTAGAGCTAAACAAATGATAAAATAGGCGCTATGATTAAATATGAGTCACATATTTCAGGTCTAAACAACTACATTCTTTCCCTAAAAACTCTTAAAACTACAGTTCGCGGTACAGCAAATATAGTATTTGTAGAAAATACGGTGGATTTGATCGACCGCCATGACAGTCGCTTCAAGCGGAGTGATACAAACGGTGAAACAGTTCCCGTGGTGATACTGGTAGAATATCGTATGGCTGGAAAGACCACTCAGCCAATCAGATTCAGATATATATTTATGAATTTGGGATTGTCATTGTTTGGCTGACCTTTGGCAGACAGGGAAAGCGTTTGGGAGAGTGGTAATTGTTTTTGCAGTTCTGTTTAGTGACGTTATTTGAGAAACTTCACTCTCTCCTTTAAAGGGATAGTTCATGAAAAATGTAAATGTTGTCACCACCCACCCTTGTTTCGTTCCAAACCTGTTTGTGTTTCTTTCTTTTTTCTGTACAACATAAAATAATATAGTTTGAAAAAATAAAAAATTGTTTGTTGTGAGGCAAAATATGAGCAAAATATCTTTAAAATATCTGATTTTGTGTTCCACAGAACAAAGAATGTCATACATGTTTGGAACAACATGAAGGTGAGTAAATAATCTTTTTTTTTTTTTTTTACTTAAAACCGTATCTTAAAAAGGGGCAAAGGCCAATTGTTTAATTTAACAATGTCCAAAATATATCCATATTATCCATTAACCGCTCGCTGTTGTATGTGCCGTTTCTCTGAGTGTTGAACTCACAGAACAAGTAGGAGATCATCACCTATGATAATGAAGAGCAGATAGGAGCCAGCGATGGCAGCTTTAAAGGTCACACGTAGACGAATAATTGCTTTTTACATCCTCCACTACGTTTAACAGGCCCGAGGCTTGACCCCACTGGCAAGGGCAGTAAATATGCCATCTCCACAATGCTCACAGATGTACGGACACCGCCGGCTTGTGTTCGGAGCACATTTACTGATGTGAGGTCAGAGCGCTGCATCCAAGGGCCTCTATTAATCAAGAGAAATAATGTAACAACCCTGAACACATCTCAACATATCAGGACTGACCCAAAGAATGGGGTCAATTGATCTGGAAAGAAATTTTACATTAAAAAAAGATTTGATGATACTTTTCTGATGGAGAATTAGCTAGTGTGCACTCGTTCTTAAACTCCCTTAACTCTACTTTCAGATGCGTGTTCCCACAGGAAAGAGAAACCTCAAATGAGATTTGTTTAATATCTCAATTGTTTCTCCTAGATGGCAATGAAATTAAATGCAGAGAGAATGGAAACTTTTTCTCAAGTCTTTCGCTTCTCAGTTTTTGTTTCACATCTCAGAAGAGATCTAACAGATATTAAAAGTCAGAGATCAAACATATCTCATCAACCAAGAGCAAATCATCTAAACTCATTTTATACTATTAATGCACAGTGAACAATTTTCTCAATTGTCTAAAATGTCGATAGGGTTCCATTGATTAACATTAGTTAACAACATCAGTTAACATGAACTAACAATGAAAAATACTCCAAAAGCATTTATTGGTCTTAGTAAATATCAATTTCAACATTTACTAGTGCAAGTATGTCAATATTATTATATCAGCTAACAACGAACATTTTGTATTTTTATTAACTGACATTGCAAAAGATGAATACTGTAACAAATGTATTGCTTAATTTTGCATTAATTAATGGGACCTTATCGTAAAGTGTTACCAAAATGTCTCCCTTGGTATTTTAGTAGAAACATCTGAGACAGAGTTGATACTTAAATGAGACACCTGATATCTGAAAAGTCTCCTGAGCAACCTCTGAGCAATAAAACTTTCTCCTGGGTTATTTAATGCACCACACTAGGCTAAATAAACAGCAAAACAGCGAGTGTTTCTCCTCACCGTATTTCAGCAGGCTTCGTTTAAACCACATGTGCCACTGAAACCCCACAATAACAGAACACGAGCGCAAATAGGAACCACCTTGCGGTTCGGATCAGGCGTTGAGAGCTTGAAATTGTGACTTTGACACGTCTCAGAGGAGAACGGATACTCTTTGGGAATGGCATCTTACTGATCGAGTTCTCTCATCGGGGGACTTGGGATTGTGAAACATGTGGCCGGAGAGTTCTTTGCAGAGCTCCCCGCGTGCCGTCTGACTGCTTTATGCATCTCAAAACACGCTCGCATACTTTCAGGGGTTAAAACAACAGGAAGGGATCGAGCGGGTTTATTATGATGACATGTTTAAAGCGAAGAAAAATAAATCCACTGGAAATGAATGAAACGTTTCATTGAAGCAGGATGTTAACTTTTCATTCAAAAATATTTTACTTGTTGATCTTGTGATCTATACACAGTAAAGTATTTTTGAATGATTTTGAGACCAAAACGAACATGGAAAACAAACATAAAGTGCATTTACTGTCAGTTACTCAGTACATCAAATTTTAAAGGATAAAAAAGTGGCTGAATTATTTTCATAACCAATTAACTATGTATTTTACTTCATTATTAGAATTTCTTTAAAAATGCAAAGTAACCCTTTGCAAATAAGATTACTTAGTGGATTATTATTTTTCTCTAGTCTCTCCGGTCCACACTAACAGGAAAGACTTAGGACTTTTTAGTCATCAGAAAGCCTTTCAAAACCACTCTGACTTCTCATAGAGAGGCACAGAGCCAAGAGTTACTCCATTCAGAGAGAGAGAGAGAGAGAGAGAGACTTGATTCAGTGTGTTTGATGGAGGCAGAACCACAGCTCCTCCCTGTGGTATACATACTGGATTACTCCAACCGCAGTTACATGGTTTCTTCCTCCCTCGCTCTCTCTCTCTCTCTTTCTCTCAGTCAGTGGAATTCTGCATCAAATGCAAGTGTCGCTGCCTTCAAGCTCTCCTGGAAGTCATAATCATGAAGTAAATACATTGAACAAATTTATATTTCTTTTTGCCATTTTCACTTACTGATAAACATATGAAGGTTTTTTTTGCACCATAGCAACAAAGTGAAGAGCAAAGCATGTGTATTAGGTGTTTAATCAATGCTTTATCTATGTGTTCTACTCTTGTTGAACAAGTATTTTTCATCAACAGTGTATAAAATGCATAAAAAATGATTTGCACAGTCAACATTCATAATTATAACTTAATTATGATTAGTCCCAAAGTGTTTCCATGATTCTTTGGACACGCCCTCAACTCGGAAAGTCAGGGTTGTTTGGAAAAAAACTCCCATTGTTTCCCATTGTTGCACTTTTCATGTGTGCTCATGTTGCAAATATGACAAAAAGTCAGCTTCAAAGCATGCAATCATAAACAAGCCAGATATGTAATTGAATTTCTGATTTATAATTGAATTTTAAATTCATATTTAATTGCATTGAATTTTGAATTCTATTGTTTTGCAGACACGAGACCCAAATCTCTTTTCTTGTTTGATGACATCTCGTTTACCTCTTGATCAGCACAACATTGGCTTTCGGGTCAGGATTATCTGATTAGGAATGTTCTGAAAACCTGTTTGAAAATGGTAATTATTTTTGCAGTTCATTTTGTGATGCTGGTTTGCATGCTTCTTAAGTGCATTTAATTATTTTGACTAATTTAATAATGCATTCAGCTGTTGGAAAGAGTTACTCTCAGCTCTGTCCCAACACATTTCACCATGTTCCTTTCCATTTCTTTTTCTTTTTTTTTTTTAGAGATTTTATGCAAATCAGAAGATATTTTTTCTCACGTTGCTGATATGACGCAGAGGCTTTTGTCCCAACTGCTGTTATATTGCACGCAAGTGCATGTGTGGGACCCAGGGATTTTTACGGCCCATCCCTTGTTGTCTCCAGAGGGTGCTTCCACTCAGGTCCTGGCCATTTCTACCGGCGTTCTTCCCCACCTGTGTGTCATGCTCTTGTATATTGCTGTATGCCTTCCCTCATCTTTCTTCCTCTAGAAAGAAGAAAAAACTCTGACATTTGGAAGAGATTGGTGGGAAAAGCAATCTCAGATCACTCGGTCCCAGCAGATCACACGCAGCTTACCGGGGAGAGCGGGACTCTGGCATTATTTGAACCGGTAACTTCTTTACAGCTAAAATGGCGCAGCCTTGGATATTTCTCTCTTCTTGTCCTCTCCTCCGCTTTAATGGGTGAGTGGAGAGCTCGTGCACCGCCTGCTCGTGACATTCGCCGTTTGCGGAGACGTCTCCGTGTGATGGGCCTCAGCTAAGAGCTTTAGGAGTCCCACACCATATGTTTCCTCCCAGGATCACCCCGTCCTGCAGAATTACAGGAACCCGAGCTTAAAAAACACAATTAGTTAAAGGTGAAATGTTTAAGTCCCTATCGCACACGCAGGGTGGCCACCGACATGATCCACCTCCGGCTAAATGTGGCTTTGGTGCGTTTGGTGCCGTGGCCTTTCTTTATGCAACAGTTTGCTCTGCATCACATCTCTCTGCATTCAGCACTTCACTTCTGTCTGTTTGTAAGGGTGTTTTATTTTGGGATGTAAGGCAATTTATACGGCTAAACTGACTTTTTATTTATTTATTTATTTTAAGAAATTTCTATTGGAAACTTTTTGTGATGCAACCAATATTTTTGATTTGGCATCTGGTATTTTTTTTTAAAAACAATTTTAGTTTTTATTTTTATGATATAGAAATCTATAAAAAGAGATCCATACCATAATCATAATGTTTTGTTGACATGTTTTTCATCTGATGCTGATCCCAACATAAAGCACTGATTTTGTTTTATTAAGTTAATTAATTAATTTAAAAAAGTTTAATTAAACCAACAAAAAATGTGTCCTATGTATTAATAAATAATTAAATACATAAAAAATAAAATGTATTGTTTTAAAAAAATATTTATATTTTACTTAACTTGAATTTCAAACAAATGTACTAAAATTAACTTTTAAAAATGCATTCATTAGCTATCAAAAATTATATTTTTTAATATAAAAAGATTATATATATATTTGTTTTGTTTTTAATGCTTATTAGACTATCATGTTGTTAGCAACATAATGTCAAACTCTATTGGAATGAATTGTGAAATTAGTTTTTTTTTTTTTCTGCTAATTTGTGTTCAGTCACTGCAGAAATTCCATTTTGTTTAGGATGATGCCTTAGAAGGCAGCGACCTATGTAGACAGCATGGCAGCTGACTATTGGGAAAGCATAATATTATTTTTGCATGCAAACAGACCATAAAACACACTCCTATCATCTGATTGCGCCCTCTTGCTGTTGATAATATGACTGAGATTTTAATCAGGCATCAGGGGCGACACAGAAACAGACCACCCCGGCACTCCACGCTGGTTACCCCTCTGAGACCCCGAGACTCAACCTGCAATAAACGCCAATCGTCTTTCTATGCCGCGATTCCATCCTCAATTCAACCATTCACCTTAACAGAGCAGCTTCTCCTCACATAATGGAGTTCATCTCCAATCACAAACTTCCTTTTTCCCCTCTTTTAGGAAAAGCTTAGCTCATGTTTACAGCCCTGGATGTGGACTCTCATTTCCTATTCTATACTTTCAGGAGAAAGAGGCTCTTTGTTTGACGACCACATCTGTAACATGTACCTGTGCTTAAATAATGATCCATTCTTGTGTATGTACGTATATAGAGGTGGGTGGTAATACCTAACGCGTTTATGTCACAGAAAGAGACATTTCATGGCAATAAAATTATTTTTATTCAAAACAATAAAAATAATATTATAAAACAGATAGTTCTGAATCTAAATAGTTTGCGACTGCGCAGCAAGCTGCAAGAGAGTTGAGTTTAAAGTCAACAAGAAACCCATTTGCAACCCAATTTACAGTTTTTTTTTTTTTAAGAGATAAAATTAAATTTCGAGTGAGTGTTACACTTTATTTTCAGAATTAAAATTTGGATTTTTTTTTTTTTTTTTTTTTNTTTTTTTTTTTTTTTTTTTTTTGAAAATCCTTTACAGTTGGTTGAGCACCTGGTTTTCAATTTTGAGATGTTTCTAAGTGAAACAAGATATTCAATGAGAACAAGTGGAAGACAAGACTTGATATTATCAATCAGGAACCGATTAGATTGTGTTACATGCTACAATAGGTTAAAAAATAGAGAGATTTGTGGCGTCATCCAGAAAGGAAAATCGTTTCACATGTGATTTTGATAAAGACAAAAAATAGTGAATTTCGATTTCATCTTGACTTTGAAACACATGTCCTGCTCTGCATAGTCTCAGCCTCAGACGTCACGGACCGTTGGCTGAACATCTGATGCATATGGCACAAATATGCATCAGGGAAACACTTTGGGAGTTTTGAAGTCCTCATCTGATTGGTTGAATTTTTCCAGGATTTTCACTCTCTTTTTAAGGGTCCGCCTGAAAACAAAGCCATCATGATGCCAAACTTTCTCATGGAAGAAGAAAGCCATCGTGTTTACAGCTGAGACAATGAGCTCTTATCAGGATCAACTAAACGCTGGATTTTCAAAAGTACGTGAAGTTCACAGCACCATTGTTGCAGTGAACTTGCACAACGTTCTTGAATGAATTGCATGCCGTTCTGTTATAGTGGGGACATCGACTTTATATTTTTACGCCCCTGAACATGACGCTGAACAAGACGAGCTGTGATTGGTTGCTTTCAGTGTTGCCAAGTCTTCAGTTTTCCCATGGAATTGGGCTACTTTATCACTGTTGCCGCTGGGTTGTTTTTCATGTCCGTGGGTTGAAGCGACCCCAAATAACATGATATTTAGCCCCTGTAATGTGAATTTTAACAAGGGAACCCCACCAAAAATGTGGATTTTACCCCCCGCAATGCAATTTTTATCAGGGGACCCCCCTGAAACTCAATTGGGCTAGTTTTGGGCCAGTATTGAGTAGCAATTGGGTGGGTTTTGTTGTGAAAACCTGGCAACCCTGGTTGCTTTACATCCTCTTGGGCCGTCCTTGGCCAATGAAAGCTGCTCTGGAGACCAGACGTTCTGCCGTCAGTCTGAAGGTCTGGCTACGCGAGACTACACTCTGCATGACTATGTGTTTCTTTGTTGCTTTGTCGCATGTAAATAATGTAAAGCAGCCACTCTGAAAAAAAAATGGTGTAGGATTTACTTTGCAACAATTTTCATTCTGGAATTGCTAGTAAATTTCACAATTAATTACAAAGAAACTGCAAGAGTAACATTGAATTAAACATGAAATTTTGAAGTAGAAAGACTTGCCATATGAATACTTCTACCGTCATACCCATTCACACCAAGGACAATAATTATAATGATAAAGATATCATTCTAAATATAAAAGAATATAGAATATAAAGTCCACACACAACTATAACGTCAACGGCACAGAAGAAATATATCGTTGGAATCACTTTTAGAATGATTTTTTTCCAGCTGATAAACAATAAAAATATTGACAGCCAATCGGAATCCTTTCCACTTTAAAGAGCTTGAGCATTTAAAGCGGCAGGTGACAAAACTGCAGCACTCTTAAAAATAAACAGAACAATATCTTTCATTGGTGTGGACACTAATATAGTGCATTATGGTATCATTCATATATGGTATCATTATGGTAATCTTTGTAGTTATCATTCTTGGCGTGAATGGGCCTTATATCTGTAAATTTATAGCTTTGTGAGACCCTGTAACCTGCCTGAAGGTTCCTTTCCAGTTGCTTCTCCTTGGCACTTGCTCTCTCCTCCACTCTTCGCGTCTCATTCTGTCTCTATTTCCTATTTGCTTGTGTTTGGTTTGTGCGGTGGAGGGACGTAAGAGGTCTTTCAAGTAAAAGGAGTCTTCATATGTCCCCAATTGGAGGAGTTTGGTTAGGGGCTCGCCCCAAGCTAACTGAACTTTGCCTCTTTTTGCTCCTCGCTCTAATACTTCCTCCAGCGCGGGGGCCGGGGGGCCGAGAGAGGGCCGCTGGAAAACAGCCCGCGGCTCTACAGCTGATAATTTCACCAAATTTGCATCTTTTACAGGCAGTTATAAGGACTCTGCCTCTGAGGCCCACGGCGAGTATTACACAGTCATATTCAGTCTCTTCCACTGTCATCCCCGTCTCCCTCCCTCCTCTCTCAGACTTGCCCCGCGGGAGCTTCTCATCCTCTCTAGTCCTCACCCACCTACCCACTCTCACCGTGAGCGTGTGTGTTTGTGAATGCCTGTGGCATCTTGGTACTTCGTCTGGCATCTGGCACGTTTCAAAGGGGGAGAAGGGAAAATGAACACCTTAGTCACTTTACAACAACAGCAACACTTGCAAGGGTGTTTGTGTGTGTTTTGAGAGATTGGTGATGTCATTCTCCCCTCTCCCCCTTACTTCCTCTCATCTCATGGACAGCTTCCTGTTCGTATTACAGTGAAGCATCCATTTGTACTGACACTTCTCAAACACACTGTTTGTTTATAGTGTCTTGCTTCCTAAAACTAAATGATATGCAGTGATTGTGAAGGGCTGTCACAATACCAAAATACCAAAANATATATATATATATATATATATATATATATATATATATATATATACAGTCAAGCCAAAATGTATTCAGACACCTTTAACATTTCATTCATTATTACAGTTTATTCACTTTAGTTTAAAACAAATGGTAATAAAACATGACAAGATCTCAGAGTTAAACTGTGTCAGAAAAAAATTATCTGAATTATGTCAGATAACACTTGATCAAAACATGGTCAGGTCAAAGTGTCTGAATAATTTTTGGTTCTAAATTTTTTGTCAGTTTTACTGATAGTCCACTGTATGAAGAATTTTTGGGAATAATATGTCACAGTTTACTTTATTTTGCTATCCTTACTTACATAAATGAACTATAGTGTCCTGCACCCACTAGTAAAAATATATAAAAAATATCAAAAAAATGTCTGAATAATATTTGGTTTGACTGTATATAATTTAACAGTCATTATATATAAAATTTAGTTGAATTTGTTTATGTTTAGTCATGTTTAGTTTAATTTAGTCATATATTTCTCAATTTCTACCTAATTATTTAAATAAACAGTCATTAAACAATTATTTAAATAAACAGCAAAAACTATATAAAGTTTACAATTATTTTTCTTCCTTTAATAATTCCTTTAGCCTTTCATATTTTAATTTCTACCCAATTTTACCTATTTTTAAGTCATTAAACATATTTTTTCTTTAATAAAAATTACATTTTAATTGAAATTATTGATATAGTTCCTTTAGCCTTTCATTATCATTTCTATATAATTAAGTAAACAGTCATTAAAAAAAAAAAAATTCTCTTCAGTATTGTTGTTTGATTAATATTAGCCATTTTATGAACAGTGGCTCTGGCCTTAATTTTAAGTTTAGTCAACTTGAAATGTGAAGTTGTATTAAGTGACAACTTGGATATTTGAGTTGAATAAACTTAAAATTTTAAGGCAAAACAAACACTTGTTTAAGTTGAAACAATATATATATATATATATATTTTTTTTTTTTTACAGTGTAGACATTAAAGGAATATTCTGTGCTATGCTATAAATTACCAAAAAATTAATAAATAATTTTGACACCCCAAGTTTGCAAAAACAAAAGCAAATTTTATTTTACTGTAATACATTTACAACATTAGCACATCTTGACCTGACTGTTTATAAGTGTGTATTTTTGTTGAACCATTTACGTAGTTCTTTGGACTTCTTCAAAAAAAATAATATTTGAGCTGTATAGTTCTGTAAATCAGTCTTTTTAGAGGGACTATTAGCAAAAGTTCTGGTGATTTGCTTCTGACATATTTCCTTTGGAGTTAAACAGTGCTTCATGTCAGGCCCCTTCCAGGCATCTGACACGATTATTTATCGAAAGTAAAGCTTGTGTTTTTGTTAAAGAACTTAAATTTTTTTCTGTGAAAAGTGTGTGTTGTTTCAGTAAAGTTATTTAAATCATCATTTTCTAGGTGGATGAACTTCTGGTTGTGTTACCACCAAATAAAATAACACTGTTGGAGAAGTTTGCAGAACTCAGTAGCAGTTCAGTTATACAGTTTCATGGTAATGTGTGCAAGGTTTAAGTTACATTATACTTCTGAAGCAAAGATTTTATTTTTAAAGTTTATTCACACTGTTAAAGTGCTTCATAGTCTTTTATTGTAAGTGCATGAGTATAAGCACATGCTGGAAACCTGTCTGAAATACTCAATTTAAGTGCTGCAGAAATGACGCACTTCACCTTTATCAAATGTTCTCCGTTTTTAAACAAATGCGTATGAATCCTGCAGAATGATTCTGCTCTTTCCCCTAGTTTTAAAATCTTAGTGAGTGTTTAATTGACTTCTGAGATCAAAGTTGTGCATCTTTGACTAAGTTTGCCAAGGACCACAGCAGCTGGGGCGTTTTATTATGTTTAAGTAGGTTAAGTACTGCCCAATTTAAACTCTAAGTCTGGGCGCATTTAAAATAGCTGTAATGAGTATTCCCGCAATTTACTGGAACAAAGGAGTCATTAGCTGCCATTGTGTGCCATCATCGAATGCTGTCACCTTGTCAAAGAGTAAAAAGTATGCCTCATTTAAAGCTACAATTACGCACATTAGTAAAAGCAGTTTTCAAATAGAACTATAAATGCTCTAAGATGGGTCACAACATGACCGCTGCTCTTAGTCAAATCGTGTTTCCAGGGCATGTGATAAGACTGTTGTTAAAGCCAAACAAGAGCTTTATGTTGTTTGAAAGAAGAATCTCAGCATGTCCAATTGTTTAAATGTGATTACAGCCGTACGGATGAATGCGAATTTGTCCAAAAGGAATGATTTTACATGTATAATGACAGCCTCAGGCTGGGTTTAGTGAAAGCTAGTATCATGCGAAAAATACCTCTGGTGTAAACGGGCTGTGTGAAAGATAGACTATGGCATCAATTTTCACTAATTATATCATTGTGTCAACTGATAAGTTAAAGGTGAAGTGTGTCATTTTTGAGCCACTTGTGGCAGTAATCTGAATTGCAAAAATATGTATTCCTGTTGCTCAAAAAGCAGAGCATGAACTGATAAAATGAGACCTTTTATGCTTTATTTTTTATTGATATGTGGACCTTTATTTTTTTACATTTTGTTTTATCTTATTTTTTTATTGATTTGTAGAACT
>RJVU01067793.1:12640452-12688826 GCA_003731715.1 Anabarilius grahami | reverse complement strand
GTATTTTCTATCCCCCTACACTACCCCTATCCCTAAACCTAACCATCACAGGAAACATTCTGCATTTTTACATTTTCAAAAAAACATCATTTAGTATGTTTATTAATCCATTTCCCTCGTGGGGACCGCTGGCTGGTCCCCACAATGTAGGTGAACTCAGGTTTTTATTACATCGTGGGGCCATTTGGTCCCCACGATGTAATATAAACAAGAACACCCACACACACACCCACACACACACACACACACCCACACACACACACACACACACACACTCATTCATATGATGCCACAGGGAACATGAAGTTGCCCTCACCTCTCTGTGCCTGGGGCAGTTATGAGTGGGGAGGTAGCGAGAGGTATGGGAGAAGATAAATGAACACATAATGACTCAGTTGAACTGAACAATCACACACACGTATCATTTCTCACTACACAGTATCTCATGTGCTGGTGGCATTTGGAATTTATTTATTTATTGATATTTTATTCCTGATGGTAGCCAATAATCAATAGTAAATCTCGCTTTTGGGTACAATATATTTTGGATAAGGTGAATCTCACATAAAAATGTCCACATTTCAACCAAAAATCTAAAGGAAAAAATAACTAGGAAATTATATTTTCCAGAAAGTAAATGAATCCAATTTTATGACCATTAAACTTAAAATAAGTATGATAATTCATAGTTTAGGCCTATTTAAAACATTTTTAATGTTAAAAAGCTATAATTGCCTATTTGTTCCTCAGAAATCTCAAACTTTCTGTTTAATACAGTTATTGGAATTGGTATCAGTGTCAGCAGTTCTTGTATAGGGTGTATGAAATGTATGAAATAAATGTTTTTGCTGAAAAATTAAATTTTTCAGAAACAAAATGTAACCTATTTTTGCACCATTAATTTATTTGACATTACTTTCATAACAATTAAGCATATTTTCTCTCAATGCAGAATGCAGAATGTTTTACGTTTGAGTTTTTTTTTTTTTGTAATTCTCATTGTTAATCATTATTATTATTATTATTATTAATTTGACATTGCTGCTGTAAAACATTTAGACCTCATTTGTCTATTTTGCATTTCGAAAATGCAAGTGAAAAATGGGAGATGTATGTGGAAACGTCAAATAAATATAGCAACATACCCATGAGAAGATTTTAGCACTTTTGAACAAACTTTACTTTTTGAATTTTTCATGATTCTGCTGAATTATGGAAATCCATTTGCTGGATTTCTTTAACTAACGAAGCACCCAGCGGAGTCTGATTGCCACCTCGCTCTTATACAGCAAATCTTCTCCACTAAACTATTACAAGAGAGAGAGAGATGGGGTAAAAGCATCAGGTGGACCCAAAAACGGAAGTAAAATGGGAAGAATAGTTTAAAGTGTGGGTGGGGGAAACATGAATAGTATAAATGTAAGATTCAGAGGAGAAAGACAAAAGGAGAAAACCACCGGCCAAATGACATGATCAGATCTCTTCTGAATGCTGTAGGCCTTATCTATCTATCTATCTATCTATCTATCTATCTATCTATCTATCTATCTATCTATCTATCTATCTATCTATCTATCCATCTATCCATCTATCCATCTATCCATCTATCCATCTATCCATCCATCCATCCATCCATCCATCCATCCATATTTTATTTATCTATATTGTTTGTTGTTGTTTTATTTATTCAATTTTGTGTAAAAATGACATTACAGAAATAGTCTTGGCCAATCAGAAAGCTTTGCGGCACCTATCAGCCATTTTTGCTTGTTTTCATTGGATGACAAGTTTTAGGAAGGAGGGGTTTGGGAGAGAATCTGTGTGGCTGGAAGTCTGGCAGAAGCTATCACACAGGCTGAAATTGCTTATATCAGTATTAATAGGAATGTTGATTTACAGCATGAGCCATTTTCAACATAGTCTTCTGGCAAGCCGCTCATTTTGCTAAAGTTACGCCTTCAAAAACACACTGGAACACAACCGAACCGATCACTTAGCCGAGCGGTGAGACATAAACAGTCTGATATGTTTTGTGAAAAAGCACACTTAAAACCGTACACGACTGGAAATATTTAAGATATTTGTCTTGCATAGACTTTTTTGCTGCAGTGTTACCAATGTCACCAGATCCAAACATATTGCTAAATATTCCCTTGTCCGTCTTTCTCTCACAGTCCAAAAGTAATGTTTATATGAAGAAGTTTTTATTGACATCATGGCCTGACGATCGTGTCAATGGCGTGTATTTCCACAGGCTGCGTCTGCGTTTCAGTGCCTGTAAAACCATGTTTGTGTACGATGTTATGTCTGTTTACTTTCTTTGGAAAGCCAAATGATCCATTGGCTAACTGACACACTGAAATATTCATATAGTCGCGGAGCAAAACCTGTGGTGTGTGTCATGCAGTGTGGGCATCCAGTAATGCAGTTTTTTGGCCAATAAAAGTTTGAGTTCTGGCATTAAAGTAATACCAACATTGAGAGTGTTTGCAGGAGATCCCAGACAGCGGTTATTCCACAGTAGTCAAGGGTCTCGATAAATCTCACTTACAGGTACAATCAACTCAGTCACTTCATAAAACTTGAATTTAGTGCTGCCAATTTTGAATTGTTTAGATGATCTCAAGAAAACATAAATAGGGTATATTTCTCCCTAAAGTCAAAATTAAGAAAATAATAAAATGAATAAAGAAAATTCAGTATATATTTTTAGCTTTTTTCTTACATTTTTTCTTTGATTTAGAGCTTTAGACTTTAGATTTTACTATAATGATATATGTCAACCAAATATATCAATGTTTTTTCCCCTTTTACTGAATTCAGAAAGCTCTAATATTGAAATAAATATGATAATATTCATGAAGAGGTTTATGGGTCTTCGTCCTGCTACTAAAATAAGCTGAAACCTTTAATGAGGGTAGTTTTCCTATTAATAGACTCACTTTGCTCTTCCTTGTGTGCCCATCACTGTTCACAAGCAGAGACTGAAGACAAGATTTTATGATATGAGAGGATGACAGTTTATTAGCTTCCTGCCTCTATAGTTAATCTCATACAGTGTACAGAGCTTAAAGAGAAATATCCAACAGAAAAGTACTTATACAAGATACTTTCGGTCGGGACATAGTAGAAATGTTTATTTAAAAGTTTAATATATATTTTAATATGGTTACACGTTTAGTTTAGGATCTAATTCTCACTGTTAAGTTGCTTATTAGCATGCATATTGGCTGTTTATTAGTGTAAAGCACATATTAATATCCTATTTTGCATGATCATATTCTACATCCCTTAATACCCAATACCTAAACTTAACAACTAACTTACTAACAATTAATACGTATAATTAGGAGAAGTCATAGTTAATAGTGAGAATTGGACCCTAATCTAAAGTGTGACCTTTAATATATTACAGGGGTTTTTTTAGAGGTAGTGAGTGATAATGTGATGTCATTGCTTTGATAAAAAAAATGAGAAAATGAAATAGTTTATTTGTATTAAGACACTCTAGTGCTATTTTCCTAAACTAATGGCAGATTTAGTGGTGGCACGAGTTTTCTCCTGTTTCAAGTACGGTCATGCATTTAATTTTTAATCTTTACTATCATGTTATTTCAGGTCCAAATTTGCTTAAAGTGAGGAAGTGTTCAATTATTTTTATTCCAGGGTTCTCCTCTGGCCTTATAAAACACGGTATTATGTTAAACCCGAACTTGTTGAAAACAAAAGGGTCACACATTGTTCTGTTTGGAACGTAATGCCAATGTAATTCATCTCCCCGCATGTCGATGAGTGAACGGCTGAAATAGAAATGTGAAAAGAATCTAGTCAAACAATAGAGGGCGAGCATGTTTATCCCGACTCAGGAAATGCAAGAGAATAACCATGACCTTGTACATGGCAGCATTTCGTATGTGCCATATCCGTGGTAAGACCTCACCCAACTCACTCGTTTTCCATGTTCAGGTTTACCCGAGACTCATTTTGCTTTGTTTTTCATTAAATCTCTCAATTACACACACATGTTTCAGAACACTGTTATTGGCATCTGTCACCTCTGTCATGCGTCTGGTATTAGCTGTAGTCATTCACTGAAGCAGGGTGCATTCTGGGTACGGCTCTCCGTGGTGAATTGTGAAGTGGTTGATAACTAATATTTACTGTTATTTTTGCAGCCAGGCTTAATTGTTTTTTACAGTTGGATTGGGAATATTGATTTATTTTCTCCATCTACACTAATTGTGTACAAGTTTTGGATGGAAACCTAGCAGTAGTATTTTATCAACTGCATCATAGTAATTAGATGCAGAAGATTAGGCACGGATTCAGGGTGAGAGATTAGCATTTAAAGAGGAAAAGTTAAAGATTCAAAATGTGGACTAGCATGGTAGATAATCAAGGAGTTAGTTTGCTTATTATTCTGGTGTTTGTCGACGCTGTAGAGTACAACATCTTGTGCTTAATTATGTCCTGGAATAATTTGAAACAATACAATAGTACTTTGCAAGCACATATACAAACTGAAACTGAAATGAGCTCTCTCTCTCTCTTCTATAAACCAGGAAAATTGGTACATGTGATTGACCCGAATTGGGTTGTAATTCAGGGGACGTTTACACGACAATGGCGTTTTGGGGGCCTGAAATACAAACTTTTGAAAAACTTATATTCCAAACCTGTATGATTTTTTTTCTTCTGCTCAACTCAAAAGAAGATATTTTGAAGAATGTCTTTAATTAAACAGTTGATGGGCCCCATTGACTTCCATTGTATTTTTTTCCATACTATGGAAGACAGTGGGGCCCATCAACTGTTTGGTTACCCATATTCTTCAAAATATCTACTTTTGTGCTCAGCAGAAGAAATAAATTCATGCAGGTTTCTCAACATTTCTCAGAAACAAGACTTGACATCTTATGTAAATATAAATGTATCTTGATTTAAGAATATTTACATATTTACGCTGGAAAACAAGACAAAAATACTGAGTAAGAAAACCATTTTTTTGCAGTGTTGTAAGCCATAGACTTTTTATAGTGAAATCTTGCTGGCCTAGGTGGTTGAAGTGGTTGCTGGCTAAGTGGTTTAACTCCAAAACCAACATAACTAGCTTGACCAGGCTGGGGGACCAGCCAACCATCTTAGGCTTGTTGCACACTATGACGTCCACACAGTAGAGTCCTACATGACTCTCTCTGGGTCGTACCTTGTAAATGACAGGGTCATTTGGGCTCCCAGAGACAATGGCTTCTTAATTTAGGAGGACCTGGCTGATCAGCTCTGGAAGGTAGAAATTACCCAGCAGAATCTCATTTGAAATGTGAGCCTGACAGAAGACAAGGGTCTGGGTATCTTTGTCTAGCCTCTTCGGCTGGAGAAAATGTATGTTCAGCAGAAGTACTTCTTCCACTGTAGAGACCGTCAAGTTTTAAATGTCTTCCTCTCCGTAACGACGTTATTCAGTAGCACGTCATTTGCTGCCAGTGACATTTTCTTTGAAGTCATAAAGGCTGGCACAGTCATAAAAGCGCTGAGAGTGACAATTTTCAGCATGCCCGGTGAATTATATCTTTTATTTAAGGTCTCGATTAACTGGTGTCACATTTTTCCCTGAACTAATCAATTTTCATGATACGAGCCGCATATAATTCTGGAAAATGTTGGAGTCCCTCTTGCACACCGCTGCCAGTCATGGGATAGAACCAAAGTGTGGTTATTTTCCACAGTGGCATTTGAGATACTGTTCCACTGTAGTATGAAATCACTAGTACGTTTAGTTTGGAAGCTTCTGTGGTGGCTCTGCCCATAGAAACAGCTAATGCAATACAAAAAGCCGTTATTAAGTTCATGGGCCTAGTCCCTAAATAAAGATTTTGGGTAACACATTATTTTGATGGTCCACTTTAGACATTCTACTAACAATAAGTAACTTTGTAACTACGTGTTAACTTGTTCTACTAACCCAAACCCTAATGCCTAACCCTAACCTGACAGTCTACTAATACTCTAGTTGACCTGTAGTTGCAAAGTTACTTATAGTTAGTCTAAAGTGGACCATCAAAATAAAGTGTAACCAGATTTTGTATCTTTGTTTGTTTTTCTTTACACTTTCTTTGCCAGTTCCTGTGTAGTTCATTAGTATATGGAGTTATGGACTAGATTTTAAAAGCCATTTGTTCAGTTGAGGCAGAGAATATGCAGCATAAAGGCCGGTGGATTGAGTAGCTGGCAAAATTACAATTTTCCCATATGTTTTCCTTATTGTCCATCTGCCTGCTTTGAAATGTTCAAATTTACTCCATTGTCCTTGAAGTTTTTAATTCTTTGCATTGAGCCAAGAGGTGAATCTATGATGACCAAGACTTTTGTTATACAGTTTTTTGTATTCTTGTGTGCAAATGGAGAGACCAGAATGATTGTATTTAACATTCATTATGCAAAGGGTATCCAATTAAAGTTGCAGGAGATACAGTCTCGAAAGTTTTATTTGGCAAAGGTACCAAAAGACTTGCCAAAATATGCTGTATGACTATGAAAATTCACTTTCATTTGACAAACATGTACAGTTAAAGAAATTATAAATAGTCAAAACTGTCTTCCAGGATAGTCTTCTGGTCATCCTCCAAGACTGCTGATATGTCCAGCATAGAACTGCAAATAATTCAGTTCCATTCAAATATGTTGTGCTTTTCACAATATAATTGTTCCAATTGCAGCTTTGCAGAGATTGGAATAATAGAACAGAATGGCAGAATAAAAAGGTGTCTCTGTTTCTGTCTTTTTATGCCATATATACCATTTCAGATGCTCCATTTCTGTGTGTGGAGAAAAAAATAGTAATATTAATCAGTGTTAAATGATTCATGGTCCTTGTGGAACCAATCTTGGCTCTGGATCCGGAAGGCGATTGCTAATTTGTGACCTCTGGTTTAGCTGGTCAACCTAACGCAACTATAAAAATGTCTCGTTTCAAATAAATCCTCATACATGATTCTTGTTCACAGCTGTAGCATATTCTAACAGGAGAACCAATATGAAGATTTTTGTCATAAATGACAATGTAAACGAGCTTCCAAAATTAACAACACATAGAAGAGGCCGTATTTCACGTGTTTCGACTCTACAGTGAAACCTTCTGACGTTTTTTCCAATTTAAAAACGGCAGAGAATCACTTCAAATAAAGTACAGAGACAGTAAGTACCTTTCATTAAATCAGGGACTTTAAGCTTGAAGAATCTTAGACTCTGAAATGCATTTCTGAGTTAATAAGTCCGTCTTGGTAAAAGTTATGACGTCGTCTGATATGATCAACCATGAAGTACATTACAAAGGTAATGTGAGTGCAGGAACGGGCTCTCTGAGCAGAGTGTATATTTTCATTATCAAAAACATTGAGCCATTTATCCCAAGAAGTCAGAATAATCATTAATAGGCCGGAATTTATGATGCCAGATCCTCAACTAATGTGAAAGACTCCAGGTGTTACTAATAGCTGTACGGAAATGTGTGCCGGGGTCTACGGCTAAAACGGAGGTAATAGAGGCGCTCTTAATCTCCGCAGATGAAGAGCCATTTCACTGACACGTTGATTGGATTTTGAGGACCTTAACCGAGGACTACCGGAAAGCGTGTTTAAATGGCGATGAATGGGGTGACTTTTAAAGTCATGTGTTTTTTTGCACTTAGAAAAGCATTAAACCTACTTTAAAATTATTTTGTGTTAAGCATAGCCCGGTGATGGCACTTATGTGAATGGTGACTGAAGTTCAGATCCAACTTGGGTCATTTCCCGGTCCCATGTTTTTGTTCCTGAATGAATCAGTGTTTTTGATTAAATCGATTGGGTTTTGAGAATGAATCAGTGATTCGCTCATAAAGACAGACACTTGTTTTGGTACCTTCTTCACCAAATGTTTGCAATTTCAGATGCAGCGATTCACTTGTTCCTATCCAGATGAATCAGTGATTTCGAATGAATCGATTCAGTTGTGGGAATGATTCAGTGATTCACTCATTAAGACCAGTTTATTTCCTAAATGAATCCACATTTTTTAATGAATCGATTTGGTTTTGTGAATGATTCAATTAATTCACTCATAAAGGAAGTTCCTGAATTAATCAGTGTTGTTGAACAAATCTACTGAGTTAATGAATCAGTGAATCTCTCTTAAAGAAGTTCACTTGTGCCCACCTTGCATAACTAGACTATGTAACCTACAGAAGGAGTCACTGAAAATCTCCACCATTAATGCACAGATTGTTTGTAATTACTCAGTGTCTAAATATAGAGTTTGAAGCGAACAAATGATTCTGAATCCATCAGACGGTACTCAATCCTGTACAAGGTGTCATTCTATCAGTTCAAAATAAACACATTTTCAACATGAATAATTTCTAAAGGAGTATTTAATTAACAAAATGGCATGTTATTGTGAAATAAAAAATAAAAAAAAATCCATTCAATCAAGTGATATATGTTGCAGGTATGAATGATAACCGTCAAGCCCAAGCAGACCGACTCTATAAAACATTGATTAATTCTCCACTTCACAAGAAGTCATATTGATTTCACAGTCCCATAATTAAATCACAATTATCCAATTTTTATTTATTTATTGCCGAGTAAGAGTTTGAAAAGGTGTGGATTAATCAATGTAGGTCACCAATACTAGTTTGGTGTCAAATGAATCAAGTGTATCGAAAAGAGCTGTCGTAGTCTGCTGAAATTAACATGCCATCAAACAGCCGAGTTCACATGCTTGACTACCTCTGTACTTGACCGAGTTAATAATCAGTACTGGTTATGTGACCTTTGGCCATTTTAAAGTCGTAAGTTGGAGGATATGGTTTCTGCATGATCAGGGAATTGTCCACTATTATTTGCTAAGGGTTAAGGCAAAAAAAGAACTAGTATGAACTATACACTGAATACAAGTTTAGTGAACTGTTTCTTACATTTAGTTGCGTTGAGATATTTAAACAGCTACTTCACAATTTCAAACACGAACATTGAGCTGACTTCTCTTGTTCCACAGGAAAACAACAAAACAAAACAAAACAACAGCATTTGTGTTTGGACTGACTTGAATGCGAGTAAATAATGAGAATTTCTATTTCTATACAAGTGTGAGATATGACTGTAAAGCACCAACCGTGCCTCAAAACAACCGAAACCTTTTGAGAGTATACCACTGCCATTACCAACAAACTTAATGACACAACAACAAAGGCCTTGAATATTAGGATGAGGCGGACGGATCTTGTGCACCTGTGGCTGGAGAACCATCATGAGTCGTAATCAGAACTTCTCTGTGAGGAAAGTCACTGGGACAGTTTTGGAAAGCTTGAAGTAGATGAAAGGGAACACAGCGGTTCAGGATCAAACGCCTGGGCTCTAGTCTCTGCCTGTGTTTGTACTAGGAATGCATATATACTGCATAGCATTTATATCTGGAGCCTTTGTAGAGTTGGAGGCCACAGACGCGACTCTTATTATGCACTAGTGCAGCAACAAACCTGCCCCTTCTTCCGACCGCCTCTAATCCTCAAAGGCGAAGCAGAGACCAAAGGCAAATTCAAATAAAAACAGACACAGCACAGAGGCGTACAGCAGCACACATTGTTTGTGTTCATAATACATTAAATGTCATGCCTGTATAGATGATGGGATTGTGGGTAATTGATCTGAATGAATTTCTCTTAAATCAGCGCTCGAAGTGGAAGAATACACATTTTAAAAGGAAAAATTACTATATTTAGTCATTGAAAAAATGTATTAATCAAATGTATTAATCAATCGCGTTTGAAATTCAACCTATATAAAATTGTATTAAAGGATTAGTTCAGTTCAGTGCAGCTTCAAAGGGTTCTACGTGATCCCAGACAAGGAACAAGGATCTTATCTAACGGAACGATCGGTCATTTAAAAAAATAAAATAAAATAAAAATGTATATACTTTTTAACCACAAATGCTCGTCTTGCACTAGTTCTGTGATGCGCCACGCATTATGTAATGACGTTGGAAAGGTCACGCGTGACCTTGGCGGAAGTACCGCGGTAGGGTGGAAAACTCTCATTTTCTCCTCCAACTTCAAAATCGTCCGACATCGTTGTTTTACTTTTTTTTGTGTGTGTGTGTGTGTGTGTGTAAAGGGCATTTGACGTAGTTTTTGACATTCGCTTTGTAGACGCTGAATCGATACTTCTACCTACGTCATGAGTGACTTTTCCAATGTTATTACCAACTGCATGTATTTGAAATACAAAAACACAGCAAAAACAGTAATATCGTGAATTTTTTTTTAACTATTTTAAATTTTGTAAACAGTTGGGCTGCTTCATATTTTTGTGGAAACTGGAAAAAAAAATTTCAGGGTTCTTTAATAAATAGACATTTCAGAAGAACATAATTTAATTGAAATCTTTTGTAACGTTATAATTAATAACTAAATGACTTTAGTGTCACTTTTATGCAATTTAACGTGTCCTTGCTACATAAAAGTATTAATGTCTTTATATATCTAACTATATAAAGTTATGTGTGTGTGTGTGTGTGTATATATATATATATATATAATATAAATATATATATATGTATTNCAGAATGCACTACCTATTTTGAATTTCTTTGAATTAAAATTCTTCTTCCTGTTAGTTTGATTCAAATTCACACTTATGAGTTGAAACTAAATATTGCCAAACCCTGAGCAAGAATAATTCCCTCTACTGTGAATGTTTCCCACTTCCAGCACCATCCATTAAGTACAGCTTGGTGGTTTAATCATGGTTGATATCATTCTGTTTGAGTGTGCCATGCAAAGTGTGTCTGACAGGGTGCATTAGTTGTCTATGGAGGTATCTTCTGAGTAGACAGCAAATTCACACCTCACTGGAGAGCAAATGAGGCCCACCTTCATTGAATCACCAGTAGCATAAGCACTTGACGTAACTTTTTTTTGCAGTGCTCTGTCGTTCCAGATCGCAGTCTCTTGTCATCTTCGGGCGAGTGTGTCTGCGGAAGCAACAATGGAGGGTTTCTGTACTTCTGCGGCGTGTTAAAGATGCCCCGTCGCCATGGCAAGCCGAGCGTGGCTGCCGGCTGAAATAAATGATGCCGCGGCTTACCTGTCGGAAAGAGTGATTCGGCGCGTCGGACTGTTGCAGTCGGCACGGTGACAGGCAGGCCCATCATGCTCTAGTAATGGGGTCAAACAGGAAGACGGGGATTTGATGCCCGGTGAGGCCACAGGGCCGTGCCCTCGTTGAGCAGTACGAGCGGCCCGATGGAGTCAGCCTGACCTGTTTATTACCGTGTTTTTCTGCTTCGCTGCAAACCAGTAATGATTGTCACACTGTTTGATTGACAGTAGCTCTCTCCCCTCGCTCACTCACCGGATCCAACTTGAAAGTGGTTGATGGTGGACGAATTGTGCCTGTTGACCCATCTCCATGCCCCGCCAAGGGTTCAATTTACCTCCCCTGACAAGCAAATGATAAGTTGCGGCCCCACGCGTTCCCAGCACCCTACCTCGCACTCAGGAAAACACTCTACCGTCAGAGCCGATTCTGCGGCCTTTAATTAGCCTGGCAGTTTTACTTGACTGAACAAGTTCAAAAAGCTAATGATGTTTACATACATGATCTACAAGTCTAAACAACATGCCTGTTTTCAATTAAGAAAAGACTAGTGCCTTGAACATCCATATTTACAACTTGAGAAAAACCAAGCTAAAACCAAGAGCATAATGATTGAAATCTTACTCTGGAGCAGTTCGTTCTTAGTTTAGCGCTCTAACATACAAAAGGATCCAACTGTCTGAATGTGGGATTTTATTTCATTTAAACTTGAACATTTGGAAATAATGTAATGCTAGTAATTTGACTTATTTTGCTGCTACACAATAAACGATTTTTTGCTACAATATATCAGTTTAAAAAGAACACAGCAGCAGTCTTGTATTTGGCAAGAATTATAGTAAACCATAATGGTTAAAGGGGTAATTCACCAAGAACTGCACAGAAGTCCAGCACATTACATTTCCAGATGGACGTCTAATAGTGTATTTAGGTTTTTTTTTTTTCCTTTCCCAGGGAAGTTGATGGGACCTTGGCAATAACTCAAACTGCATAGTCATTAGGAAAGAAATTCAACAACACCGTGAGTGTGTGTCAGCCTGAGAGTTTCGTTTCCAGACTTCACATTGTTCTCAGCAAGTACTTTATTATTAAGGTTACCTTGTGCCTTCCTGCAAATGAGATTGACAAATATGGGTCAGGCAGTTTTATTCATTCAGGAAGAGTGAAAAGCTTTTGCAGTATGAAAGGTAATATGTTCTTAACCGTAATGGCCACAGACGCTTCTGAACAAAACCTCAATGAATCAACCAGCTGGTCAAGAAGTTATTAAATTAAAGAGTCTGCTATGTAAACGTGACATTAAAACCTTAATGATTTACATAAGCCATGTCAAGTTATTTGCCATATGTAGAAATTAGGTGAAATGAAGTCTATGGTTGCATACATTATTTATTTCAATAATATTTTTTTAAATTCCAGTTAAATGTGGATATCTCTGACTTTTAGAGCTCACTTTATATCCATGTGTATCATATAGAGTTATGGTTATAAATGGCTCTTTGGAAAACATCACGGCCAGGAAAAAACTACCAGATCCAAAGCAAGATCACAGCATTCTCTCTTTCTTAGATCAAAAAAGATGTCCAACATGCTGAGTTACTTTTTCTTAAAAGAAGCGCCTTGGGCAAGTTCTTCTTTAAGGATCCAAAACAGACAGATGTTTCAGAATAAAGTGGCCTCAGTAGTTGCTTTGCATCACCAAGTTCAGTCATTCCACAAACTCGCAAACACACGCAACGACCTGCGCAATCTTACACCTCCGTTTTAATTATGAAAGTAGGTGATTAGCAGCTGTCTGACAGGAAGGACTCCGCCAGATCTCTGTGGCTGCGAGCAGATCGTGGTGATGGCTGTGGCGCTGGATGTGTGCTAACTTGCAGAGGCACAGATGCTTGGGCCTTAAATAGCATTATATGCTAATTAATACGTCCAGTGGCTCTCACTGTCAGTCACACTGCTGGCACTGCAAGCCTTCGTTAGTGGTGTGCCAAGCTGATGTGCTGGTCTTTTGAGTTTTGAGCTCTTCTAATAAGTATTTAGGTCTCAGTGTGGACTACATTTAATTGTGGACTGTGGGTTATATTGAGTACAATGGTTAAATTTTTGCTTATTGCTGGTAACTTGCTAATTACTTGCCGCATAAATAAATAAATGGACATGAAATATTGATTTGATATAATGTATTTTGTGAGACAACAGAGACTGTGATACGAGAGGCATGAAACCAAAAAAATGGAAAACTCAACACTGCATAATGTAACTGTATTCTGGGTGGTTGCCAAGGTGTTGCTATGCAGTTGCTAAACTGTTCTGAATGTTTAGCACATTGATATATGGTTGCTAGGGTGTTTTGTTTTGTTGCCACGCTGGTTAGGGTATTCTGGGTGGTTGCCAGGGTGTTGCTATGCAGTTGTTAATCTGTTCTGAATATTTAGCACATTGACAGAGTGTTACTAAGTGGGCTAGGGTGTGCTATGTGATTTTCAGGGTGTTGCTATGCAGTTGCTAAAGTGTTTTGAATGTTTAGCTTGTTGTTATGTGGTTGCTAAGTGGATTAAGGTGTTCTGGTTCATTGCCAGGGTGTTGCTAAGCAGTTGCTAAACTGTTCTAAATGTTTGGCATATTGCTGTGTGGATTCTAGGATGTTGCTAAGTGGGTTAGAGTGTTGTGGGTGATTGCCAGGGTGTTGCTATGCAATTGCTAAAGTGTTCTGAATGTTTAGCTTATGTGGTTGCTAAGTGGATTAGGTGTTCTGGGGCGTGTTTCCCGAAGCGAACTACGGTCGCAAGTTCCATCATTACCAATAGAGTTCAATGGGACTTACGACCATGGTTCACCAACGATGCTTTCGGGAAACGCACCCCTGGTTGATCACCAGGGTGTTGCTAAGCAGTTGCTTAAGTGTTCTAAATGTTTGGCATATTGCTGTGTGGTTTCTAGGATGTTGCTAAGTGGGTTAAAGTGTTGTGGGTGATTGCCAGGTTGTTGCTATGCAGTTCCTAAAGTTTTCTGAATGGTTAGCTTGTTATGTTATGTGGTTGCTACGGTGTTGCTAAGCTGGTTAGGGTGTTCTGGGTGGTTGCCAGGGTGTTGCTAAGCAGTTGTTAATGTGTTCTAAATATTTAGGATGTCACTATTGTATATGGTTGCTAGGGTGTTGTTAAGTTGGTTAGGGTGTTCTGGGTAATTCCCAGGGTGTTGCTATGCCATTGCTAAAGTGTTCGGGATGTTTAGCATTTGTTGCAGTGGTTTAGGGTATTCTGGGTGGTTGCTTACTGGCTAAAGTTTGAATTAAACTATATATATATATATATATATGTTTTTTATTATTATTTAATATATTAAAACATACATTATTTAAATAATAAGTATTAAATTAAAAATGTCTTTGATGGTGGGATGATATCTAGAAAGTATGTTCACAGTGCTGTAAGCGCTCTCAGAAGCTGCCAAAAGAGAGTTTAGCTCCTCCCTCCAAAGGTAATGTAGAAAAGAAAGTCAGCAAATTCTGCTTTCTGTGTTTGACTGTTCCCTAATACCTACACAATAACCCCGTGGGGTATACTCGGGCACAAAGTTGTTTTGCTTGTAAAAAAGCAAAGCGGTCCCCGAGGGCTCCTCATCGCACAAACGCCTGTCTGCCACCCCTCGGGAACAACTCCCAATCATCAGGGGTCTCAAACACGACAGCCAATCACAGCAACCCTATTTTTATTCTCCGCCTCTTGTTTTCATACTGTGTGGGGTCAACAGACAACAGCTGAGGGATTTTTGAGTTGCTTTCCCTGTGTAACTTCAGTCAGTTTAGGTTGAAGGCTTAGTTTTTTGGTAATGTGAAAATAAAGTGTATATGATGCAAGTGTGCTTAAACTACAGTATAGAAATATTTTATTGCTCAGAGGTTGCTCTTTCAAAGCTCAAAAGACTTCTAAAGTCTTCTAAAGGAGCTATGCTATCTCAGATGTTTCTTCTAAAAGTCATTAGATGTATAGAACTATACAATTAAAATGGATTGCACAGCATGATAACTGTTTGATATCTTTTACACATTTTGGTATTTTGTCAAATCTGAGCACAGTTTGAGACATTGTTGAGATATTTTCTGAAACTATGGAGACAAAGCTGATTAGCACTTAATCTCATTGCTGTCTAGAAGAAACAACTGAGATATTAAAGATATAGCCTTTGTGATTTTTATCTCCTATGGGAAAACATTGTTATTCTTTACAGTGTCTGTCATTAGCATTACATTCAGTAAATTGCACCATAATATGTATTGTATTGTAATGGACAGTGTGAACATAAACCTTCCTCGATGTTGACATAATGCCAAAGAGCTTTGCAATGTTTCTGTCTTCTCTCATAGCACTAAATATCTCTCTTCCTTTCCTTTCTCTCCTTTCTCGGGTTTAGCTGCTGGACTATATCGCCACTTTATCACCCTTTTTGGCAGATGAGAAAGCAGAGTTATTAATAATTTTGTCTGTGTGCTACAGATGTTCCACAAATGAACAGGGCTGCGTTGAGTTCTCATGACACCGGGGCGCCTCAGGTGCTAAGCGCAGACCCAAATCTGTCTCCCTCCTCCTAGTACTGTCTCACCCCTCTATAAATGAATGAAACAGGAAGAGCTGAGGTGAGGACAGGAAAACAGACACGCCCACACATCCTCAACTCCCGAACGATTGAGAAAAGATGGATTGGGAGTAAGGGTAGGATAGAGTTGTGTGGTTGACCACATCCTTCCTCTGTCAGTTCAGGTTTTTGGAAAACCTCAGTTTAACATTCATCAGATGTTCTTCAAATATGATTGATGCATTACATTTATAAACACTTTTATCCAAAACGACTGTATTCACTGTAAAGTTTTAGCATTCTTAGCATTGAACCTATGATCTTGGCATTGCTTGCATCGTGTTCTTATGAACAAATTAAAAAATAGTTTTGAATTTCCTGAAACAAATAATGGTGTTAAAGTTTTTGGTTTTAAAACATAATTTTCTTAAAATAAAATCATCTTGAAGTATAATTTTTATGGATACACCTAATGCTTCTGCACAAATAGCATATATATATATAATTACGCCTAGCAGATCTATACAGGTGGAGCTGGGGAAGGTGGAGGGTTTCGGAGGGACTCTGAAAGCGCACTGCAAACTGCTATAGAGAATGCTAACCAGCCATTTAAATGTTGTGAGCAGATGTGACATGAACTAATCAGCTTGTGCCAAGTAGTTAATGCTGTGAATATCATCAGTTTGCGTAAGGACCCATCAGCCTGTGCCATCTAGAGTTTCGTGACAGAACTAGGCGGATGGATGGATGGATGGATGGATGGATGGATGGATGGATGGATGGATGGATGGATGGATGGATGGATGGATGGATGGATGGATGGATGGATGGATAGATAGATAGATAGATAGATAGATAGATAGATAGATAGATAGATAGATAGATAGATAGATAGATAGATAGATAGATAGATAGATAGATACTCTTAAAGTATTGACAAAGTTTGGATAAAATGGAAAAGTGTGCAAAAGAATACAATAAGAGATTTAAGTATAGTGGACATTACATTTAAACAGGAACTTTTTAACTACTGTATTTGTCAAACACACTTTTCTTGAATAATAGATGATTAAAATATTTATCCCAAAGGAAACAGTAGTGAAAGGGCATGGTGAAAAGCGAGTGGGATGGAGAAACAGAGAGACAGAGAGAAAGTGCTAACTAGTCAGAGTAAGAAAAGCATTGAAAGACATAAAATATGACTTTTCCATGAGGGGTGTGTGTATGTGTGGGAATTTGGGCCCAGCTGTGGCACACATGACTGAAGAGTTTCTTATCCCGGGCCTCATGTTTCACAATGACCTCCACTTCCGTTCTGCCCCTCGCTGCCCCGATCAGCTCTGCGCCAAGCTGTAGCCGCTGTTAAAAAAGGCCTTTCTGAGAGCAGCAGACCCATGAAGAGGTGCTGGTGTGTCAAACATCTGTTTTATCCATTACTGTGAGACTGCAGCCCTGCAGAGTACAGAAGACACAGAGAAGCATCCATAAATCTTTGGCCTCTGGTGGAAACATATTTTCCACACACTCCTCCTCCTCCTCCTCCCTCGTTCTCTTGCTAACACTTTGCCTTCATCCCACATCCCTCCATACTTGACTCTAAAGGGCCATTCACACATGCAGAGATTTGCAGTAGCAAAACAACCAAAAGTCATTGATTTTCAACAGTTGGTGATTTCTAGCAACATAAACGAAAGTGATTGTTTACGACGCGCATAGAGGTGTGTTATTTAAACTGATATTAAATCTAAATTGGTCAGAAGTGACAGTAAAGACATGTGACACTGAAGACTGGAGTAATGATGCTGAAAATTCAGCTTTGCATTACAGGAATAAACTACATTTTGAAATACATTTTTGTTTATTCTTTAAATTGTGATAATATTTCACAACATTACTGTATTTTTAACTGGCTTGATGAGAATAAGAGACTTCTTTCAACAACATTACAACATCTAACTGATATGTTACCATGGAGTACATTTTCTGTTTGTTTGTATAACGCAGTTCCAAGTATTCCATTACTCTTTAAACCTGTACTTATGAATCAAGCAAAATAAGACCAGACAAGAGTATTAAAAAAGTAAACAGTGCCAATTTTGATAAAATGTGTAGAGGTTCAGTGCAGGTGAAATGGTATCCTATGTGGGTAATTTCTTTTATTTGATCATGTCTATATCTTCAAACAGTCTCTTGGGTCTTATCTCTAGTTTAATAGAATAAATAATGCATTTTTATGGATGCTCTGTCTCTCTGCAATTTGATGATGTTGTAAGTTGGTTAAAGACATCAGGCTGAAATCCATGTTTCCATTGATATAAAGCTCTTAATTGTTTTTAGAGCATCAAATGACTTTTTCTGGCATTCTCTTTTATCTGGCAGTGTAGACAGTAATATATTGAAGGCAAAGGATATGAAAGACAGGCCAAATAAAGGACACAACGTCCAAGGTTTGTTAAATATTTCATAATAACTAGATAATTCATTTACAAAAAGACATTCATTTTCCTCCTGTATAATGGCGCACTCATCTAAAATGGAGAGCGTGAGCTCAAACTTTTGAAAAATTCAAATATTTGCATCAATTTTTAAAAGGGGTTTATATCTAATGAATTTAGATTTAATTTGGCATGGCATAAAATCCATTTGTACCGCTTTTAATTAAGAATGCAGTCCATGCAATTAGAATTATGGGTAGAGCCTTCATCAGCGGGTCCTGGGAGAACCGCAGTCGGAAAAATTATGTTAATGCTTTACACTGAAAACACTTCGAATGGAGGGCAGCTTTTTTCTCATCTCTTGCAGACAATGAGGTGCTGCTGAAAGCTTCCTCCTAAGCCTCTTTCCGAACGCAACATTTGAAGCGTGTTTGTTCCTTTGTTTACAGCAACCCTGCACATGGAACATATGTCTGACGTGTGTATAGATCTGGGTTTGCGTGTGACGTTAATGCGTGTTTAAGTGTTGTTTTACAAAATGCAGTGACACTGAGGCTGAGTGCTGTGTTATTTATAAAGGGCTGAGCAGCTCTTCAAGGCATTGACTCTCTTCAACTTGGAGCAGGAATAATGAATCTTTAAGCCCAGAAAGAGTGAAAAGAGGAAAAAAACTGCAGTTTGCACCATGCTGTGAGAGCCATTATTACACAGTGCAGCCCATTTTAACCGTAATGAAGTTTTAGAGCAAAGTTCAGTCAAATTAAGTTCCTTATCAAATGATACAAGCTATGTATCATTTGTATTTTGTGTATTTGTGTACTTAATACAGCGATTAAAAGATTTAATTTGTGTAAATGTTTTTGCATTTAATTTTCTTCAGTGGTGTATATGATTCATAACAGGCTTCTCTCAGTATCCAAGATATATACATGCAACATCATTTTAAAATACAACTGTTATTTTATTATGCAAACATGGAAATAAATAAAGTAATTTATTTGTTTCATTTTTTACATACAATTTCAAAATTCAAAAAATGTAAATGGTTACATAAGAAAAGTGCATGGCACACTACTGAATTTAGACCGTGTGTACACCAAAGCTTTTTTTCCCCCACTGCTGCCGTATTTTTCCAATTGTTTTCAATGGGAGCGCCACGTTTTTAACGCTCATCACTTTCACTTTTTACCCAGCTGTCCAATCACAGCGGAGGAGGGGCGGGACAAATACACCACCGACCAACTGCCACTTTCTGCTTGTACAACGTCAACAGATGACAACAAGCATAATAACGGTTCAAAATCATTTAAAACAAGAGCCAGAGCAAATACTTTATATTGTATTGATATTTTTTATTTAGAAACAATACAGAAACAATCTGTGAAATAACATACTAGTAACTCCTCCACGGATATTCCATATCATAGCAAGCAAAGTGTCTCAACTGAAAAAAATGCTGCACTGCCAAAACGCTCTCAAGCGCCCACAGCTAGGCATTTTTAGCAGAGCGCCTAGCATTTTCAGCTGGCAAAAAAAACGCTTTAGTGGACACACGGCTTTACTTTAGTGTATATAATGTATTAAAAATAATTACAGTTTACAACTGTTTTTTTATGCGTAGTATAAATCCACTACCGCGCATACATGTTAAAAACATCTAGCACGTAGTGGAATCCAATCTATACTACGTCATCGCCCTAGAGACTTTGTCTGCAGTGAGGGCTGACTCGAATGTTTCTGCATGTTTCACAGATGCACCAGTAGGTAGCGACTGTGTTTATGAGTGAGTAAATGAACCATTCATTCAACCGATTTGCTGATTTATCCAAGAATTAAACAAATTTGAGTTGGTCATTGAATAATTCACTCAACCGATTAATTCGTTCAAACACTGATTCATACGCTTAAAAACACAGTTTGTGTTGCTTGATAGTTGTTGGTGGAGCAAAAATAACTGGCAATTTTGCATTAATGATGTAAGTTACTTAACATTAACTTCTTTGTTTATTGAAGTGTTGAATAAAAACAATATCATGCCAGCACAATTGCTTTGTTGTTTTGAATATAAGATATTTAGAACAACAGCACTTGCTTTTAAAATATTTCAACCTTACCTTCTTTGTTTGATGCTAATTAATTTGTACAGACACTTTACAAAGTCTTTGCATATATAAACCTTCAGCGTAACTGACTTTGAGTCTTTCATCTGCTGTATTCATGAATGCACATGAACTGACAGTGGACTTAAGACCTCCGTACAAACTTTGACATCAAGCACAAGTTCAATTTGCCTTCATGCATGTTGATACAGGCTGCAATGAATAGATTTTAATGCTTTCAGCTCATTCCAAGTACTTCAAAGCAAACCAAGAGAAGAGATAATGCAATTAGTGACTGAATTATGAAACCAGTCGACCTGTACACTAACACTGTATATATAGAATATAAAACTGTAAATGCTCTTTTTACTGTACGCTGGGGGGTTGTTTCTATCTGATATTTAACTGTCATTGTCATAACTTAATGCGCTCAGGTGTGAATCCTTCCAAGGGTTAGAGTGAACTCTTTTTAATGTCTTTTATTTCTAGACTTATTTGTATAGCCCTTTATTTGGTATTAAGGATGGGCATTTTTGACTTAGCCAGGTAAAAATGTTGACTTAATATTCAGATTTTATCATATGAAGTACATTTTTAGGTTACCTGACATTTTTACAGTGTGGTAACTGAGCCTTATCAACAGTAATGGTGTATTCCATTCAAAGTCGGATGTGGGATGTTCCTGATTTATCCTTCAACTTTTAGTGGATAGCGTATAAGGAAACAAAATGGCAATGCTACTTTTAGTTTTGCAGGTGTTTGATTGTTAACAAAGAAACTAGCACAGGTGTACAGAGATGTTTAGTTTCCCATGTTTTCACACCTGTCTCTGCAAATATTTGCTGAACAGGATTTTTTTTTTTTTTCATGTTATGTAGGAACTTTGAATCAGTTTATATTCTTAAAAGTGAATGTTCCTCTGATGTCACTGCATCTTGGTGACATCAGAGTCCCTAATTTCCAATTGGAAGTCTCACTGGCTTTTAACTGCAATTCCACGTAGGAAGTTGGAAAGGCCACCTTTCCAAGTTGAATGTACATAAGCCCAAATCTTGCATTATAGCTCAGAAAATGTGACTCTTTTGATTGAAACAGAACTACAGCTGGATGAAGTTCCTTTTCCATTCTGTGAAAGCCATCTCTACAGTAGAGTGGCCTAATCCTCCCAGCATGACAGAAGCCCATTTTCCCTTCATTTCGCTGCTGCGCTGTAGGTGGCTTCCAACTTTTGAGTCATGGCTTTAATGGGAATGGCATCTGGCTGGATCTCCGCTCCCTCCTGAACGCCCACGCCGAACCGACGTGCAGGAACACTCTTCCTATTTCCATTAAAGTTCATTTAACCTCTACACACACACATACAGCGAGTTTAAAAACCACAGTATTCACTCCCTTAAACACACACTGATGTAGGCTTGATGTTTCTGAGGAGCGGAGAGCTACGCGGTGTGTTTGGGGGCTTGAGCGAATATACAGGTTTGCTCTGGGAAACATGGTTTTCATTGGCAGCACTTGAGAAATAAATAAGCGGAAACCCAAAAGAGTCCAGTGAATATGCATTAAAAAGTAATGTGAGTGCCCTCTTGTGCATTCTGTGGGGAAATTAGCTCCAGGGTTTAATATGAAGTCAGAGTACTAGAGTATTACTAGACCATTATCAAGACATTCTCAACACTCACTCTGTCATTTCCTACGAGACTAATTTGTCTCTTTAAAATGGGTCGCATAAAAGTGTACATTGTGCTGGGTGGATTATTAAATGGATGCAGAGAGAATGAATTGTCTGATTGTTAGATTTTCTTATAAAGCACTTTTCAGTAATACACCACCATGTTACGTCAACCTAAAGACGTCTGGAAAAATTATACTGCAATCACACAGGAAATATTAGTCAGCTATTAAACTTTAAATGTGATGTGTAATATTTTCAGTGTTAAAATATATTCACTTATAATTTACAGAGACAAAAAATAATCAAGCTGAAGCTTTATTTTTTTATAATTATAAAATTATAATTGTTTGATGCGTTGTTTGCCATGATGCGTATTTTTATTTACATCTCACAAACTGGTCGGTGGAGGAGACATTTACTAAATATTTGCTTTTCGTTTAGGATTCATTTAAACAGAACTTTCAGTATCTAAAATCGGATTGGATTCATTACGATTGATGAAAATGAGAGCATGCCACTCTAAAAAAATAAACAAACAAAGAGATATACCCTAAAAACAATGCATTCTGGGTAATATTTGTCACTTTAAAGGTGCAATATGTAAGAATTTTGCAGTAAAATATCCAAAAACCACTAGGCCAGTGTTATATATTCTATTCACTTGAGTACTTACAATATCCCAAATGTTTCCAACTATTTGTAAATCTTGAGAAAATTGCAATTTTAACCAAGGCTCCGGGACGTGTGAGAAGTCGCCTGTCAATTGCGTCATACCCGCGTTACCCTCGGTTTCCGGTTTTATTTTGTAGAAACCATGGAAACACCAAAGACGTGTATATTACGTTTTAATAGGCAAGGGAACAACTGTTTTGATATATTTATAGACAGAAAACGAATTATTGTTATATAGCTCAAGACGTTTAGTCTTATTGTTTAAATCGAATTTTCTTGATTTTTTGCGAGTAACATGCTTTACCATGCCTCAGAGAAAAACACTATTTTGTGAAGTAGCTAACATAGCATAATCAGATGCAGCTTTATTTTTAGTAACAGTAATACAGAATTCTCTCCATCATACAATACGTTTTAAAATTAATTGCGTGCCATTTATCAACACAAGCCATCCAGCATTTAATATGATATTCTAAAATCGCAGTGTGTAACAAGTGTCTCACAGCAGCCGCTGTAACGTTATAACATCATTTTCAACACACTCAAATGTATCTAATATGACAAACAGAACTGTGTTACCTCATACTCATGACCCGAAAAGCGGAAGTGGCGCCGGCGACTGTGACATAATAAAAGTTCAGCTGCTCGCGGCATGTTGCGCAGTCGCTCCAGCGGCCTCGTTCAGCTCCAGCAAAACTCGGTCCTGCTCTGCTTCATACTACAGTAACGTTAATAATCGCATCCATGAACATGATTTCTTCCCGAGTCCTATCCCGATTATTTTCCACCGGCTGTGAGGTGAAGACCACATGTCCCAAGATTCCGCGCTCAAACTTCGCGTCATCAAACTATGCCTTTGTTTTGAATAGGCCTCTAGCGGCCTCTAGTGGACATAAAATTTTACATATTGCACCTTTAAGAAAAGAGGCCTATAGGCTACTTCCTCGAAAACGACTACTCAGAATGCATTGTAATTAACAGAATGCATTGTAATATACAGAAGTAATATACCTAATATAAGTAATATAAAAACAATTCATTCTAGATAATGTTTGTCGATTTCGAGAAAGTAGCCTATAGGTTACTCAGATATTACCCAGAATGCATTGTTTTTACTATATATTACTGTTTCAATGTGTTTTACTATATATTTACTGTGTAAATTTGTATCATTTTTTACAGTTATTTTTTAGGGTGATATAGTGTTGGACTTGAAGCGGCACTTCGCAGACCAATTGGTAAATGATATCAAAGTACCGCAAGAGCGATTTGAAAGCATACGGAGCCGTCTCGCGGTACTTTGATGTCATACACCGATCGGTCTGCACAGCACCACTTCAAGTCAAACACACCTAATGACTCAACCAATGGCCAATGAATTTGAAGCAGTAATATCTGTATTTAAAAAATAATAATTTAAAAAGCAGCTAAATAAAATAGATGCAGCAAATATTAAACACACTTTGAAGGACCCTGATTTCCTGATTTGGCAACTATGGATAACCAGAAGTTAACAACTGTTTTGTAGCATTTCCAACTGGATTGATAGCCCAAGTGCATAATTCTGATCTTTAAATCCGTCTCTCTGGTTCTGTATGATAAATGTCAACAAAGGATTACAGATTGAAAGCCCGTCTGGGTGAAGGAGACTTTAGAAGAGGCACTTTCCCCAAGAGAGTGCTAATACTCCACAGACAAATGTAAAAGATTTACTGTGCTTGAGCATCTAACACAATTTCTCTGCTTTTCTCATTTGGATCCAATTGACACATTTGGAATTCCTTTTACACTAATGAAATGCTTTCAATTTCTCTTACTGTATGAAATGACCTCACATAAAGAAGAGAATTCATTCTTTGAGTAACAGAGTACTTGAATGTGTATGTATGTATGTATGTGTGTGGCTGTTTCAGAGTAATTGTTGTGGCATTGCACTGTGGGAGAAGAGCCACATATTGATTGTGGATTGAACAAATAGTTCATTTTATCAGGCCTGACTGTCCCCATTCTTCTACATGCTAAATAATGAATAAGCCCATCCGTCAATGTTTCAAGGTATTTATTGCGGTTTCCCTTTAGCTTATATAAACCGACGGAGGCTTTAGCTTAAAACCGCTAGGAAAATTGCTGCGATTATTCCATGAAGCTCTGGCAGGGTGTCCAATGAATAGCCTTGTTCATCATCTTTGTCTGAAATGTTTGATTTAATTCACTTAGTATTTATATTCGTATGTAATATGTATGACAGTAGAGGCCTGCAAAATACATTTGGGTCTTGGGTAACAGTTAAAAGTGTTTCCAGGTGAAAAAACACTAGGATGTAATGGTACAAATTGAGGTCCAGCGTTGTAGAGGACACATACAAAATGAAATTTTAAAGTACTTATATTATTTTACAAGAAATGATTAAATATATTGCACATTTTCTTACATTTCTTTGCAACTGTAAACAGTCTACAGTTCCAATGAACTATATTACATGGTGGAGGATTACTTGGTTGATGGTTATTACTTGGAAGATAACTTTTATAAGTGCAATGATCCATGATAGGCTGTATCTTGCAGGGATTTTACCATGATTAAGGAAGTTAGAAGTATTTGAACACCCTTTACCCATGGTAAAATCACTGTAAGATGCAGACTCTCTGTTCTGTTTGATTAAAGTGTTTTTATTAGGTGAATTAATGTCACAATTTGTCAGGTTTCTTTTCTTTTATTTACACCGAGTTGTCAACTGATTTACCTGAATTATGCCAAGTAAATTGTCACTGTTTCATCCATTGCAAGCTATACTACAGTCCATCAAGAGATTCATTATTTATTCAAAGTTCTCAAATGCTTAATGTACCTGAAAATATATAGTCTGGATCACTGTTTGAGCACTAAATAATTTCGCTGATCAATATTACTGGTAATATGACATAGAATAACATGCGGTCAAGGGCTTGAATATTTCATCAGATATGGTTGGAGAAAATTTTCAATAGTCGTTTTAAAAGTAATCTCCTTGCACTTATGAGTAGAAACGCTTTAACTCCACATAGCCCATTAACGCAAGTGAATTATGGATTTTTTTTCCTGGATTCTGAACATCGGGATATGAGCGTAACCAAGTAGAAATGATATTACATATATTATACAGGGGTACACAGAGAAAATGAATGGATGTATATCCCACTAACACTAGGGGAATGAGATTGCCAAGGCTTTCCCCAGGGATCCTGAGCATCCTGAAGATTTCTTTGAACTTGGGTTAGAATTTAAAGGAGTAGTTCATCCAAGAAATTACAATTCTGTCATTATTTACTCACACAAAAAATTGAGGGTCACACTTTATAGTAGGTGTTCTTAACTACTATGTACTTGCATCAAAAACATAAGTACAATGTACTTATTGCGTACATATTGTATTGCAAAACACTTTTGCTATTATTGAGGTGGGATTCAGGTAAAGTTAGGGACAAGTTTGGTCATACTGTTTAAGGTTTAAAGGTGGGTTAAGTTGCAAGGAAAGGCTCAACAGTGTAATTACATGCAGATATTTTAAAATATACAAGTACAATATAAAAACATGTATGTACACAGTAAGTGCATTGTATCAAATTATTAATTTAAATGTTAAAGACACCTAACATAAAGTGGGACCAAATTGAGGTTTTGAATGACGTGTAAATGTAAAAATGCCAAAAATTTCCTCTTTTGGGCTGAACTGTTCCTTTAAGGAAAGCTTAAGCAGTTCATCCAAACTATGTAGGCCAACCCTATTGTGTGGGGACTGGATTATTAACCCCTCTGAGTTTCAGAATGCCAGTATTATTTCTGCTTTAATGGAAGTCCAATGGGCTGAGATTTAGGCATGTGTTCCGGACAGGATTGCACTCTTATTAATTCAATCTTGATCTCACGACACTTACATTTTGCACATGGAAAAGATTTAGGCTTTGCTTTTAGTCAGTCTCTTGTGGCAGTGTTCAAATAACTTCCAAATCTTGACTCATCAGATTTTCTGTAAGCACCTTAAACGGTTCAGCAGACAGGGCCTTGTTTGTGGCATTCATTACAAAATTATAAATTATTACTGTGCACTTTTTAGTTGAACAGCACAACTTTGACAAGAAATGACAAATAACACAAACTGAATCCAACTGAATAGTCAATTTTATAATGGTTTAAATTTGATATGCAGATGTTTCAATGCAATTGCACATTAAATGGCTCGGAGGGAGAACGATATTGCTTGTAAAGTAGCCCGATGCCCTATAAAACAAACACAATTACTTCCAGGCCTGCACACACAAATCTCAAGAATCCCAAAGTAATCATTTCCTCTGTAATGTTTTTGTAAGGGATATATGAACTTGAGCTCTCCTTTTTTTACCTGCTTTTCATACATTAGGATTCTTGGGCTGCTGTGATTTCAGACTTGTTCTCATATCTAAAAATGGATTGTCATGCAACTCTCAGATCAGAGCCAGATGAACCATCATGAATCAAATCAGATGTTAAATGGTGGACTGGTGTAATACTAGACTGAAAAAAGTGAAGGAGTTAGAATCTAAAGGAATCGTTCACCCAAAACTGAAAATTGTTCCAATGTCTTATGCTAATATGTTTTCCAGAGGAAGACAGAAAGACAATTTTTGAAGAATGTTCAGACAACTTTTTCTCTACAACATCAATACATGGTGACGACTGCTGTCAAGCTCCAAAAAGGGCCATAAAGGCACTACAAAAGTAGTCCATATGACTTTAAACATCATAGCTTTGTGTGAGGAACAGGCTAAAAGTCATTTTTCACTGAAAATCTTCATTCAATCTCATCCTCCCTTCTACATTTGAACTGGTGCATCACAGTTACAATGTACTATACACACACACACACACAACATGAATGACGTTTGATAACATGGAGCATTGCATCAATGCACCAAAGTAAGATTATAAGCTAAATTAAGGTCTGTTTTTCATACAAAGCTATATGGTTTTAGAAGTTTCTAAATCAATATAATCTCATGGCAATGCATAACTGTTTTATGTTTTAGCCAATGGTGGCTAATTCATATGAATTCGTACAATCTCATTCATACGTTTTTGTATAATCTATTTACGCCCCAGTGACGGTGGAGTATGTTTAGGTGTGGACTTCACGTTTCCGTACAATAAATTCATACGAAATCGCCACTTCGTAAAATAGTTATGTTTTTCCATGAGATCGGGTTGTGTAGACTACTGGTGGGGCTTGTTTTTGACAGATTATGAACACTCCTTATATTGCAAAGAGCTGCAAAAAGATTCTTCAAAATTAGTATACGGTGTTGAAACAGTACAGGTATGTCTGTTAATTGAGATGCAAAAGTTGAGAGTTATGCCTTGAAATTCTCCATTCTCCTGCTCTTTCTTTGTGCCACTGCCACCCAAAGAGTAACAGCAGACAATGAAGACTTGCCATCGCCGTCAGTCATTCCGAAGGCGGCCCCAATCATCAAACTGACAGCTCTGCAAGAGGTGTGAGCCCAAGAAAGAGCTAAATAGAGAGAAGAAGTGTGTTTGGGCTGGAAATACACACACTGGAGCCTCTGTCCTCCCTGGAGAGTCTTCTCATATAATCTTAGAATTAATTCTATTTGAAATACTTAAAATAAGTAAGGTGAGGGTGTGTGGCGGAGGTACCCGCTTCTTTCCTAATGAACACATACCTTTCTCAGAGTGTCCTTGGACTGTCATCTCCAACCTTTTGAGTCTGTATCTGATTATCCAGGCAGCAATTAATCATAATTAAGCAAGTCGGAGTCTTGGAGCAGTGGAGGCGAGGTGGCAGAGGATCTGGCATACCTCCTGATCAGCTTCCCATTTTGGCAAGCGGGTACTTCGCTCGGTTCCATGATGAAGCCTGTGGTGGGGGGCAGAAAGGGNTATAAAGTGGAGGGGGGATTTGGACAGGCCCGTGGCTAACTCTCGTCCTCCTCACCTCCCTTTCAGTCCCTCTGGACTGCTCTGAAGCGTTGGCTATGTTGAGTTCCTGAGCGCTTGAATTCTCTTTGTCTTCCAAGAGGAAGCGCCGTAACAAATGACTCTTAGACCTGCAGGGGTTGTATGGATTTGGACAGAATGTACAATCTTTTCCCCCATTTTTTTTCTCCCTCAAGTACATCTATGAACAGATTTTTGGGACAAAGTCATACACTACCCAACAATCCTCTAGAAATCACAATTACAAAGTAGAAGATAATTACTAATGTTCATACTTGGGTTTAGGGATTCGAACAATAAGTATGTATCAAACTTTTAAGTGCACTGGGTGTTATGGACATAAATAATACCCCAAATTGTTTGGTTTACTGAGAGAGGTGTGCCATTACTTTTCTATGTGTTTATAACTGTTATTTTCATTGGTAAAACAATAAAACGTGCCAAAAATTGAAGGAGAGATCCAAGCCATGTCTAGCAACCAGAAAATCATTGAGATTTGGGAATGGACTCATTTGAGTAAGAAACCTAGCAACATGCTAAAAATCATTCAGAACACCTTAGCAACTGCATAGCAATGCCCTGGCAACCACTCACAACACCATTGTATTTTGGCGGCAAGTTGCATGCCTACACATTTTCTACAGCAAATGTAATTCTAGTTAACGTTTGCTTTTAAATTTGTTTTTAATTTGCATACAATGTATGAAACAGTGTTGTATTGTTAACAAAAAGTATTAAAAATGTTTTCGATTGAAATAAAGCTGAAATAAAATTAAAAATATAAATTAAAACTTTATAAAAAAAATAAAAATACAATAAATAAAATAAAACATGATATATATATATATATATATATATAAACTAATAAAAAATACAAAACCATAATAAAATTATTAAAACAAACTAAAATTTAAAATAAAACTGGAAAAATAAAAATAAATAAGATCATTAAAAATATCAATGAATACTTTAATAGTATAACACTAAAATAACAATTATATGAAAATGACTTTGAATTAACTTACTGAATTCCCAAATTGCAAAATGAAATATTATCCTCAATCTGGAGAGCAAACATAGTAACAAATCATTTCCCTGCGTATCTCACCACTCATCTACTGTCTTGTGGCTTTGTTGTGTTTTCCAGATGGTTTGTATTTTGCTGGTCAAAAGGTTTGGTATCAGAGGCCTGGGCTCATGACCCTATGATGTGTTTTTCTTTTTGCAGGCAGTTTATTATTAGAAAGTGCTTTCATTGCATCAGTAGGATGTTGTGCTGTGCATGTGATGGAGGCAGAACAGAGATTAATTCAGGGGTCAGCCGTATCTGAAGCCCTGCCGGGTAGAGGCTGAAGTCTTGCCAGGCCCTGACAGAGGTCAGTTTTGGTCGGTTCTCGCTCTCTCATTCGCCCCTGCCTTCAGCAATGAATTTCGTCACGCCTTTCCAATTGCAATGTTTTCACAAGATTCCCATCCATTCTCTTGACCAGGGTGTGAATTATGGGAGTCTGACCTCCCTAATTAAAGCTTGAACCCTCCAAGAACATAAAAAAAAAAAATATATATATATATGGGTTTAAAAGTATATTTTCAAAATAATTTACCAATAGTTTTTTTTGTCCTTTCAGGAGCTTGACGAAACCTGGTTACAACGAATTGCCATTGTATGGCAAGAGCTGCTTAACTCTTTTCCCACCAGCTTTTTTTTTTTTTGCCAGCCACCACCAATATTTTTGATATTTTTCACAAAACTTTCATGGCACCCAGAATATTTTGTTGTATGAATATCAGAACATGCAATGTATCAAAAGAAAGAACAGAGGATCGCTTTTAAACAACAACAAACATTTTGAACAAAAAGCTGAGAAAATCATGTTTTCTTTCTTTCTTTCTTTCTTTTTCTTCAAAGACTACAATGTGCATAAGCAGTGCTTATATCGCTTGTTTCTGCTCTTGTTTTCTCTTTTTTTGCCTGTGTTTTGATCCGGAGCTTCTCTACTATTTCAGAAGTTGCGTAATAGCGCCCCCTACCGTATAACAGAGAAAACACGGGGAAAAAGTAAATGGCGGGAAAGCATTGTCTCATAAATGATGGAAAATTCCGTCAGTGGTGGGGAAAGAGTTAAGGATTCTACTTAAATTCTACTTAAAAGAGGGTGAGTAAATACGTTTGGACATTGTGATGGCTTTCAAATGTTTCTTTAAGCATGGAAGGTAAGTTAAATGTTAAAGGTCGTACAGAGGATCTTTTCGTCGACTGATTTTTTAAAATGAGCGCATGCGTAAGAACAACCCCCCTCCTTCACAGCTCTTTTCGAGGGAACGCCTTCCAAAACTCGTGCACGAGTATTGGAACACGAGTGTTTGCCACCGGCATTCGCTGTGTTATTAAGCCGGGCACACATTTAACGACTAGCTAAAACATTCTAAGACTATGCTCAACATACAGCGATTGTTTCCTGCTCCTGAAGCAGATTTATATACTTTCACATGGAATTTGAACACCGACTGTAATCGCAGACTGAACGCAACTGGCTCTGACTGGACGCGTTTGAGCGCGATCAGTCATAAGTATCAATTTACTTTCTTAATCGACCTTACAATCGACTTAAAGCCGCGCACACACTTAGTGGATTCATTATGTCGGACTCACCGCAGGTAACTCATAATCTGCAGTTGTTACTCCTGTCTCCTGACAAAAACATTGCATGCGGCGCCTGTGGAGTGTGGAAAGTTACTGGAGCGCGCAGCCACGCGTCTCTCACAAGGAACGTCATGGCAGTGATTGACAAGCCAGAGGGCCAATCGTTTACGCGATGATCGCGTAAACGATTGGCTGATGTTTTTAAGGCCCTACCTCGTGCACAGATGATGTATATTAATAATATTCCTTTCAGTGCACCTAATAAATAGTCTTTTATCAGTTAGTAAAGACAGTTTCAAGTAATATTGCAAAAATGTATAAAACAAAACATCCTCTTTAGCACCTTTAAGTTAGTCAGTGTGTTTATTATCAGATAGAAGCTAGCAAAATCGCATTTGGTTGATGAGGTAACAATAAAAACAGTAGGCCTCTTGAGCATCTTTCGGATGGAAAATTAACCAAACTTTTAATCAATTTATATGTTTACATAGCACAAATATATAACAAAAAAACGTGCCACCATGACAGCTAGAATGACAGCTAGATTACCAATGTTGTTATGCAGTTACTACAGTGTTCTGAGTGCTTTTTAGCATTTATCTATCATGTTGCTAGGGTATTATGTGTGGTTGCTAGGGCTCTGCTTGATAGTTGCTTACTGGCCCAAGTTAAAAAAAAAGTCTACACTGATATTCTGGTGTCATTTTGGTTTGGGCTCCTCCTTTAAAGTGAAGTGAAAGTGACATATGAAGGCCAAGTATGGTAACCCATTCTTGGAATTTGTCCTCTGCATTTAACCCATCCATTTCATGTAAGTGTAATGCTTGCCTTTGCAACAAAAAAAACTGTGATTACACTTTATTTTGACGGTCCCCTTTAGATATTCTGTTGAATAAACAAAACATTGCACCTACATCTCATTAGAGTATCAGTTGAATATTAGTAGACTTTTAGGGATATAGGGTAGAATAAGTTGACATGTACTTGCAAAGTTACTTATAGTCAGTACAATGTCTGTTGGGGGACCATCAAAATAAAGTGTTACCAAAATGACTAATTAATCATTTAAAATAATAATAATAATAGCCAGAAATGTTTTTTAAATGCAAAAAAATCAGTCCATTATCATCAGAGGCTTTCAAATTTCACAGCAATTAGTTTCACTGACTAGAATTAGATCAGTTCATCCATCAGCATGTAATCTTACATAAAAAGCATTGCATAACCACCATCGTTCCTCTGCCATCACGGCTAATTTTGTCGTAACGTCTGCCGTGAATTTGTTGCTTGTAAAGACATGACTGATTATGTTGTGTTATCTCTAGCACTGCCACTCTGACGGATCGCCGGGCTCTTCACTCCATTTTCACGGCCGTTTCTCATTCAGCGTGTCTTTTTTCTGTCTCTCTGTCATGGCTCCTGATGGTGCCCGCCTACAGGGATGGTTTCACCACATCATCATCATCGCCTGGGTTTGATTGTCCTCTGACTAACCTGACCGCAGGACGACTTTGTTCTTACAAAGAGGACACCAAATTAACACTGAGCTGTTTCACAGCTCGCGCCTCTGATCTTAATGAGGGATGACCTGGAGAAATATAACATAATTATCCTGATTATTACAATCTTTTTAGCCAGAGAATATAAAAGGCTCATTATTGTTCTTTTTGAATTGTTCATTACGATTATTTTCGAGCCTGCAGCCTTTTTTGGCCAAAAATGGTAGGGAGAGACAGAAGAGGAAAAGAAAGCCCATCTTTGATTGGTTAATACCCAGCAGTAGAGTGGGCTTAGAGAACTTGAGTCTCTCTCGACCCCATTTCTGTCTGTATGAATATCCCCCCAGCTTTCGTGAATAATTTGTCTTAGATATATATTTTGTCTTAAGGACACTGATCTATTAGAGGTTCCTGTTAGGGACCTTTTTAACATATTCAAATATATTTGATTTGTTGAAAAGGGCAAAGCTGGCCTGCTGAGTATTTTTTTGCTGTTTGTTGAATGTGGCGTTTATACAGAAAAATTAGGGCTAGTTTTTACACTTTTTCTCCAGTAAACATTTCTCATGATATTTTGTTTTTGAAAGTCTTAAATACAAAATACAAATACAAACATTTTGAACAAAAAGCTGAGAAAATCACGTTTTCTTTTTTCTTCAAAGACTACAGTGTGCATAAGCAGTGATTTTATTGCTTGTTTCTGCTCTTTTTTGCTTGTGTTTTGATCCAGAGCTTCTATTTCAGAAGTTGCGTAACAGCACCCTCTATCGTATAACAGTGAATACACGGAAAGCCAGAAAATAAATAAAAAAGTCAATGGAGGGAAAGCGTTGTCTCATAATTGATGGAAAATTCCATCAATGACGAGGGAAGTGTTAAGTGTTCTTAAGAATTCAGTTTTGGAAAAACATTTTGACAGGGCTTTCAAATGTTTCTTTAAGCATAAAAGGTAAATTAAACGTTAAGTCAGTGAAAAAAAAAAAAAAAAGTGAAGTGACATGTGGCCAAGTATGGTGACCCATACTCGGAATTTGTGCTCTGCATTTAACCCATCCAAGTGCACACACACAGCAGTGAACACACACCCGGAGCAGTGGGCAGCCATTGCTGCGGCGCCCGGGGAGCAGTTGGGGGTACGGTGCCTTGCTCAAGGGTCTCACCTCAGTCGTGGTATTGAAGGTGGGGAGAGCGCTGGACATTCACTCCCCTCACCGACAATCCCTGCCAGACCTGAGACTCGAACCCATGACCTTTGGTTTACAAGTCCGACTCTCTATCCATTAGGCCACGACTGCCCCATGTCAGTGTGTCAGTGTGTCAGTGTGTCAGTGTGTTTATTTTCAAATAGAAGAGGAAGAGAAAAAAAATGATATATTTCATGATATTTTGTTTTTGAAAGAATTCAATACAAAATATAAATACATTTTCAGCATCAGTATTCAGTGTCACGTGACCCTTCAGAAATCATTCTAATATGCTGGTTTGCCGCTCAATAAACTTTTCTTATGTCGGCGCCGATAGCCTAGTGGTTAGTGTGCCGACATATGGCGCAAATGCGTTCACGGTGACCCAAGTTCGATTCCCGTCTCGAGGTCCTTTGCCGATCCCGCACCTTTCTCCACCCAATGTTTTCCTGTCTGCTCTCTACTGTCCTCTCCAAATAAAGGCACAAAAAGCCCATAAATATAACTTAAAAAAAAAAAAGAAAGAAAGAAACATTTCTTATTATTATCAATGTTGAAAACAGTTATGCTGCTTATAATTTTTTATTGAAACCATGATATTTATTTTCAGGATTTTTGAGGAATATAAAGATGAAAAGAGCTGCATATATTTGAAATAGAAGTCTTTTGTAATACTATAAGTGTATTTACATTCACTTTTGATCAATTTAATGCATTCTTGCTGAATAAAAATAATAATTTATTTCTATTAAAATCTGTCTGACCCAAAACTTTTGAACACTCATAAAAATGTTATTATTATTTAATACTTTTTCACTCATAAACATTTTTATTCACTCAAACATTTTCTATTATAATGAAAAAAGAAGCAATTAGCATAAATTACATTTGTTGGCATTTCTGATGCTTTATTGTTCCTCAAAGCAGCTCTGAATGTTTGGTAACTGTCAGTTTTGCATTGAATGACACTTTTTCCCTTTGGTTAAAACTGCCACGGCAGCGAAATGAATTGTCAGAACAGGATCGGGTCCAGATTGCTCATTACTAAGTGTCTGCTTAATTTCAGGTGTTGTGGCTTGAGTGATATGTGTAATTATAGCTGTCAATCCATCCTGACGTGCTGTCACCCGTGTGGCAGTCCACATAAGCAGACTGCTGTTGTCCTCAGTGAATTGTGATGAAGGTTTCCTTTAGAGTCTCGCTGCCGCATAATGAATCTGCACATAAATACAAATAACAGACGCATGTGATCAAGACTATAAACAAATGATAATTTTATATGCACTCTTTTCAGCTTACTTAGCCTGTCCTATATGAATAATTGCGCAATATATGAATGATATATTAACAAGTAGAACAAATCCAATGTACTCTGAATATTAAAGTGCCCCTATTATGAATTTAAAAGCTCTGCAAAGTTTTAAAGATCAAAGTGCACGACAAATAAAGTTATTTTGTTTCTGAATTCCAGTCTCACTTCCTATTACATACATACGCAACAATGCAACAAATTTGCATAATGCCAGCCTGTGGTCTTCATCGGCTGCCTGTGAATGTCTACTTTAAACCCTCAAACACTGAAGTTGTTGCTGAGACTGGAAGAGTTTGGTTTCTGTTGTCGACATGAGAAGATGCTGTTTTCAGCGCTGCGATTCTTCCAGAGCTGAAATTCAGATATGGTTATAAGCGTTTTGTTTCTGACACACACTGTAAGCAGTATACCAATCACAACAGACTGGGCCATCTGACCAATCAGAGCAGAGTAGACTCTCAGAAAGGAGTGGTTTAGAGAGACTTAATCTTCGAACAAACCGGTTTCAGACTCTTTGAGAAATGAGGTGATGTGCAATGTACTGTATATTATGAGTTGGAATGTCAAAAGTGGACCATCGAAATGAAGTGAAACCTAGGAGACCTCCAAAACAAAATTAGCTACCTTTAAAATATCATAATACATTTTTGTATTGAATCGAACACATTGTAAATTGTTGCATTAGTTTAGACAGAAATGCATTCTGCTTATGCTTTACTAATTCATTCTTAGAGAATTCCCTTTTAGCATCTTTATTCTGATGCCATCGGAAGCTTATTTTATAAAATGCAAAGACAAATAAGTATAAAGCACTACAAAAAAAGTTCTGCAAACATGCACTTAATAGTATCTGCATGCCTGCGTGATGGGGCTTTGAGCACTGCGGGGCGGCTGGTCGTATTGTGCTGAGAGAGAGTCGGTTTGGATTACTGTACAGTTGTCCTGAAAAACAAATGGGGTTTCCAGCAGCTACGCTGCATGCTAAGCTAGAACGCTATTGAAATTTGCACTAGCTGTTTTGCCCTGGTGCCAAAAGAAATCAAGTTTTGCCCACATGGCAGGCTATGAAAGACTATGAACTATGGGAGAAACCTACAGTGACATGTGTCGCCTGCATACGAGATCAAATACACGCGCATTCAAAAGAACTTCTCCAGGTAGATTTATCGACAGGGGGAAAAACGCCACGATGAGACTGACTCAATCATGATCACTTTGATGTTGGAGAGGGACGAACCATCACGGGCCTGAATAGAAGTACAATTATTCTTTTCTGCCTCTCTCTCTAATGGGTTTAGCATTCATGCTTTATAATGGCTTAAACAGATCGAATAGAGTACAGGCATGTTGTTTATTCACTTTTTACTCACACACATGCACGCACACACACCCTACACCACGATTTGTTTTAGTTGTTTTTTGCCCTTGAAATTTTACAGTAGGACATGATCATTTTTTACACATACATTTCTTATTTTTTGTCATTTGTTGTTGTTTATTTATTCCTTTTTTCGCAATGTTTGTGTTCCTGTTGATCGAATAGAGCAACACTAAGATTATTGAACATAATCAGATTATATGATTTATTATTTAATCAAAACGTTTTTTTTTTTTTTTTGGTTTAGATCAAAACACTCTAAAACAATGCTGGGTTAAAAACAATCCAAGTTAGGTTGAAAATGGACAAACCAAGCAATTGGGTTGTTTTAACCAACTGAATTGTTTTATTATTGTTGCCTCTAGTAATTATGTGTCTGATTTTTAATTTGGTCATATGGAAAGATGGATCCAGTGACAGTCTCAAACATTAATATTACACTCTAAAAAATGCTGGGTTAAAAACAACCCAAGTTGGGTTGAAAATGGACAAACCCAGCGATTGGGTTGTTTTAACCCAGCGGCTGGGTTAAATGTTTGCCCAACCTGCTGGGTAGTTTTATTTAACCCAAATATTGTTTAAAAATTACTGTATTTCTTGCTTAAAATGAACCCAAAATATGTTGGAAATTAACATTTATTAATATGTTTAATAAACAAACATATATTAATACTTTTTTTGAATAATATTTAAACAATAAACATTTATTAAATTGCTTATTAATAAATGCTCATCTTTTTGATTATTATTGTTGCCTCTAGTAATTATGAGTCTGATTTTTAATTTCCAACCTATTTTGGGTTCATTTTAAGCCAGACATATAGCAATTTGTAAACAATTGTTGGGTTAAATAAAACTACCCAGCAGGTTGGGCAAACATTTAACCCAACTGCTGGGTCAAAACAACCCAATCGCTGGGTTTGTCCATTTTCAACCCAACTTGGGTTGTTTTTAACCCAGCATTTTTTAGAGTGTAGTGTATTTGCGTTGGATCATTCTGTCTACAGCGGTCTAGATGGGTTTTAAAAGATGCATGCTCCCTTCAGAACACTGTTACAAAAGCATCTCAATTGGTAAACCCACAAAAGTGTGTTTGTGGGATCCACATGTCAAATTTAAAGTACTCTAGTTCATCTTCTCTCCTTCAGAAATCCTCTATAGCTTTCACTCGCCACATCAGTCTTGCCTTTTCCTTTTTATATATTTGAAGCCCATAGGCCTTATTCAGCGCAGCGTCAGGACAGGTATGAAAGCGAGGCTGTGAGGGATAGATTTCTCACTTTTCAATGGCATTCGCTGTAAAAAAAAAAAAAAAAAAGTTATATAAAGCTCCTAGATCACCTTTTGATTATTATTGTTGCCTCTAGTAATTATGTGTCTGATTATTAATTACCAACCTACACTCTAAAAAATGCTGGGTTAAAAACAACCCAAGTTGGGTTGAAAATGGACAAACCCAGCGATTGGGTTGTTTTGACCCAGCAGTTGGGTTAAATGTTTGCCCAACCTGCTGGGTAGTTTTATTTAACCCAACAATTGTTTACAAATTACTATATGTCTGGCTTAAAATGAACCCAAAACAGGTTGGAAATTAAAAATCAGACTCATAATTACTAGAGGCAACAATAATAATCAAAAAGATGAGCATTTATTAATAAGCAATTTAATAAATGTTTATTGTTTAAATATTATTCAAAAAAAATATGAAAAAATGTTTGTTTATTAAACATATTAATAAATGTTAATTTCCAACATATTTTGGGTTCATTTTAAGCAAGAAATACAGTAATTTTTAAACAATATTTGGGTTAAATAAAACTACCCAGCAGGTTGGGCAAACATTTAACCCAGCCGCTGGGTCAAAACAACCCAATCGCTTGCTTTGCTTTAGTTTTAGTCTCTCTCTCTCTCTCTCTCTCTCTCTATATATATATATATATATATAAAGTATAAGTTTTTCATCTAATATTTATTATATTTTCTTTAAGCCCTATTTCAATTAAATAAAATGATTTTTATGGTTACACCACTGGTTCTAAATGTCTTTAAGCATTTTAAATCAATACCAATTAGCTATTGGCTATTTGATTTTAAACTGAGACCCTTGGATCAGATAATCGCTCAAAGAAAATCCATCTGGTATGACATTCTTGTGTCTGCTCATTTTAAGAATAAATGCAATGATGAAGTGTAAATATATTAATTTGCCAGGCTTTCCTCTAGTTGAGCTTGAAGACCTTACTTGGGTCGAGCGGAAAAGGCAATCTGGAAAGCGAGAAATGTGAGTTTTCACACATTTCTCGTGTGGCTTCTCCAAGCTGCTTCACATCAATAGCATGTACTTGCTGGAGGTTAGCGTCAGGTCTCCTCTCTTTAAAAGCCATAAAACTGAAACTAAACAAGCCTCGGATAGCTCTAACCGCTATTTCGCCCTCCTCCTACCCGACGCTTCCAGGTGTTCTCGGATTGGAGCAGTAATTGCGATCACATCAGTCCAGTCATAAAAAGCAGGCCTATGTAATGAAGCTGGTCTTAATAAGGTGCTTATGTTTTATTCTGGCCTATTAGAGGCACTGAGTCCATCTCTGAGAGCAGAATGACTTTTACAGTTCTCTCCTCTACCTGCTGTTTGGCAGAGGTTGGAGAGACAGCATGCAGGCCAACAGTTTCTGACAAGGTTAACACCCACAGACGTTTCCTGTAGGTCTGGGGATAGCAGCTGCTTTTTACCCGACGCCCACTTCTGGTCTAACTTTCATGATCCTCGCTGGACAATGAATTTGGCTAACCAGAACCAGACGTCCCACCACCGCTCGCCACAGCTCTAGAAGCCTCACTGAAACACTTGCCATTAATGAGGGGACAATGACATGGTCGAAAGAACTGTAAAACTGCAACCATTTCAGTTGAACCCTTTTGGGACTACTTGTGATAGTTCATGACTTCAATCTAAATAGGTGTGATTAATATATCGTATTTATTTTACCATCCCTTGTGTTGGTTACACTTTACAACTAGTAATAATTTGAGTTTTGACCTTATGTCCTTTAATGTAAGTCTAAAAAAATGCTGGGTTAAAAACAACCCAAGTTGGGTTGAAAATGGATAAACCAAGCGATTGGGTTGTTTTAACCCAGTGGATGGGTTAAACGTGCTGGGCAGTTTTATTTAACCCAACTATTGTTTAAAAATTACTATATGTCTGCTTTAAAATTAACCCACAATAGGTTGGGAATTAATAATAGGTTGGTAATTCATAATCAGACACATAATTACTAGAGGCAACAATAATAATCAAAAGGTAAACATTAATAAGCAACTTAATAAATGATTATTGTTTGAATATTATTCTTTAAACATATTAATAAATGTAAATTTCTAACATATTTTGGGTTCATTTTAAGCAAGCAATACAGTCATTTTTAAACAATAGTTGAGTTAAATAAAACTACCCAGCAGGTTGGACAAACATTTAACCCAACCGCTGGGTTAAAACAACCCAATTGCTGGCTTTGTTTTTTAACTCAGCATTTTTAGAGTGTATAGTCTACATGTTTAAATGCAAAATATATTCACATTGCTTTTAATTAACAAATATCAATAATGCAACATGTCACTTTTAAAAGATAACTTCCCCAACACAGACACGTTACACAATAAAATGAACATATCTTATAGAAAAGAGCTGCTTGTCTAATATTTCAGACATATAGTCTGTTCTAAGATCGTCATTTACATAGGAGAAAAGTTTAAATCTCTTATTCAACACCTCAAGGCTGATATTCTGAATGATTTATAAGTATGCTAACACTTTTTCCTCCAGAGGTGTGTGTGTGTGTGTGTAAGCGGTGTGGCGTTGGGGGGTTCCTCTGACACTCAGGGGTCCAGACCCCAAACTCTGGTTCATGTCTTAACACCAGGCAGAGCAGCAGGGTCAAGCCACCAATGGGAAGCAGTCCTGGGCCGCACCTCAACGGACCAGAAGCCCGTACAAATCTCTAAACGTACGTCAAATGTCAGTTCTGTGGCCTTGGACTTACACGGCCGCTCTGACATACAGATTTACCCAGAGCTGCTTACATTGGCCTGACCCAGACCTTCCGAGAGCCCAAAACCAGATCAAAATGTGTATTAATGCTGTATTTTTTTGAAGGCCGTACCTGCGCTAATGCTTGCATGTCATATGGAAAGATGGATCCAGTGACAGTCTCAAAAATTAATAGTAGTGTATTTGCCTTGGATCATTCTGTCTGCAGTGGTCTAGATGGGTTTTAAAAGATGCATGCTCACTTCAGAACACTGTTACAGAAGCATCTCAATTGGTAAACTCTAGTTCATCTTCTCTCCTTCAGAAATCCTCTTTTGCTTTCACTCGGCACATCAGTCTTGCTTTTTCCTTTTCTTTTAAAAGAAAATGTTTTTAAATATTTGAAGCCCATAGGCCTTATTCAGAGCAGCGTCAGGACAGGTATGAAAGCGAGGCTGTGAGGGACAGACTTCTCAATTTTCAATGGCATCCACTGTAAAAAAAAAGTTGTATAAAGCTCCTAGATCACTTATAATTTTCCACAGTTCATGTTGTCTGGAGTTTTTTGTCTACTGAAATTTCTTGGAAAGCTATTTTTGCAGTGTTTCGTCAGCAGAACAATCCAAAAACACATTAAATAACAGTACAACCCACTGAGGAGATGTATGTCCATCCTTCACAGCCTTGCTTTCATTCCTGTTAAAAATCAAAGATGGCGCTGCTGTGAATAAGGTCTATTATAACAGCAAATGACATATATATTAATGATGTAAAGGTTTTTGGGGGGGTTTTTTTTGCAACATTTTGGCAATTGTAACTTTTGACAAAGTTATCATTAGAAATGGGAACTGGCAATTCAAAACCAATAAATGCATGTGTGTGTGTAGTTCTCGAATCTTATTGGCTGAGAGCTGTGTGATATTCTAGTGATAACAGCACTCCTACCTTTTCACCGTTTGTATCACTCCGTTTGAAGCAACCTGTCATGGCAGCCGAGCAAATCCACCGTATTTTTTTGCAAATACTACACTTCTTGTACCACAAACTGTAGTTTTAAGAGTTTTTTTAGGCGATAATGTAGTTGTTTAGACCTTAAATATATGACTCATATTTAATCATAGCGTCTATTTTACAAGCTCCAGGCTGTCAGCGGCTGTTCAGTGCTCGTGTACCCACCGAGAACAGCTTAATCTCAGCCAGTGCTTCGGGGATTTGCCGCTGGCTCTTATAGTGGTAATTATATACATATTTATATGTATATATATATATATACACACATATACAGTGGGTACGGAAAGTATTCGGACTCCCTTAAATTTTTCACTCTTTGTTATATTGCAGCCATTTGCTAAAATCATTTAAGTTCATTTTTTTTCCTCATTAATGTACACACAGCACCCCATATTGATAGAAAAACACCGAATTTTTGACATTTTTGCAGATTTATTAAAAAAGAAAAACTGAAATATCACATGGTCCTAAGTATTCAGACCCTTTGCTGTGACACTCATATATTTAACTCAGGTGCTGTCCATTTCTTCTGATCATCCTTGAGATGGTTCTACACCTTCATTTGAGTCCAGCTGTGTTTGATTATACTGATTGGACTTGATTAGGAAAGCCACACACCTGTCTATATAAGACCTTACAGCTCACAGTGCATGTCAGAGCAAATGAGAATCATGAGGTCAAAGGAACTGCCTGAAGAGCTCAGAGACAGAATTGTGGCAAGGCACAGATCTGGCCAAGGTTACAAAAAAATTTCTGCTGCACTTAAGGTTCCTAAGAGCACAGTGGCCTCCATAATCCTTAAATGGAAGACGTTTGGGACGACCAGAACCCTTCCTAGAGCTGGCCGTCCGGCCAAACTGAGCTATCGGGGGAGAAGAGCCTTGGTGAGAGAGGTAAAGAAGAACCCAAAGATCACTGTGGCTGAGCTCCAGAGATGCAGTCGGGAGATGGGAGAAAGTTGTAGAAAGTCAACCATCACTGCAGCCCTCCACCAGTCGGGGCTTTATGGCAGAGTGGCCCGACGGAAGCCTCTCCTCAGTGCAAGACACATGAAAGCCCGCATGGAGTTTGCTAAAAAACACCTGAAGGACTCCAAGATGGTGAGAAATAAGATTCTCTGGTCTGATGAGACCAAGATAGAACTTTTTGGCCTTAATTCTAAGCGGTATGTGTGGAGAAAACCAGGCACTGCTCATCACCTGTCCAATACAGTCCCAACAGTGAAGCATGGTGGTGGCAGCATCATGCTGTGGGGGTGTTTTTCAGCTGCAGGGACAGGACGACTGGTTGCAATCGAGGGAAAGATGAATGCGGCCAAGTACAGGGATATCCTGGACGAAAACCTTCTCCAGAGTGCTCAGGACCTCAGACTGGGCCGAAGGTTTACCTTCCAACAAGACAATGACCCTAAGCACACAGCTAAAATAACGAAGGAGTGGCTTCACAACAACTCCGTGACTGTTCTTAAATGGCCCAGCCAGAGCCCTGACTTAAACCCAATTGAGCATCTCTGGAGAGACCTAAAAATGGCTGTCCACCAACGTTTACCATCCAACCTGACAGAACTGGAGAGGATCTGCAAGGAGGAATGGCAGAGGATCCCCAAATCCAGGTTTGAAAAACTTGTTGCATATTTCCCAAAAAGACTCATGGCTGTATTAGATCAAAAGGGTGCTTCTACTAAATACTGAGCAAAGGGTCTGAATACTTAGGACCATGTGATATTTCAGTTTTTCTTTTTTAATAAATCTGCAAAAATGTCAACAATTCTGTGTTTTTCTGTCAATATGTGGTACTGTGTGTACATTAATGAGGAAAAAAAATGAACTTAAATGATTTTAGCAAATGGCTGCAATATAACAAAGAGTGAAAAATTTAAGGGGGTCTGAATACTTTCCGTACCCACTGTATATAAATATATATATGTATACACACACATTGTACACAACTCTTTGCAATCTAACTGTATATTAGCACCAAATCGGCGTATTAGAATGATTTCTGAAGGATTGTGATACTAAAGTCTGGAGTAATGCCATCTCGGGAATAAATTATATTTTCAAGATAAATAAGAAAAAAGCAATTTTTTTTATTTAAAAAAAAAAGTGTTTTTGATCAAATAAATGCATTTTTTCAACATCATTAAAAAACAAAAATCTTATTGACCCCAAACTTTTAAACAGTACTCTGCGTGTGTGTACTGTATATATGTAAGATGATTAAATGAAATGGCTTTTCATGAATTAATATGGCACAGCACATGACTCTAGAACTCTTGAGCTAGACAGCGGCTGTTATGAGGTGTTGATTTTGAGCAGAGATCAGCCGTTTGGCCCAGATGGTAATTGACTCGACACCAGAACCACTGAGCCGACCCCTGTGTCTCATTCTATTTCTCTTCCTGGGACATCAGAACCTTTTTCTTTGCAGTTTTTGGAGGCTTTGAAATCCAGACTGAAAAGTGGAGGTGGATCCCAGCAGGAACAAGGCCCATCTCTCTGCCCCAAAGGAGACGTACTGCCACAGGGTCCAGAGATGAGCCTTTGCCTGTCCGCTCTCTGTTCCTGGTAGGTGTTCGCTGACGATAAATATTTCATTTCCTTGCAAAACAAATAGCTACACATCATTCCTTCCCCAAGCTTTGTTGTTGACGGCGACACGGCGGGTAGTTTGTGATGGGTGCCGTGGAACGCAGGAGAGAAAAATGGCTTGTTGAGAACAATCATAACTCAGCACGTCACCGAAAAAACCTGACCGCAGCGGTCAGAGTCCCTCATTGGGAAGTACGTCTGCATGTTGTGACAGCGAGTTTGTTCTGTTTTGAGGCCTGATGGATAACTCAAATCTGCAGTGCAGTTGAAAACCAAGCATTTTTATATTGAGTGCAGAATTACCATGATACCACAACTCCCAGCTCTATTTCAGCTAAATAGAGACCAGTGGAGGAACGTGATTTGTTGAGTGTTTCCTAAATCACTTTCCTTTGCCTTTTTGGTTTCATGTGTGCTGTATACATTAATAACTTACAGAGCTATTCCTACCTGATCTGGACCATTAAAGGACTTTCATTGAACATAATATTGATTCAGGCATTTTAAATAATAATTTTGACCTGAATACAAACAAGTCATATAATATGCAGTACATTGGCAAAACTGTCCATCCATTAAGAAATGGTCCAGGCATTTCTTCATTTCCAAACTAAATGTTTGAAACAAAACATGATTTATTGGGAATATTTTTTTAATTGGTGATCAGCTGATTCTGCAGAGTTGGTTATTAAGTGCCCTTAATATCAATTTCCATCTGTTAAATCTTCTATGATATACCTTTAAATGACAAAAGCTAATTCCTTGTGATATCATTATCCAGGAAGTGATGTCACTTTGGAGGGAAAGCAACATTGCAAACATTCGGTACAGTTGACAGTAGCCGAAAAAAATACTATGGAATTCAATGGCTACAGGCAACTGTTTGATTACCAACATTCTTCAAAATATATTCTTTTGTGTTCATCAGAATAAAGAAATTCATACAGGTTTGGAACAACTTGAGGGTGAGTAAATAATGACAGAAATTAAATTTTTTTGGGTGAACAATCCCTTTAAGCACACAGACGGGAAGCTTAGGCTGCTGTCACTTTAAGAACTACACGGATCCAATATCAATTGTTACACATTCGCTTTCTTTCTCAACTGTTTAGTCCACTTAAGACATAAATGACTGTGTTTATGTGAATACTCACCAAGATGGGCAGATTGACATAATTTTGTGTGGATTTGGCCATATAAGCTGCGGAAGAGAGATTAATTTGGGATCACACGCTGTCTGAGAGGCAGCTTTCTGTGCGCGTGAGTACTTCGCTTATTGCATTTAATAGCATTAAGCATGTCACATGTGTCCAGTCTACTCTCTGCTGTCTGCGTCAACCTAAAACTTTGACTTTTTGTAATCTCGGAGTATTAAAATCATGCCGTTATCGCAAGCCGTTGCGTTATACTTATCGTGATATTTACATTTGTGATAGTTTGATGTAACGTGTGCAACCCTAACTTTGTTCAACAAAACATTGTTTGCTTGAATGGACTTGTCTCTTGATGTACAAACTTTAATTGTGTGGAAAAGTTTACCTCAATTTAAGTTTGAACAAATATTTAAATATTTAGTGCATTCAGTTTTGAAAGTTACAAAGACAAAGGTTCTGCAGCAGGAATGACAAAAAATAAATAAAAAATACAATTAGGTCAAACATCTAATAACATTTTTCTTTTTTTTTAATCACATATTTGACAGTGGTCTATCAAAAAGGGGTGAGCAGTATGGCCAAAATCACACATCAGTTTTATATCATAATTTCATAAATGTACATCATGGTAACAGTGTTATATAAACTTAGTCATAGCACTCATATGACGCTAACTGAGGGTGGCAATGGCATGACACCCACGTCGGCTGGTAAAGATTTGTTCCTAGCTGTATTTCATCAAGACCTCCTCATTACTCCGTTCTTTTGCATGTTTTAGTGTGTGTGATGTGTTTCCCTTTAAACCTGTCAGTTAATGAGCGGTTCTCTCTCACACACTCCTGTGCCTGTGTTTAATCACAAAGATGAGAGACCATCTGAACACCAGCATTACTTATTACAAGACTTCTTTTTATCCAGACCGTCCGTCTGATACTCGCTAGCAAGTCAAGGAGGTAAAAACCTGCCAATTACGTTTCTCCTCCTTCAAATTTTTACTATTTCCTTGATAATTCTCTCCATAACTATAGGCCCTGCCATCGTGCTTTTGAAGTCCTAACATGTTAAACTCAGTGTATAATGGTAAGGAGAAATTATGCGAAGACTTCTGAGGAGAAACAGACCATGTGAGAAAGAGTGAGACAGACAGACAGCCAAAGGAAAGATTTATTGCTCAGAGGTTGCTCTTTCAAGGCTCAGGAAACCTACTGAAGTTTGTAGCTGTATTTCATGTAGGTATCGACTTTGTCTCAGATATTTCTCCTAAATGTAAAAAAAATTCATATTGAAATATATAGATTTTGATTGTGGCATCATGGCATATCTGAGGACAGTGTGAGACATCTGAAACTCAATATAGGAAACATCTGAGATTACTGAGAGCTTTTTTTCCATCTGAAAAGCAGCAAAGTTCTATATTTTTATTTCTGTCTAGGAGACACAACAGAGACGTTAATGAGATATAATTTGTAAATTCTACGTTTTTATGGATTATTAGAAAAGCCAAGGAAAATTAATGGACTTTTCAGTTATGTTTTAACTCGGATGTCTCAGATGTTCCTCTTAAAGTCCTCAGGGGAAATAAAAATGAAAACAAATGAGACAATTGTTGACAGGACGATTTTAGCACTATAAAGGCACAATGAATGGATGGCAGATAATATTCATATCTTCTGTTCCCAGATTAATATTGTGGCAAATCTGTCCACAGCATAAAACATCTCTTCTGAAGCTCTATATAGGGGAAAATTATATTAAATGAAATCATTATTTATTTATTTCATCTGAAAAGGAGGATGCTTCTCAACTTATTCTCCATTTAGTGTCATTGCCGCCAAGGAGAAACAATTCATCGATCAAATAAATCATTTCTGATTTTTTTTTCTTCTTCTATCCTTTAGCCATTTTCATTTAACCTAAAAGAAGTTTGAGGCATTGGCTACAAATAAAGAAGTTACATTTCTTAGTGAACTTCCATCATTCTGAATAAATGGAGAGCTCATGAACCATTTTATTTTCAGTCAAGCCAGGCCTATGCTTGAGATCAACAGGTTAAATAACTTGTCTAAATCATCTTTATTATATTTTTAAAAGGATATGTTTTATATCCTCTAATCTGCTTTGCTCCTTCTGTACAGATATAGGCCAAAGAAACAACCTTCCCTTAATCCGGTTCCTGCCATGTGCCCTTACCTCCAAAATATGCATGTCATGATCAAATCACTTCCCAGCAAAGCCATCATTAAAATGAATTTATGCACTTTGGAATTGGACGTTATCCCTAATGCACTGGATGTAGGTAGCCCAGATTTCTGGCTCAGCCCTGGATGTTTTAGATTCTGCAGATAGACCAGGCTTCCCTTCCACCACATTTCAATCGCTCTGCTCCCAATTCTGAAGCCCACATTCACTGGGGCCTGGGGATATCCAGTTCCAAATTAAGAGGCACGACTGGACTGCCGATCCTCGCTTGTTAAGAGTCTGAAGCCAGACTTCAAACTCTCAGATGCAGGGACCAGCTCCATAGTTCAAACATGTATTCTCTTTCCATACAACCGCTGTGTTCCCATCAGTGTTCCCATCAGTGTTGGGAGAAACAATCTAAAAGTAGAGATGCTACTAACGTTACTTCATTTTTTAGTAGCCAAACAGAGTAGCTTTTCAGCTTGGTACCTCTGAACTGTTGAGTCCCTGTACAGAGATTCATTTATGTTTTCTTTTTTTTGTGTGTCAAAAATGTATTTCAAAATAGTGAACATTAGCATGTGAATTCATTATATGAATTAGTGAATTTTCTAGTTTTATTATTTTATGTAGTATTTTTTGTGTTAAGTTTAATGCAAATGCCCTAATTAAGTTCCTCATCGTTTTTGTGCAGATAAACATTGTTCTGATTGCAATAATTAAATAATATGCCTTCTGATGCGTGAATTATTAAACCGCAAAAGAATGTCTATTCGTTCGTTTGTTCACGTTTTCGCTTGTTTTACTACAAAAGGAGTGTTTTTTTTTTTTT
>RJVU01067793.1:12607565-12631653 GCA_003731715.1 Anabarilius grahami | reverse complement strand
GATTAATCGATTTGACAGCATATATATATATATATATATATATATATATATTAAACTGAGAACTCAGAACTGGACCACCAGGCCTGACTGTGCAAGTTTGCTAAATAGTTATTGGGCTGTTGGTTAACATTATTCAACAGTCTGTGCATTTGCAATTGACTAATTAAGATGCATGCAACAGATATGTCTCCATGAGGCGTCTCTGGTGGGACTTTAAAGTGCAAAAACATATACAGATATTTTTCAGCCCATACAACAGGCCTGAGCTTCGGTGTAATGTGAGTGAAATATTAACCTCAATAATACTCTTCAGCATATCACAGTCTTGTATATAATCCCCATTAAAGATGCACCTCACAGCCAGAGGGCCTTTCTGCGCCCGTATGAAGCCTGCTGGGGAGACCGCGCTTCAGGGAATAGCTCCGCCCGAGACAGTCTGATATCAGCGGGGAAACCTCCTCACGTTTGTGCAACACAACCCTCCTAATCTAACTTTTCCTGACATGTAATGGGGGAGCGTTCCCTGATGGCCCATTTATTTATATTAAAAATGTCATTCAGGTTCGCTGTCTTAATTGATTTCATTTCTCCCTGTGAATCTCTTGCCCCGTATGTTTCCACTCCAATAATCTAAATGATTATGTATTTTTTTATTAATACTTGCAGTCAATTCTGACTTGCTTTCACCTGCTTCTTTTGAACCTTACTTTGATTTAGTCTGGAATAGGTGATGATTGACAAACAGAACTATGCTATATCTGTTATATTTATTTGAGATGACTGATTTTTTTTTTTTCCTTCCTTGCTCTCGGTTTCTTTCAAACTGTCATATTGCAAGAGAACTGAGTCTCTGATAAGGCAGTAATGGGGTGTAGATGGGAAAAAAATAAAGAATAAACGTGCCCGGTTATTACGCGCTCCCGGGGGACTCGTGTGTTTGGTGTAATGTGCGTGTGAGAGCGATACTCATATTTACATGTGTCACGCATCCCCTCATTCCCTCTGTCAAGAGAATTGTCAGCCATATTGTTGTGGCACTTGGCGTGAAATGCTCGGCAACAAGTGCTGATGACTGACTATCACACCCGCGCTAACGCACTTTACAGCTATTCGGTTCCTGATTACAGACGTAAAGATTGTAAACACGTCTTGAAACAGCCTTATGCGATTGCTGTCATTCTTGTAGTATTTCTGTTTCTTTACACAGATAAATTGTGAATTATAAAACATCAGGCTTTTTAATGGTTCAATCGTGTCTTATTACAAAAAATATCTGAACTGGATTTGATTAGCAATGTTTGAAGCTTTTTTTTTTAAATGCTGATATACAGTAGGCCTACCGTTCAAAGGTTTGCTCATCAAGGCTGCATTTATTTGGCCAAAAATGCAATAAAAACAGTAATATTGTGAAATATTATTACAATTTAAAATAACTGGTTTATATTTTAATATATTGTAAAATGTAATTTATTCCTGTGATGCAAAGCTGTATTTTCAGCATCATTACTCCTTCAGAAATCATTCTAATATGCTGATTTGATGCTCAAGAAACATTTCTGATTATTATCAATGTTGAAAAGAGTTTGATCTGCTTCATATTTTTGTAGAAACCGTGATATTTTTTTTTCAGGATTCTATAATGAATAGAAAGTTTAAAAGAACAGCATTTATTTGAAATAGAAATCTTTTGTAACATTATACTGTAAAAGTCTTTACTGTCATTTTTTATTAATTTAATGCATCCCTGCTGAATAAAAGTATTAATTTCCTTTTTTTATTATTATTGTACTCACCTCAAACTTTTGAACTGTAGTGTGTGCTTTTTTGTCCAAGTACTGTAAAAGCGGGCAAAAAAGAGTCAACTCATCACTACTTGGAGGTGAACAGCAAACCAAACACCCTAGCAACCACACAGCAACACCCTGCCAATTACACATTATGGCGGGAAGATTTCTATGAGTAAGTGTCACTTATTTCCTTCAGAAAATGTAGTAGCTGTTTTATCATGTTAATGTTGCAGCCATTTTACACTACCAGTAAACCACGAGAGGCCTATGTTACAGCGGATTAACTACAGTTAAAAGGACATTGTTAGGCATTACGCAAAGCTTGCTTTATTCTATGCTATAGCGCTGAGAGTTTACCGCTGCGGTATGCATATGGTTGCATAACTTCACTGATTTATCGTAGCTAATGCTCAAGTTCAAGTCAATTGTAAACGTATACAGTGTTTATGTTGGAGAAGGATTAGAACCACAGGCATTTATTGCTCAAACATGAGCCACAGATGAGCGAGTTTGGAGAGCTTGAAGGAAAAAGCCAAAAAAGAGAGAGCAAGAAATTCATCATTTGATCTTTTTGTCTCCGAGTTTTTGCTCCCATCGGTACAGGGAAATATCAAGTTACCAAGCACTCTCTCAAACTCGCTTGAAACGCACAAAAAAGAGAACATATGGTTTTTCTGAAGACTTGCACAATGTTTCATATCTTTTGTGCTGTCCCTATTGACGGAAAATGGTAGTAAATAACCTTGCCATGTATCTATTAAACTCCAGATTTACAACTGTTAAGTATCGGCTAACGTGTTAACCAGGTGTGTGCATGTTATTGTATGAAATCTGACCCGGTTTTAAATCACTGTTCCAGGTCCAAGAGTTGAGAAGTGAAATTCCCAGATAGCCTTTGTCTCTTCTATCAGCAGCTGGAGAGCTGAAGGATGTTAGTTATATTTTTTAAGAGCGCAGAGGATACCTGTATCTCATCCCATCCCGTCCTCCCACATCTTTTTCCGTTTCCACTCGTTCTCTTTTCCTTATTCTTATTTTTTCTCTCTCTCTCCCATCCCTCCTTTATGGATTCCCACTGATTGTAGGCATTTCCTCTCACTGGCTCCATGTGAAGGAGGATAAATCCTGAGTTTCTGGCAGAAGCCGCCATGCATCCTGGCGATGGTGGAGGCCATTGACAGCTGAGTGTCGTCGGGGGATATTAAAGTCCAACAGTGGGCCCATTTCCCTTATTATTACATGGGCTATCCTATGATCAGTTTCATGCACCTTTCCTTCGAACTCAGCCAACATGTGTCCGCTGTGTTTAATAGTTCGGTGACAACAAATTTATGTTGCTAAGCTCCAGAAAGTAAACCTCACCAAAATACATCTCGCCAGCCACCCTTCTACAACGTCCACAGAGGTAATATGGAATTTACTTGTTTTGAGTCTTTCGTAATTGCTTCCAGATTTTGGTCTTCCCCCAGAATATTCCTGAGCGAAGCCACATTTTCTCACGATGCAGGCGGCCAAGAATATCTCCAGCCTTGCTGTGGTTATTCACTGCTGCTTGTCAAACATCCTCCGGCCGACCACAGTCATTTGTTTTCATGTTAACCATGCCTGAGAGAGTAGAGCGCGATTACAGCTCATCGTGGAGGGAAGGAGGGCTCTGTTATTCCGACATTTGGACATGCATAGTCATGGGAGGATGGAACCTCAAGTTTGACATCTTCCATTTATCATATGATGATAAAATTGGAATGTCAGTATCTAATTTCTGTCTACCAATCTACTGTATATTTCTACCTATATTGAACAGGATTTTAGTGTCCTTGTTACGCATGTTACATGTACTTACTATACACTCTAAAAAATGCTGGGTTAAAAACAACCCAAGTTGGGTTGAAAATGGACAAACCCAGCGATTGGGTTGTTTTAACCCAGCGGCTGGGTTAAATGTTTGCCCAACCTGCTGGGTAGTTTTATTTAACCCAAATATTGTTTAAAAATTACTGTATTTCTTGCTTAAAATGAACCCAAAATAGGTTGGAAATTAGCATTTATTAATATGTTTAATAAACAAACATTTATTAATACTTTTTTTGAATAATATTTAAACAATAAACATTTATTAAATTGCTTATTAATAAATGCTCATCTTTTTGATTATTATTGTTGCCTCTACTAATTATGAGTCTGATTTTTAATTTCCAACATATTTTGGGTTCATTTTAAGCCAGACATATAGTAATTTGTAAACAATTGTTGGGTTAAATAAAACTACCCAGCAGGTTGGGCTAACATTTAACCCAACTGCTGGGTCAAAACAACCCAATCGCTGGGTTTGTCCATTTTCAACCCAACTTGGGTTGTTTTTAACCCAGCATTTTTTAGAGTGTAGTAATAACAGTAAATTATACATAATTACATTCAACTAACCCTAAACCAAATCTGGTAGCACTTTATTTTACAGTCCTGCTCCCCATTTACATACTATATATCTATTGTAGTAATTGCAATAACTGGGTAATAACTAGGTACTACCCCTAAACCTAACTTTAAAGGATTAGTTCACTTCAGAATTAAAATGTCCTGATAATTTACTCAACCCCATGTCATCCAAGATGTTTATGTCTTTCTTTCTTCAGTCGAAAAGAAATTACGGTTTTTGAAGAAAACATTCCAGGATTTTTCTCCATATAATGGACTTCAAAAGTTATTAACGGTTTAAAGGTCCAAACAGTTTCAGTGCAGCTTCAAAGGGCTCTACACAATCCTAGCCAAGGAATAAGGGTCTTATCTAGCGAAACAATCGGCCATTTCCTCACATGATATGGGGGTGAGTAAATTATCAGGAAATTTTAATTCTGAAGTGAACTAATCTTTAAACCCATGTAGCGACCTTATATTACCCAGTACTTTCTTACTTTCTTAGGAAAGTACACGTAAGTGCATGTACTTTAAAATAAAGTGAACCCCAAACCCTAATCCTAACCCTTACCCTATAGTAAGTACATGTTGTTAATAAATATTACTTAAATGTATAATTACACTGTAACAATGACACCTTAAAATAAAGTGTAACCCTTATTTATTATTAAGGCTCTGCTCCAAAACCTAGTAAGCTAGTGATGCAGTACTCAAGCACACACAAATATTGAGCTAAAATAGTGATTAAAAAAATAGATTTACGGATACTGAAAAGAATACAGTAGCTTGGCGCAGTGCATTCTGTGTTCTATATAAAGGATATGCAATGCATAGAATATGCTTACTTGGTTTTAGAACAGAGCTTAACTTTAAATTAATTTCAATTTCACCAGCAGTTGCAAACTAGTATGTCCTTAGATTCATTTTACATTAGCGTTTCAGTGTTCTGGCGCTCACTATAAACGAATGCAGCAATATTAGCGTTGCCCGTTGACCTTGCAGTCTCTGTATGAATATGTATGTGTGCTTATGTCTTACGATGCAGTTCCCAAGGAGGACGGGACGCTGACCCCTCTCCTACAGTAGCCAGATTTCAACAGGAGAGCTGGTCTTCTTCTCTCGCACGTCTCATTACGCAGATGTGAAGCTCCGAGCGGGGTTATAAAAACCCTGGCATGTCTACAGAACTGTAGGCGAACATGAGGAACATTAATTCATAAAACATGTCCTGCCTCTTATAACACACAGCAGCAGCGTGGAGACACATCAGCTCTAATAAGGTGCCACTGCCATGGGTTTTATAAATGAACCGGATGCTGCGTCCCTCGGTACGTCAGAGCAAACCAACTCCGGTGGATTAAGCCGTAATTAATCTATCATCTCTCCTTCGCCTCACTCTTTTTAATACACATGAGCAGTTCGACTCTGAGCTCCTCGCTATGGTAAATTATGTATGCTTATAGATCAGCGCATCTCTTGGACGTTAATACAACGGTGTTTATCCCCTTATTGGCTGCCCGTGACCCCTGTTGGCCGGGAACTAGTAAAGTTCGCTCTGTGATGGCATCACGAGCGAGTGACACGCCGACAGGACCCGATTGGTGGATGCCCACCCTGTCTCGACCCTGATTGGCCCTGGGTGGTCCGTGTCCCTCATTGGCATGCAAATGTCTCCACATTGTCTGATCAGATAACGGTCTAGTCTGGAGACGCCCAGAGCTGCCAATCTCGCAGATTGGATTAGATGGAAGAGGGCTGAAGATTGGCTTGTTCTGGTTGGTTAGCGTGCCCTCCGAGGGGCTCGGGACGACGGCGGTGCCCCCACAGAGCAACACTTCTGTCTCCGTTTCCTACTGTCAGCCTGTCCTCGCCCAGTTCCTCCTGCCCCGCTACCCTTCTTGTTATGAGCCTAACACCAGCAGGCAGTGTATTAATATGTAGGAGATCAAGAGATTATTGATTAGAATCACTTGCTTAATATCCCCTTGTCTGTCATTCAGTACGCCGAGACTTCTTTCATGATTTTTTCCCTCTCTCTTTTGGTGTCACTCTTTTTAAATATTCATGGCCTAGCTTGCTTTGTGCCCCTACTGCTGAATATCTAATTAAACTGTCAAAAGAAATACAATTTGCCCTTAAGGGTTATTACGAGAGGGGTCAGCTAGCACTGATCAGACCCGCTCGGGCCGAGGGGGTAATTACCTTATAAGCAAGCAGTGTTTACCTTTCTCCCGTACCTGTGGCCCGGCGTAGGGGAGCCTAAATGAGCCTCTGCAAGCTCCTGGCTGCCTTTGAAGCCTCGTCACGCCACCCCAAATTATCCTGATCCAGAAGAAAGACGGAGAAGTTGAGAGTCTATAACAACATAATCAGCAATTATAGCTGGGAAATGGGGAGAAGCAAGATTTTTATCTCATTAAAAAGAGCCGTTTCTTTTTCCCCCCTCGTCAATCCTCACCTCTCCCACACTCATTCCCTGTCACTTGCGCTTTCTTTTGAATTCAAATGATTCGGCTTTAAAAGTGAGGGAAGAAATCTGGAAATTTAATTCAGGAGATGAGAGCTTGAGCCAATTAGCGGAGTTCGCTCGCTAAAATATGAATGACATTTGCTCTGGCTGAGCCCTAATGGAGGGAGGCATTAGCGTTACCGTGTCTCTGTCACCTTATTTCCCATCATTATTGTTGCCTTAGTTCTTCTGTCAAATTATGGCCGCTAATTTCTGTTCATATTTTACGAGGCCTGTTAGCAAGTGTCTTTAATGAGCTCCCAAAAATGACCCGGTGCGGCAAAACTTAAACGGGAACCGCCCATCGAGGAATATCATCAGAGAGAAAGTTAAACACTATCTTTCTCGGACGATTTACTGTATCACTTGCACGACTCTTCATCTCGCACACATAAAGAGCTGGGATTTTTAATTCGCCTTTTTATGTGACTTGTTAATGTGCTCTTTTAGGGCACTCTTAATACCTTCAAAATTTGTAGAATATCATGATAAATCAAGGCCTTGCCCATCTAATGATAATTTATCTCACTCATTATTTTTTATTCTCTCACCACATTATGGCACCTAGTTAAACTTCTCTCTCCGTGACCTTTATGAGTGCGCTTCAAAAGTTAGTCCTCAGAAAAGTTGATCGTTCGAACGCCAAGCGTCAAACTTCAAGAGGATTGGTTACCCCGACTAAAATGTTCCATTTTCTAAACTGAAGCGGTGCAGCCAAAATCAGTATGAAACTCTCCCAGCTCTATTACTGTATCAGTTCAGGGGAAACGTGTGAGTAATTTGATCTACAGAGTAACTTTGGATCTGGAGGTAATTTAAAAGTATGTAAAAGCATAGTAACTTCATTGTGTGGCTTTGAGCTGTGACACTGTATCACATAACAGGTTTTCTATAAAGCAGCGCAGGTGTAGTTTATAGTATTTTGGCCACACGTGGAAAAATTGGGTGAGGTGATATTTCTCTTTAGGCTAAGCAGTTAAAGCTGCAAGGAATGGATTCTGACGTACAGGAAACGGCAATCATGGTATAATAGGGTAAAAACTAGATTTGCATTTCCTGAAGGAAATACACTTGCTAGAAGTTTAAGTACACTTTTAGGCTTTGATAAAGTTTACAAAAACCCAATATAGATAGTACACCTAAGGCTGAAATGATCTACTCAACAAAGTTTGAATGTCTACATGGGAGTGATTTGCAAAGAACAACTAGATTTTTATATTTTCTGATGCTTTTTTTTGCTGGTTTTCTGTGGAAAACTACTTTTTTGGATGTTTTGAATAACCTGATTTCATGAGAAAACAACTATTTTATGAGGTGGGGATTTCGAATGAATTCATATGATGTGATTCGTAGGAAAACGTACACTGTAAAAAAAATCCCAGTAAAATTTACGGTAAAAAAACGGCAGCTGTGGTTGCCAGAACTTTACCGTAAAAAATACAGTAGCAACGTAAAAAAAAATCTGTTAAATTTACGGTAAAATAACATATTTCATTAACTGATATAATGTTAATTTTCCAACCTAATGAAGTACTAATATCTGTTTTGTACCTTTATAATACACTGACAGTCATCAAACACAGTGGTGATGAGAGTCACATGATGAATCAAAGTTCATCACAAGCTGATTTTCCACAAGCTGAGAAGGACAACCCTAACATATAGAAGGTGCACACAGTGTCATTCACACACACACTAAACACCATCATGGTAACATGCATGAAATTTAATTTAATTAAATTTAACATGCAATAAACATTCATTTAACAACATTAGATGTAACATAAAACCCTAATGTACATAACTGATTAGAAAAAAATGAGAAAAACTAAGAAGAAACAGAGTTATTTCAACGAAAATATATCAAATGTGAAGTGTCACGCAGGGAATTGTGGGAATGTCAATTTACGGATTATCACTGTAAATTTTACAATGAATTGTTATTTTTCACTTCCAAAAACTGTGAATTTAACGGTATTTTACCGTAAAATTACATTACATGTACCGTTAGATCTATTACAGTTATTCACCATATATAGTACAGAAACTTTCTGTAAACCAATTAACAGTTTTTCACCGCAGCATTTTTACAGTCTTTTACTGTTAAAATCATGGTAATTTTTTACAGTGTACACTCTAAAAAATAACTGTAAAAAAACAACAAATTTACACAGTAAAATACCGTTTTCCATTGAAACTAATATACCATAGAACAATGCATTCTGGGTAATATTTGCCGTTTGAATAAAAGAGGCCTATAGGCTACTTTCTCAAGAACGACAAACCATACACTCTAAAAAATAACTAAAAAAATGAAACTAATTTACACAGTAAAATGCCGATATTCTACTGTGCAAATTAGGTAAATTGTTTTAGTTATTTTTTACAGTGTATGGTTTGTCGTTATTATTACCCAGAATGCATTGTTTTTATGGTATATTACTGTTATACCATAAACAATGCATTTTCGAGCAAGTAGCCTATAGGTTATTTTCTCGAAAACGACAAATAATATCACCCAGAATGCATTGTATTTACGGTATATTACTGTTTCAGTGGAAAATGGTATTTTACTGTGTAAATTTGTTTTGTTTTTTTAGTTATTTTTTAGTGTATGGTTTTCAGAAAAAAAAAGTAAGCATGAAGGTCCACCAGTAAACTTAATCGTCACAGATGCGTAAGCTGATCGTACAAAAACATACGAATGAGATTGTACAAATTCATATGAATTAGCCTCCATTGTGCCAAATGTAAAGTAGTTATGAAATGCCATGAAAGTGTGTTGGTTTTGAGTGTTTTTCAGGTTGCTAGTTTCTGAAACATTCTGAATGAGTTTTGTTCTGTCGCTAGGTGGTTGCTCTGAGGTTGCTAAGTGGTTGCTAGGCGATTACTAGTCAAACAAGGCCGCTTTGATGTGATATGTCAATCATTGGAAGTCTATGGGAGTTTTCATCTATTTTATGATCTACCAAAGTAAATATTTTAAATTTGATTGATTAGAAAAGAAATAGCACAGAGTTGCCAAGTCCACGGTTTTCACGCAGAATTTATATATTTTTACACTTTTGTCGATTTTTACATGATTTTTTACCAGGGACCCCCCAGAATGCAATTGGGCTAATTTTGGATGTAATTGGGTGGGTTTTGAAGAACAATTGGGCTTGTTTTGTTATGCAAACCTGGCAACCCTTCTCAACAAGTCTCATTCATGTCCATAGCACAAACTTAAAGGGATTCTGTCATCATTTACTCACCCTCATGCTGCTCCAACTCTGAATGACTTTTGGTGGGGCAGCAAAAAATAGTGTTTGAACCCCATCATTCTTCAAAATATCTTCATTTGTGTTCCACAGAAGAAAGAGAGCCATGCAGGTTTGGGACGGCATATGAGTAAAGGATGACACGATTTTCATGTTTTGGTGAACTTTCCCTTTAATAGGAACAACCTTAAAGGGATAGTTTACCCAAAAATGAAAATCATCCCATGATTTACTCACCCTCATGCCATCCTAGGTGTATATGACTAGCTTCTTTTAGACAAACACAATCGGAGATATATTTAAAAATATCCTTAGTCCTCCAAAGTTTAAAATGGTTGTGAATGGGGGGCCGCATTGGAGTCGTATGGATACTTTTTGTTATGGATGGATGCATTATTTTTGGCTTCAAAACACGGCCCACCATTCACAACCATTATAAACTTTGGAGGAGCAAGGATATTTTTAAATATATCTCCGATTGTGTTCGTCTGAAAGAAGATAGTCATATACACCTAGGATGGCTTGAGGGTGAGTAAATCATGGGATAATTTTCATTTTTGGGTGAACTATCCCTCTAATAAACAGAGCAGAACATAGATAAATAAGATTGCAAAAATGGCTCATTGTCATTTGGATGCAACTCCACATAACACACAGGAAATTCAGCAAGCAATAAGCCATTTTTCACAGATGTCGAATTTTGAACTGCAGAAACTGAGCTTTTCACGTTTCCCCTGACATTATAATGGGGTGATGTCATAGCATATTAACATGACTAACGACTATGTTTAAGCCCACTTGACATCATTTATCTTTTCCTGGAACGTTATTCGTATCTGACTTCGGGTTTGTGAAGAATGGAATAAAGACACACAACATTTATGTGTCATGATGGATTCCAGCTTCATCATGACAAAAGAGCAAAAACTACCTTTGATTGCTGGTGTGCTTAACAGAACTAATGGCCCCCAGAACGCCCTATTTAGAAGTGCTTAATTTGGCATAAAGGAACTTAAAAGTGTTTTTTCTCTCCGCCTGACATGAATTAAAGCCAAACAACAGCGGAGAGCAGAAAGGCACCTGACACATCTGCACCTCTGCTCTCGCTCTCATGCCTCATCATCTCATGATGAATGAACGTTGTATTGTTACCAAACAACATTCGTCATGACTCAAGCAGTGTGAGAAATCTTTAAATAGATGTTGGTCTGCAGAGGGAGGTGGGCTGGGGGAAGAAAGCGATGATTTCCTCTTGTTTCCAAAGCGCAGATCGGCCCACCAGCCCCTCAGAAGCTCAGTTGAAGTTTATTGGGACTCGCCGCTATTGTGTCGTCTCTTGAGAGGGCCGGTGACATTCATTGGCTCCCGTTGAGGTTATTTACAGGGGATTTGGTGACAGTGAAACATGCCTTTGCCATCCCTCCGTGAGCTCGGTCCGACATGTTTTTAAGAGATGGGTGAGGCGAAGAGGTACATGTGCCACCTGAGACCGCAGAAGCAGACAGAAAAGTGAGACTAATGACCATGGGCTCCGAACTTAATAAAACCCTATTTTTGACCCATTCAAAGTTTGCTATGAAATTTACTGTTGACTTGAGACAGGTATTTTTCCCCATGCCGATTTTATGCTCACACCACAAAAGAATAATTTTGTTAATTAGTATTTTTGTCCTGTTTTTCAGAAATATCCTAGAAACGCCTCACAAAATCCACTTTCGACTTTTATAAATAAATTAAATATAAGCAAATTTGTTTTAAAATAATGTTTTTTCATATATATCTGTATTGTTATAGTTTATTTTTCTTACCCCAAATTATTGCAAACTTTCATTCATTCATTTATTTGTTAATTGATTCATTTATTCATGCATTATTCATTCATTCATTCATTCATTTATATATCATTAATTAATTCATGTATTATTCATTCATTCATTCATTCATTTATGTATTGTTCATTCATTCATTATTTGTTCATTCATGTATTATTCATTCATTCATTAATTCATTTATGTATTGTTCATTCATTCATTCATTATTTGTTCATTCATGCATTATTCATTCATTCATTTATATATCATTCATTCATTCATTCATGTATTATTCATTCATTCATTCATTCATTTATGTATTGTTCATTCATTCATTCATTAATTATTTGTTCATTCATGCATTATTCATTCATTCATTCATTTATATATCATTCATTCATTCATTCATGTATTATTCATTCATTCATTCATTCATTTATGTATTGTTCATTCATTCATTCATTATTTGTTCATTCATGTATTATTCATTCATTCATTTATTCATTCATTCATTATTTGTTCATTCATGTATTATTCATTCATTAATTTATTCATTCATGTATTATTTGTTCATTCATTCACTTATGTATTATTCATTTATCATTCATTCATTCATGTATCCTTCATTCATTCATTCCTTCGTTCATTCATTTATGTATTGTTCATTCATTCATTATTTGTTCATTCATTCACTCATGTTTTATTCATTTATTCATTCATTCATTCATTATTTGTTCATTCATTCACTCATGTTTTATTCATTTATTCATTCATTCATTTATAATTTGTTCATTCATTCATTATTTAATCTATGTATTCATTCATTTGTTCATTTATTCACTTATGTATTATTCATGTATTATTTGTTCATTTATTCACTTATGTATTTTGTTCGTTCATTCATTCATTCATTCATGTTATTTGTTCATTCATTCACTTATGTATTATTTATTTATTCATTCATTCATTCATTCATGTATTATGTTAATTTATTCACTTATGTATTGTTCATGTATATGTTCATTTAGTCATTCATTCACTTATGTATTATTCATTCATTCATTATTTAATCTATGTATTCATTCATTCACTTCTGTATTATTTCCTTATTCATTCATTCATTATTTATTTATTCATTCATTCATCCATTTATTATTCATTCATTCATTTATTCACTTATGTATTTATTCATTCATTCTTATTATTTTTCAGAAATTATTAAACAAAACCTATTTAGATTAATGCTCAGAAAAATCAAATAAAAAAAATCTAAATTGCCAATTGAGTTAAAAAAATTTATAATACAGATATATTCAATGAAAACAAGTATTATTTTCAAACAATTTTGCTTAAAAAAAGAAAGAAAGTTTGCACAGATTTGGGGTAATAATTAAACTTGATTTAAGTTATATAATTCTGCTTCTCAAGGAAATGTTAAAGATGTTTAAATAATGTTTTACAGGAAAACAAGACACAAATAGGCGTACAGATTAATATGTTGTTGTTGTGCACTAAACACGACAAAACATATTTTAAATTGGAAAGCCACAAAACACTAATTTATTGAATCATTGTTATTCCAAGGTGATTATTCATGTTTATCGCATCACTTTGTTCATTCATTCTTCCTTTATGGGGGGCGGGGTCTGAAACAATCCGAAACAATCGCATCTGAAACAATGCTTTGGTAAGCGTCCAAAAGCACTCCATTCCATCTGTGAAAAACAATTTTCTTCACATTATGAAGCTTTGTGTCATGGATCATTTTCTGACACCTCAAAATAAGACTTCAAACAAGCCTGCGAGGCGTTTCCTGTCTGCGTCTCCCCCTTGTCAGGTTCAGATTTCCTCATTGCCGAGTTCCAGTCTATCAGCCCATTATACATGGTAGCGCTGGAAAAATAGGATTACGCGAGGAGATTGTGAGCTTTATCCCAATACCAATTTTATCTGGCTGGCTGATAAACTGCCGTAGCCCGGAGAGCAAAGGGAGCTAATGGGAGCGAGGGAAAAGAGAACTTGGACACGAGGAGTCACTTGGCTGTGGCTCGAAAGGTCACGGGTATAGCGCTCTGTGCTAATGCTAACAGAAACTCATTTCAGAGACCAGGCCGTTTGGCTCCAGGGCTGTGAACTGCGCTGTGGATTGCTGTCCTAGTTTTTGTCTGCAATTAGAAGTGTAGACTTTGTAAGTCTTTGGCAATATGTCAAACTCGTGTCACAGGGTGGACTGATATGTCAGATGATGTGTACAGGGTTAAAACTGTCAAGCTACAGATATTTTCTCTGATAATGATCAAACGCTGACCCATGTGCAAACCCTTGGCCTGTGTTATTTTATGATATGCTATAGGGGTCAATGCAGTAGGCCTACATCCAGTACATTCAAGTCTCTATAATACATGAGGAAAAAGTATTATACTTACACTTTTTAATAATGGAAATTTATTTGGTTTGAACATAAGGTTACATTTTAACCGGATGTTGCTATTTTTCCCGTTTTGCAATTCTAACATGAAAAACTGGTAATTTTTTAAGAAACACCCCAATGTTTTTTCTTCTTTTTCTAATCGAAATGTTTCAAACAAAACATCCTTTTTTTTGAGAATGTTGTTTTTTTTAATAATTTTATAGGTCCTCAGTATCACTTTCCATCCTGTTAATCTTCTGTGACATCCCTTAAATTAATTCCTTAATGACATCATCATCGAGGAAGTGACATAAATTTGGAGGGAAAACAGTACACCAATGCCAGCAAGTAATAGCAACGGATTTGATGAATTCTTTTATGTTTTTCTGTGGTAGTAGTTGGTTTTTCTCACTCTTGAACATTATCCAGTTTGATAAAATTACAGAAATCAGTGTAACAGTATCAACATTTAAAAAGATGGTTAAAAAAATATCAAAATGACTAACTTTAGCTATTTATTTCCATCCCATTTTGATAATTTGTTTTAATTGTAAGTGTCTGAACTTGCTCACAGCACATTTCTGAAAATATGCCCTTTTATTGATCAGTGCTTTCTTTAAAATAATACATATTTTAAATTCCTTTATTTTTAAAAGGTTCTGCATAACAGGAATGACCCATATGTAGGGGTGTAACAGTACATGTATTCGTCCCGTTCCGAACCGTACAGTACGGATGTCACGGTTCGCTTCATGCAGTTATACGAACACAGTCACGGTGCGTTCCAAACGGGATATATCGCCCTCCGAAGGGCACTTTGGAGTGAAAATAATCATGGCCGCCATATTGAAGGGTCCTTCCAAACCGAAGTGCTCAAAACTGGCCACTTCAAAGGGCCCTTCGGAATGAAGGATTTCGAAGGGTACAACTGATGGACACTTCGGGCCCCCATGATCCTTTGCACAGGGAAGTTGTTTGACGTCACATAATGGGTACAGGTTCGATTTTACCTATAAATGTATGTATAATATTTTTCTATACTAAGTTAGATTTGGCACATTATTATGTACTTCAACAAAAATACTTTACAGCTTCCTTTATCAGTCCATTCAAATGTTTAAAATACATAGACACAATATACAATATGGTGCGATAAACCTAAATAAATAAAAAATAAAATAAACTAAAGTTAAACAAAGGGCACAGCTTGCACAATCTGCTCCTCCTTGATTGTCTCGTTAAGATAACGCAGAAGTGCGTTCCAAAAAAAATTGTTTTTTTGACCCCTACACCCTTCATCCCTTCGAAGCTCTCACTCCAGAGGGTAAACCCTTAGAAGGGATTAGGGCATAGGGATGAGCCCTTCCGAATGGAACGCAGTGCCAGTCACAGGCAATCCACACTATAATCCAGAAGGGGGCGCGCGCGGTATTGCATTGTAGCCTAACTGCCTTTAACCAGCAACAAAGTGTCATCTTTCAAATTCTGTTGATTTTATAACGAAATTCAAACAATAAATACCGTTTTGACGCTTCAGATGCTGTATTGGCGCCTCAGTTCGACCGGCAGAGCGATTGAACGCGATCATCCTTTCCTCTTCACTAACGTTAATAGTAACAAAATGAACACGAATGAACATCTGAAGGTATGTTGAAAGATACAGTACAACTTACTGAAACATATATCTCGTGTAATCGCTCAATCAGTGTTTCAACCGCGAAAAGACGTCAATAAAACAGCTTGTAAACAATGTCACGTATTACATTTACCTCAGAAATGCCATTCAGTGTCCACATGTTGTTTGCTTGCTAGAGAAATTAACTCTTTCGCTAAATATGCACAATATTAGCCTATATACATTTTATTAACCTGTTAGTCATGTCTTAATTATTTAATGTATGTTTAAATACAAGTTGACAGCCACTGTGTACACGATTGTATATTTCAACGAATTGGAGAAACATAATCTTATAATTAGATATAAGTTAATGCAGTAATGTTTTTACATACAATTGTTTTATTATTATTATTTGAGTTTTGATGATTATATCTAAAAATAGCAACTGAATTGAATATTTTGGGTTGTTAATTGTAACCTTTAATATTATAGTAATGTGCAAGTAAGGGCTCTCTATATAGTTTACATCATTAGCAGAGATAGATTTTATCCTTAAGAAAAATGTTATTATAATTGAATGAATTTAAAGACAGAGAGACAGTTTGTTCAGTAAAACAATGTTTAATAAAAAAACAAAAACAAAAATGTTTTCTCACGCTGCTGTACCGAACCAGTACCGAACCGTGACTTCAAAACCGAGGTACGTACCGAACCATCATTTTTGTGTACCATTACACCCCTATGTATAGTTGTGTGCAGTTTTGTAGTTTTGTGTCTCTTTCTAATAAGCAGATGTGTTGCATCAGTGAACGTGAGAGAGAGAGAGAGAGAGACAGGGTCGTAAGAATCTAGGCCATTCGTTAATGGTAGAGTCACCAGTAGGCCGCGGCTTCACTCTGCCGCCTATCCAGACATTAAAAAGAATTTCAGATATACTCCATTTCTTTGAGGATGCACTTCCTTTGAGATGGGGCTCCTTTTGAGCATATCCAAAGTGTTTTTCTGGTACACGGACCACTCCACAATAATTTAAGCCACAGTACACAGATACGTGTCCTGACCAGAATCAGCCATTTGAAAGTGAACTCAGGACCTTTTTAAAACCGGATTGACTTGATATCAGTCTATAGTAAACCGACAAGACGTGAACTGTAAAGACTATTATTTGGCAAATATTGCTATTTTAAGCAATGCAGCATTGTTTAAAAAAAACATTAGCTATATCAAATATATAGGAACATGACACTAATAAAAAAAAATTTCAAAACTGTTTTCAGCTTTTTCAGTTGGCAACAAATGCGACAGGGCTGTGTTTTTCTGTCACATTGCTTTCCTAGAAAGTCTCTATCTGATTCATTTTAGTGAATCGGATGGTTCATAAATTTAAATGTTCTAGAAAATGATTCGCTGAATTATTTGTGTCACTGAGCTGACGTCCCATTTCTTTGTAGCAAAACATTTAGTTAAATGCTACTGTTTGTCACAGTTTTCAGTATATAAATGAATATATTTCCAGTGTTTCAGTTGTATTTTGTGTAATTTTTTGCAGATGTTACTATTTTTCACCTGTGTTGCACTGGTACTTTAATAAGAAATGTTTGTTTCTTTTTTTCTTCTTTTTCTAATAGAAATGTTTCAAACAAACTGCTTTTTTGAGAATGTTGTTTTTTATCGGTTTATAGTTCCTCAATATGATTTTCCATCCTGTTAATCTTCTGTGCCATACCTTTAACTAGTTCCTTAACGACATCCTCATCCAGGAAGTGACATCACTTTGGAGGGAAAACAACAGCACCAATGTCAGTAAGTATTAGCAATGGATTTTATGATTTTTTAAAAATGTTTTTCTGTGGTAGTAGTTGTTTTTTCTCACTCTAGTACATTATCCGGTTTGATAAAATTACAGAAATCAGTTTGACAATATCAGCATTTAAAAAGGTGGTTAAAAAATATCAAATTCACTAACTTTAGCTATTTATTTTCATCCCACTGTGATAGTTCAGTAATTAATTTATATACTAGTTATAAATGTATCAGTTGTTGTCACTGTAATTGAGATAAATATTGCTCTCGATCTGATGGTTATATAAAAATATATTTCGCCTCATCGATAGCATCAATGTTAGTTTGCTTGTGTAGCTAACTACATTTTCCTCATTTTAGGAGTAGCTTCAAAACAGCTTCCCTATGCTGCTTCTTTTAGCAACTGAGCATATGATGTTAATTCATCAACATATTCTTTAGTGATGCTATCATGCGTGTGTCAGGCAAATGTGACTCGCTCCTGCTGAATATCTGCCTCTTCCTCCGCAGCATGTGCCGCTAACTGCACCATATTGTGGAGAGGCAGGCAGCCCATCACGGACGTAACTTTGATTGACAGTAAGTGTGCATATGTGTCCAATCTGCTCATCGGGATACGTGCTATCGTCATGATCTTTATTTATGTGTTCTGCTGTCGGCACAGTGCGAGCTAACTGCCCATTCCACACTAAATTAATTAGTTTGGCAGCCAGCCTGTGATGGAAAATTGGATCCAATATGGTATTTTCAGGGTGTTTCAATGTGGCATTCACTGGAGGGTGANGATCTCCTGGCTTTCTATGCCATTTTGCACCTTGTTATCTTCATGTGTTCAATACTTATTCCCTGTGTCATTTCACTTTATTTATTATGACTCAACTTGTATACCTAAATGTTCTGATTTCTTTGTATGAATTCAATATTTGGCTTGATGGCTACATCTGGTGGAAATTTTGTGTCAATAGCCCACTTAGAAATCCCCTTACTAATAAAAATGCTGATGTGTCAAATACTTATTTTCCCCGCTGTATTTGGGTCACACAGATTACATGCCGGAGCTTTCGTATCAAAATGGAAATGAACGTGCTTATGTGTTTTTAAGTTTTCTACATTCGTATGCATTTTGTTTCGACCATGCAATTAACAAATACAGATGCCCCTTTATAAAAATGACGATTGTGAGCACGTGACGGCTTTGTGGGAGCACCTATCCTGGCAGGGGTTCAAACTTGTGTTCCTCGTGAAAGGTTTTATCCAAATAAATAAATAAATAAACATCCTGGGAGAAAGGGAAAAGAGAGAGAGGGAGAGAAAAAAGAGACTACGGAAGTGCTTCTATCCCGTGTTGTTGTGTGTAAAATAAATCCTTTGTAGTGCATGCTCTTCTAATAACACGTCGGCTAATTAATAACTTCTACACAATTATAAATTAACTTCGGATCAGGACTCCGGCTTTGCATATGATTTCCTATAATCGCTAAAGCTACTGCGAAAACATGTCTCATATCAAGCGTAACTTTCTTATTTAACACAGACAGACTGGGTTCTCATCGGGTTTAAACGTACAGCAAATTATCTCTGCTGGGACCTTGTGCGAAAGCCAAAAATCACAGCAGTAATTTTTTTAATTTGAAATAGCATCCTTAATCGTCATTTTTGGATTCGTTCTTTTTTTTTCTGCGAGTGAGCTTTGATGGAATTAATCTTAATATTTTAATATTATTACAGCAGTAAGAAACGAGTACGAGGGAGCTGTCACTAATTCGCTTTTCCACAAGTCTCGACTCCGAAATCAGGCCTCCACGTGTACGAAATGATCATAGGTGGCTCTGCATGCAGCTCGTTTCTGGCACCTTGGTGGTGAGACGCTGGATCCATAATCAAACTCCTCCGTAATTAAAGGTGCAGAGAAAGCAGACGAGAGCGGCATGACATATCGCCTGACTCCTCAAATTCCTCTGTGGCTTTTCAAAGGATACTCCTTTAATATGGAGATTATGCTTATGTACTTGTCTTCACTTGAAAGGCATTTTCCTAATTTACTTATTAATGACATGTAAATCTATTTATACTGAGGGCCTCAACTTTTAGGAAACGCGCCCGTCCCGCTCGCCGTAAAATCCGTCGGTTTGAAAACACAGAGGGAGGGAGGGCGCGGGTAGATGAGCCCGGCCTCCCATTCTTGTTCTGTTAAAAATTTATACAGTCCATGTTAAATTTATTAATATTGCTTGCTGTCATTCACTTTGCTGCACTCTAACTGAAATGCGACTTGACAGCAAGCACATTAAAGATGTATGTCATTGTATTCAACAAAGATTAATGAAGCTCTGTAAAAGTAGCTGTATAGGAGAGAGGGCGAGAGTGATCAGAATTTGAATTCGCTGAATTAAACAAGGCCTAGCGCTGCACAGTTTAACATGCTTGTGGGGGGTTTTGCTCAGTGAAGAGGTTTTGGGATTGAGAGTACTAGTGGTATGTTCAACCGTTAAAAACATTTAAAAAGTTAATAGTTCTGCTCTAAAACCTAGTGAGCTGGCTTTTCACGTAGGCAGCAGAAACATACTTCAAGCTGGTATGTGTACACAAATGCAAATGCTTGGCCAGTGCATAGCATGCATGTGCAATTCAATTGGATGTTTTTATTCAGGTATCTGACTGTCCGTTTTAACTTGCCCAGCAAGATTCTCTTCAAACCATTGCACCTACATGACAGTGCCCTGAAAGGGAAAACTGGCTATAGAAGAAAGGCTATACAAATGTATGTTATAGCACTTCCTATGGCAGTGTTGAGAATACCGTGCATACTTGGAACACTCTACATAGGCCCTGTCCCAAATGGCACCCTAAACACTCGGTCTTACAAGTTCCCACTTTTGTAACACCAGTAGTGACCGTAAATTTAGGTAGGGCAGATTCTGGGTCTTAGCGGCAGTTTATGATATGCATTTTGTAAGCTTTATATTGTAATCGCAGAACACTTTTTTTTGCAAAGGTTGCTTTATTCAGCCTGAGGGTGGAGCTCTAATGTTGATTGACAGGCTTTAATTACACGCGACACACACATAGAATGCTATCTTAGAATTGCCTTAATGTAGTATTAATTGCCCCAAATGTTGTTTTAATGTAATATTTTAATATTGTTTTAGTTGTAGAGTAATTCCAGTGAGGAAAATAAAGTCATGTCGATTTTGAAGCATGAAATCAACACAACAGAACTATATATTCACATGAGCATGTTTAAACTAAAGGATTTATACTTTTATTAATTTGATATGCTACTCCACATAGGAATTACAAACTAGAGATCGACCGATATATCGATTTACCATTTTACCATAATCAGATATCGGTTTTGTAATATCGGATTTACCGATAAACGCCACCATCTTGTGAGTGTTTTGAGAATTGCGCGCAGGATCGCCATTACAGCGCATCTGAGGGGAGACGAGACAACGGCATGCGCAGGTAAAGTATACTTACCTGCTTTGCTGTAATTAGTAAACTTTATTTAACATAACAGCCATTAATGCAAAAAATGAGATGTGTTACATAAATGCCTGAAATGTAGCTAGTTTATGCAGCTTGCGGCTTGCGTAAGATAATCCATCAAGTCCTGTCCCAATAAAGATGTAACTTTGCATGAATTAAATAATACAGCCATGAATGAGCACATGTTGGAAATAAAAGCACTGAATTTAATTCTCTCTCTGTTGTCTATGCTAATCATTAGTCTCTATGCTGTTCACTCAGCGGGTTGATCTCAGAAAATGGTCCACGGTCACCGCATGTAACTTTTAACAGGATTCACTTGTTTAAAACACTGTAATTATATAAACATTTACCATATAACCATTAATTCGCTAATAAACATCCAAGTAAACACAACTCTATGGAAATTAATTATTTATTATCTCCGCAAGCGATCACAGTTTGAGTATAGTTCTGTGTAAATGCATAGATAAACAGCGCTTTGTCAGCAGATATTTCATAATCTAGATCGACAAAAACATTATTAATAATTCTGATATAACATGCCAGTTGAGAAATGCAATAAAATACGATGTTGTGTTTGTTATATTCCAATATTCCAGAGAATATTATTCAGTTATTTAACATTATCCAGCAAATTATTCTTCACTCTTTAACCTATTAAACAGCTTATAAATCTACTAAAACTGTAGTTTATGAAATATTACATTTCTGTAAAGTTGATATGACTCCTGTCTTTAATTTATTTTCTCCATTTGAAAACATTAGACATTCTACATTTATTTTGCTTATTGTTAACATTAGTATTGCTGCTGATGCTTTTTTATAAATAAAATTATTTTTGTAATATGAAGATTAAAATTAACAATTTATTGGTGTATAAATAAGATTTGTTTTCTATGCACGGAGGGAGTGATTGTTATAAATAAAATGGTTTGTTCAGTTCAGTGGTGTTGTAATCATGTCAAAAACAAGTATTTCAGTAAATAAATATTGTTTCTGCATATCGGTTATCGGGCACATAAACACAAAAATTATCGGTATTGGTATCAGTTAAAAAAAAAATCAATATCGGTCGATCACTATTACAAACATTCCAATATTTACTGACTTGATGTAGACTAATATACACACAGCTGAAGCGGGTTGATATCGTCTTGGTCTGGAGTAAGCTTTACCTAAGGTCATATGCAAATGATCGGGGGAGTCGGAAATCTGCCCCAATGGCTCTCAAAGCGCGCTGCAGTTCCATTTTTCACCACAGATTTACATTGGAACATAGTGGGGCGCTGTAGAGCTAGGGAGGGCTCCGAGACTGGCTGCCCGCTTAGTATCATGAATACATGCCTGCCAAAGCCATACGTTAAATTTTAACATATCCTGCTCACGACTTAAAATAGTCTAAACAAATCTGACAAATATTTGTTGCAGAATGCTGAACACATTTACAATTTATTATTGATTCAGTTTATATAGAGGTCTGTGTTTTGGATTAATATTTTGGTGGGGCTATGCTGCTCCACCTGCCCTTACATACGAGACACGGCTGTGTAACACCACTTTGACTGTTGGGAAGAAGTCTGCTGCAGAGCTCACTTCAGTGTGGAGCTCAGCAAAAGGGTCCATTGAGGGCGCATATCGACCACAGCGGGGGGCGCTCGCAAGCACCCTTTTGAAACATAAAATGATAAATGGGACACCCTACAGTCTCGTGAACTTCACAATCACGTGCATGCGGCGGCCATTGTAATTTTACAGGACTGTAAGTGCATATGAAATGTGCCATTTGGGACAGGGCCGTAGACATAGTGCTCTTCATGTGAACTCATAATTGTTTCCAGTAAATGTTTTTGTTAACATGTTGCTAAGCTAAGCACAATACCCTAGTAACAATATAGAATAGCACACAAAAATATAAGATAAACACTCAATTTGTTATTAGGTTTAAGGTTTTTATTTTAGTATTATTTAAATAATGTTATAATTATTAATCTTTTGAATTAGCTTTTATATGTTGTTATATGTTCAGATTTCATTTTATTATTAGTTTGTTTTAGTCAGCTTTGTCTTTTTTTAAATATTTTATTTATTTACTTGTATCAGTTGTATTTTTAGTAATTTCAGTATTTGAACTTACTTATTTTATTTCAGTTAGGCCAAGGCAGCATTTCTAATTTTAATAATTTTAAAGTTTTTCATCCAGCTATTCCATGCATACTGAAAATTCACATACTGCGTGTATATACACATCAGTTTATATATATATCGATGAGCCAAAACATAATGAACACTTGTCAGAGTTGCTCAGATCTTTATTCCTGCCCATTTCTTCTGCATCCAACACATTGATTATGAGAACTGATTGTTTGCTTACCATCTAATCTACCCAGACCTTAATATTTGGCCTTTTTAGGAGATGATCAACAGTATTCGCTTCAGCTGTGACTGGGCATAATGTTTTGGCTCATCAGTGTGTGAGTAAATATGTAAATTATGCTCTTCTGGACACAGCCCATGTCTAATTAATTGTTTTCTGGATGCCATAGACACAAATGATACCTAGAACTGTATACTTTTTTTTTTATCTGTAAAAAAATCAAACATCTCAAGAAAAATGGTAAAAGTTTATCCAGCAGGAATAAGCTGTACAGCCACTAGAGAAAAGACATCTCCATCCATGTTTTCTCCAGAAGTCTTAGTGTTTCCAGAGCAGCAGTGCTGTAGTGTTGTAGTTGAGTGGCTCTCACACACATTTTCTCTCTCAAACATCCTCACGTTGAGCTCTACCGCACCTCTTTCCCCAGGCGCTCCGTGTGCTGATGTCATATCCCCTGCAGCTGGGATGAGAAATTCACATCAGTCCTCAGGAGAAGTCCTTATGAAACCATGTTCATCTCTCTTTCTCTCTCTCTCTCTCTCTCTCTCTTTCTCTTTCTCTCTCTCTCTCTATATATATATATATATATATATATATATATATTTT
>RJVU01067793.1:12563918-12607547 GCA_003731715.1 Anabarilius grahami | reverse complement strand
AAAAATATGCTGGTGTGTATACAATATAAATATTTAAATCACTTAAAAGCATGAAAAAGCTTATATTGTTTCTCTTTTCTGCCTTTATTGGGTAAAATAGTCCATTTTTAATTAGCATTGAACTACTTTTATCAATATTTCATTACGTCGTGTATATAAAAAAAAATACATATGTATGTAAATACTTTTTTTTGTTCCTCATTGACCATTTTGGATGATAGCAAAGCATCTTGTTGTTGAGATGCAACAACCTATCCCGTGTTAACGGCCTACCTTGGAAGTGAGGTGGAGAGGAAGCAAAAAAAGAGAGAGAAAGAAAAAGAAAAGCCCTTTGGGAAGCAATAAAATGATTCTTCTGGCGTGCACTCCCTCAAATCATTAAATACAAAGATTAAACGCCCTCCCTACAAACAGCTGATTGTGTTTTTGCAATTAAGATTGCATTAGAAAATCAAAACAAAGCAACATTTGCTGTTTACTCAGCACAGCGAGTAACACACACCAGCATATTTTCATAAAAAAGTATTTACAAAGCTAATTTGGTCTAACAGGAAGCAGGGTGAAGCAAGATGACCAGTATGAAGAGAGAGAGAGATGGTGAGAAAGAGGTAGAGATCTTCAGGGCAAGAGGGCCACTCTTTGCCCAGTGCAGATGTATAATGCAAAGTTAGTTTCTTAGACCTTTCCTCCAGATAGATGGATCTGATAGATCTAAACCAAAGGCAGTTAAACAGCTGGGCACTGTGGGCCCCGGTGTACAGTGAGAATATCGCAATGGATGAAGGGTTGAACGTGAAGGAAAGTAAATTTGACCCAGGTGAGCATCTGGTTTGAGGTCTTTAGACTTTAGACATTGCTCTTCACTCACATCACAGCACAAATCCATGCTTTTATTAAGCTTTTAGTTAATATTAAACAGCATGAAACATAAAAAGTGGGCATTACACACAGGTGGTTTTAGACAGGTGGGTTTAGAAAGGATTCATGACGTCGGCTCAAAAGGAAAGTCATTTCAGAGGAAGAGTAAAATATTACATTTTGATGAAAGATTTTTTTTCTCTGGAATATACAGGAATGTGCATCCAGTTTCATTTCATGTTGACTTTAAAGCTTGATGTTTTTCCTTTAAAGGGGACCTATTATGCAAAATTCAAAGATAAATGTTTGCACACAACACCATAGAATGGTAAAAATCCACCCAGCCTTCTTTTTTATTCCCCATAAATCATAAGCAGTGTCTCAGAATAAGCTGTTTGCAGATTCTAGCAATATGACATCACATTGCTTAAGCCCCGCCCACGGCTGCTGACTGACTCTGCCGTATTAGCTTAGCTCCTCCCCTGAGTGAGCTGTACACAGTCCGCCATGTTTATCTCCTCGCCAGAGCATTTAACAGCAGTCTTCAAGTAAGAAATTTATTCTTATTAAATCTCCTAAAGTTATTAAATCAAGAGCAGTTTTCCTTTTGTTGTTTGATTCATATTGACACCATATACAGCAGCAGGTACTGTACATTATGCTGCTTTCACTTTAATACACAGATCTAATATACACATGCGATTTCTTTCCCTGCTGTTTATGTTCACAGACATAACCGACTGTGTTTATGTGAACTTTGTGTGTTTTTTACATACCTTGTGTGTATTTTTGACAGTTTAAGTGCTATAAGACATGAAAGAGAACTTAGTTTAATACTCACAGGACGTGCCGTCTGATAGCCAGCTTTCTGTGCGCTCAGAAAACCATTTATCAGAAGTTTAAACTGATATGGCTTTAAAACACATGCAGATAATAAACTTTCAAGATGAAGAAGAACTGCAATGCACGTTAATGTGACACCGATAGAGATGATAATCAAAACCAAACAGATGTTTTGTTAATTTTTGGCAGAGTATTCTAGGCACGATCTGTACAGGCTCCGCCCTCTTCTGGAAAGTGGGTGGGGAGCAGCACCTTATTTGCATTTAAAGATACATGCACGAAAACAGCATGTTTTTTCTGCCACTCAAAAATGAGCATTTACAACATAATAAATTATCTGGGGTATTTTGAGCTGAAACTTCACAGACACTTGGGGCATAATAGGTCCCCTTTAAAATGGAAGACAATTATATTTCAAATGCTATTGCACAACATGCAGCGATGTCAAAGGAAAATTTGAATGTTGACTAAGAAAAGTGCCATACTTTCTTTGGGAAGTGTAGTTGAATTTGGCTTAAGAGCTTTCAAAATACTTTGTGGTCAGTCTGAGGGAACATTAATCACTGTATTTTTCTGTTTCTGATCTAAAGATGCGGCTGCTAAACGCTCGGTTCCCTTGCGAAGCCAATAAATTAAATATTAGTAAACTACATATTTAAATTCCTTCCCCAGGCAGTTTTTTTTTTTTTAGCATGTTTTGCTATTCTTGTGTACTATAATATTCACCATCCCATTTTCAAACTAATAGCTTGTTACAGCTTGGTTTTGCATTCCATTTGCTTTTCCTCCAGATTTCTTTATAAAACAAATTGCAGTGGAACTCTAAAGGGAGACGAGAAAGGAAATTGAAACTTTCTGAGGAACACGTCATTTCACGAACGTTCACCCTTAAGCGATCAGGAATGCTGGAATAATTTTAGTGTTTATTGAGGCACGTAGCCGTCTGCGTGTGAGAGGAGAAAACTAGTGATTTCCACCTCAAACCCTCGCTATCTCTCATTTGATTATTTGATTCCAATGTGGCTATGCATTTTTTATGTCAAATGTGAATAATTACTTGTCTAAAAAATATTTATATTTGGTTTAAGCATTCATTCATATCATATCCTTAACGCTACAGACCATTATAGGATTTACAGTAGCTAAAACACATTTATAATTCATGAATGTAAACAAACTTCATCTTTAATTATATGTATCGGAATCATTGAGAAATTATTAATAACTTTCTAAGCTCATAAGATGGTTCATGCAAATAGAGGCAAATCTCATCACTGAGTGAGTCTGTGTAAGTATTTGGCTAAAACGTCTCTTCTCAGAGTCACTCTTCATTTGAGAGAGAATGATTGTTTAGTCACTAAACAAAAACCTTTTTGGGAAAGTCGTTCGTTTGTGGCTCAATTGTTACTACTGTTACTTAAATGGAATATCTGTCTATATTTGTCACTGTTATATAAGCTTTTTGTATTTTGTATTTGAATTAACAATGATTTTAGCTTCCATTTATCTATTATTTAGGCACTAATTATCAGCTGAATGTGAAGTCACATTTCATCCTAACATAGGAAAGGAAAAAATAAGAAATTATATTATGTATTAATAAAAGTCTTATTGTGTAGTATACAAAATACATTTTTGCAACACTATCAGAATTAAAGGCAGTACAACAAATACCACCATTATATACTTTATTTTTGGATGAAATATGACCTGGATATGTTCTTGACAGGTTTCAATCATGCATCAATGATTATGAAGTCCAAAGTTGATTTTAGTCCCTTAACTCTTCCAGTATATACCTTTCTTTCCTTGAGTGAAAATATAGAATATTTTATATGAATCATGGCTGGACAACACATTCTTTGCGAGTGTCTCAGAAGGAGGTGAAACTCTCTGAATGAGCGGCAGTGTGAAAGCATGTAAGCCGAGTATTGGCACAGGGGAATTTGCAGATCCGTAGTGAACTTTCAAATCAATTCTATGCATTAGTTATTATCACGGGCTTTGATAGACACCAGACTTCACCAGACATCTGCTCATTATAGGGGCATGCTACTGTCTGACCAAATCTACAGAGAGACATAGAGAATGAGAGCGATTGTCTCACAGGTGAATAGGTGAGGCATCAGTCATTATGATTCTTGTCAAATAAGCTCAAATGAGAACAAAAACTTCACTTTAAAAATGTTTCTTTGAAATGTCATCTTATAATATGTATTATTACTGTGCATTCGCACAAAATATGTCACCATAAAAACATACAAAGAATGATCATGGTTGTCTCATGATAGTAATTAGCTTTATGTGCCATTTACATTACATCAAAATTGCTTCTGATACTTGTGTTTTATTTTTTGGGGAGATGTTATATATTCATTCATTCATTCATCCATTACCTAATCCAGTTTTACACGTTGATATTTATTAAAGTAATTTATTAAAGTTTAAAGGCCTTTTTTTAAAGTTGCATCTGATACCTCTGTTAAAAAAATGTGTTTTAATTTTTGGACGAGGATTAATTGATTGATTGATTGATTGATTTGTTCGTCTGTTTGTTTGTTTGTTTGTTTGTTTTGCATGGCTGCAGTGAAAAACAACAACCATCCAGAAGTCAACCGGTGGCATCCAAACTGACAACTTTACTTCAAGTAACTTTTTTAGCCTATCACCTGCACATTAATGTGACTGATCACACTATATTAGAACACCATGAAGGTCCGTTTCATGCTTTTAAGAGCCCTCCAAAAATAGTCTGACAAATCTGAGTTTATTTATTATCTGGTGAAACATCACTGTCTACTGATATCTAATGACATTTTAGCCAAGGAATTGTTTTTGTCAAAGTACACAGCTACTTTTGAATGGTGGTGGATATAGAAAGATGCTTTTTGCCACCAAACTGGTGTGGCATTAAAGGGATAGTTCACCCAAAAATGTTAATCTGTCATCATTTACTCACACTCAGGTTGTTCCAAACCTGTATACATTTCTTTGTTCTGCTGAACACAAAGGAAGATATTTTGAAGAATATTTGCAACCAAACAGTTGTGGGGCATTTTTGACTTCCATAGTATCCATACTATGGAATTCAGTGGTGCCTCAGAACTGTTTTTTTTACAAACGTTCTATCCCATTCTATCTATTCTGTAAACTATCCCTTTAACGTACCAGCGGGGGTTAACTTGACCATGCTAACCCATTAAACCTTGACTCCTAGGGCCAGTTACATAAAGATATCCATTATATTAAGGCTGTGTCTTTAGTACTATAACCAACTAGTGATCAGTCAAGGGGCTATCTGTTTTACCTTTTGGTATCAAATTAGACCAATATATGTTTTTATATAACTGATTTAAAAGTTATGAATATGAAAAAATGTGACTAACTTGTAAGACTAGTCTTAGCAGTTTATGCAACGGGCCCCTATAGTTGCATTGGCCTAAACAAACTTAAAAATGAGAGTATGCAAATGTTAAATCACTACGGTAAGTTTTGATGCTGCTACATGAAGCTCATACAAATTCACTCTGAATTGCATTCACACAGAGTTTAAAAAAATTAAGCGATTTGACTCCGCTGTGAGGGGAAACAGCACACATCGGCGCAATTAGTTATGCAAATGCCTAGCTGTGATTTCCAAAAGTTTCCTTTCATAACGTGTCAGGAGATGGAAGAGCATTAACGAGGAGTGAGATATCCTCCAAGACGCCGGCATTATCTTCCAGGACAGAGGGCGCAAATTCCCTCTCTCAGGTGGATGATTAAAATCAATTAAATCACTCCAGCTATGTCAGCCTAGGGATTCTTCTGACGAATGAAATTATGCTAAGAAAAAGGAGGGAGAGTGAGAGCTAGAGAAAGGCAGAGAAACGTTCGCGCTCTCCCCAGGCCTGTCTCAGCATCACTCTCCCCCACAAATGAGATTAAAATGTGCAGCACAGGGATTTCAAAGGGATATTTTCCATAAGAACATGAAAAGTCCTCAGAAGCCAGTGTAAAGAGACCTGAAAGCCTCTAGCGAGAAGCCCTGTCAGCCAACCCCCATCTCACACCACCGCTGCCAAAAAAAAGTTACGCGTACACACGCTCGTGTTCCCTCTCGCAGCTTGTTAAGATATAAATAAACACAACTCAACAAACATTACCATAACCACCTCTGTCTGAGTGAAACAGCCGTGACGTGTAACCAAAAAGGGCCGTGTCGAGGCCACTTCCTCCCAGTGTGTTGTTGACAGTCTTCTGATTTCCCTCCGTCACTCCACGCTGTTGTTCTTTTTGTCCAGGATGCCTCCGTCACTGTCAGTTTAGGAACACGGCACAGATGAATGAGCCGAGACGCTGTGTCAGCGCAATGGTTGTTTCTTACTCATTGCTGGTTGTTGCAAGTCAACAGCATTTAAATTAAACCTATTTACATTCCTGGTCATATTGTGCATGATTCAGCAATGCAGATTATTTAAAATAAAATGGCTTTGTAAGCTTTTATCTTTCCCTTTCAGCTGTTTTCACGAATCCCTACTTTTTTTTTTTATACCTCACCACTTCAACTACCTGCCCCCATCCTGGTATATAATGTTCACTTTTAAGATCCAATCATTTACCATTTGATAAAATAAGGTTAAGCGCCCTACTTTTTTTCTCAAGTTTTATTTGGAAATGTCTGTCAGAAAAATAGGATTTTGGGCCTCAAGTTCAACATGAAATGATGACTTTAAAGTTGCAGTGTACCTGAGATAGTTGCAGATCTTTTCTTCCATATTGTGATGTATATCGGAGATAAATGGAATTTATTTATTTTTTTTTGGTGGACAAGTACTTGGTTGTATGTATCGGTTGTTGATTGAATGGTAGTCTCAGACCACGCGCCCACACTAAAAAAAATGCTGCTATACAGTACTAAAAGTGGTTCTTAGTGCTGTAGAGCACCAAATCTGGGTGCTACAGTGGTTCTTCAGCGGTTCTTCACTGGTTCTTTGGGATGACTGAGGTGCTTTATAGCACCGCTACCATATACAGAATCTGTTAAGCCCCTGTATGGTTCTTCAGCGGTTCTTCAGTGGTTCTTTGGGGTGGTTAAGGTGCTATATAGCACCACTGCCGTACAAAAAACCTGTTAAGCCCCTTTAAAGGTTCTTTACAAGCCAAAGAACCACTGTTGGTGCTGTTTAGTACCATTTTTGTTGAAGAAATAAAATGCGATATGGCACCTCTTATGGGTTCCACATAGCACCATTTGACAAAGGTGCTGTAGAGCATCTTTAAAGATATGGTGCTACATAGCACCAAAAGTGGTTCCCTATGATTACGAGCCAAGAACCACTTTTAGTGCTATATAGCACTTTTTTTTTTTTTTTTTAAGATTATATGATTGGAGAAGTCTGTTTTTTCCACCAAAAGATCAAGTTATGACATTGTGATTAAAATTACAAAGTCAAACTTTTTTTTAAAGAAATGAAACATGCATGGATGAATCGTTCACGGTAAGATCATTAAGATGCATTTAGAAAATAGTGTGAATTTTCATTTCATGCCAACTTTGGCTACGTTCACACTGCAAGCCTTAATGTTCAATTCCGATTTATTGCTCAGATCCGAATTTTTTATTTTTTTTTGGTATAGCTGTTCACATTGTTGTATTCAATGTGGCCAATATCAGATTCCAGTGTGAACAGATCATGGTCCTGAACTGCCCTGTATGCACAAAAGAACAATAAAACAAAAGAACGATCTAGAGTGACGTAAAAGTCGCATGAATTCTGATATGACTGTTCTGACAGACTGAGGTCACAAAACATCAGACCTGTATCAGATTTAGGACCACATATGGAAGTGGCCCAAAACAGAACTGAAAAGATCAGATTCCATGTGGTTTGTGCTGTTCACACTGTCGTGACAAAAACAGATCAGAGTCACATATGAGGAGAAGAAGAAAAAAATCGGATTTGGGCCAAATGTATCTGCAGTCTGAATGTAGCCTTTAAGGCTCCAAACACACATTACACAAATACTCTTTGCATTCTTTCTCCATCTATCAGAAATTTCCAATATTTTAACTTTTTTTCGAACAAAATTGAGAATTAAAATCTGTTAGAGGTTTACAACAGATCACACTTTTCCCTGATCAAACCTTGATTTGTTCTTCAAATACTTGTATGTCTTTTTCCCTATTCTTGTGCGAGGATAATTCCCAGTACACTTTTCAAGTACGTTTGTAATGAATCCTATGGCCTACAATGGGTTGAACTTAGTACTTACTATAAGTAGTGTTTGCAAAGGCAAAACATCACAATTATTATTGCTCATAATTAGGGTCAAACATTTTGGCAAGAAACTTGAACTGCTTGTTCGAGTTGTTACACGTATTATTTGAGTTAAGCTTTTGTAATGCAGCATGTGTAGCATAGCTGCTGAGATTTATAGACTGTTAGTTTAAATTGGCAGAAAGCAGTAAGACAGCGGCGTCAGTTAGAGAGAGAGCACGTGCCGAGGTCTATTTCTCAGCAGGCGCGAGAATCTTTGCCCTCCTGGAATAATGTAATATATGATGTTCTGTAGAGTGCACTGAGTGATCACATTTGGACGTAGAAAGATGATAAATGTATGTTGAAACAATGTAAAACTGTCTGAACAGGGTATTGTCAGGGATTTCTGCCTGCCGTGCTTCTGCAATAACCGCCCAGATCCCTCTTTGAGCTGTTCAGATCTATTTAATGCCTTATTATCTGAAAAATATACAGCACGTATTGCCTCAAACTCTGGCAGCCCTTTGTCTCCTGACAAATTTACCTATTCTCCAATTCTGGTGATGCGTTTCAGGAGCGAGCCTCTGTCAATCCCAGTTAAAGACAGCATCCCCATCTTTCGGCTGCGCAAAGCTTTTGATATAGGGCCCGGCCGTAAAGCTTGAAAGAGAAGAAATATATTCAGTTACCCACGGTCGCCTAGAAAAGCCTGTCTGAGAAATGGTGTATTGAAATGCCTAATTAACTGACAGTGTCCAGTCAATTCGCTTTGCTAAACCTGCAGATCACCTCAGCTGAGGGGCCGTCCCTGGGGCTCGTTTGACATGCACACTTTTTACGGCCCCTAAGAATGATTCTAGCAGGCAAGGCTTTGTGCTGGATGGAATCTCCCCACCTCCGATAAGTCCATGTATCTTCTTTTATTGGAGTATGAAGGGGAATGCCAATGAAATTTTTATTCCGGCAGAATTTCAGACGGACAATGCGAGCTCCCGTGGGGTGGGCGGAATGCGGCCCAGACGCGAGCAAACCGATCCGGAAAAACGGCAAGGGACGAATCAAAGGAGGAGGGAGATGTTCAATTTCTCTGTTTCTTCTGCCATTGGGAGCTGTTACACTTGTATGTGAGGAGTTTTACTTCACCCACTGTTTTTGACAAACAAAAACTGACAACTTTTCTACCTTTCTGTCAGTTTATTAATTATTGATTTCTCTTTCTATTATTTTTCTTTCTTTTACTTTCTTTTTCTTTTCTTTTTTTGCTATTTGGATCCGTTCTTTCTAAGCTTTATTACTTTAACATCTTGAGAAACAGAATGCATGGATAGAATTACAAGCAGATTTTGTGCAACATTTATTTATTCTAAAAAATTCTTGTTTTCTATTATTTCTATCCTTTTTATCTATTTTATCCATTGTTATTCCATCATCCATCCATCCATTCGTCTGTCTGTCTGTTTTCTACTATTTCTATCCCTTTTTACCTATTTTATCCATTGCTATTCCATCCATCCATCTGTCTGTCTGTTTAATGTTTTCTACTATTTCTGTCCCTATTTATCTCTTTTATCCATTGCTATTCCATCATCTGTCCGTCAGTCCATCCGTCTGTCTGTTTTCTACTATTTCTATCCCTTTTTATCTCTTTTATCCATTGCTATTCTATCCATCAATCCATCCATCCATCCGTCTGTCTGTCTAATGTTTTCTACTATTTCTGTCCCTATTTATCTCTTTTATCCATTGGTATTCCATCCATCATCCATCCATCGGTCTGTCCATCTGTCTGTCTATGGTTTCTACTATTTCTATCCCTTTCTCTTTTATTTCTATCCCCTATCTCTTTTATCCATTGCTATTCCATCCATCCATCCATCCATCCATCCATCTGTCTGTCTGTGTAATGTTTTCTACTATTTCTATCCCTTTTTATCTTTTCATTGCTATTCCATCCATTTGTCCATCAATTTTTCTACTATTTCTATCCCTTTAAATATAAAAAATAGCAAAATAAATTTTGTAAATACCAGTTCACATGATCAAAGACACCTTAATTGAGGAACTTCTGGAAAATGAACTGAAAAGACAAATCAAGTGCCAAGTGTTTCAGGTTAATAGGGATGCTTTTCCAGGTTTATTTGCTATGTTCTTTTCTTAACTGACAGCTTTTATTTTATATATCTGAGTGCAAATTTGATTATTACTTAAACCTGTCACCTTAAATTATCATTTTAATAGTAACATCAGTATGGCAGGAACATGTCATTAGTCTTAAGAGCAAAGTATGAATCAGATTTTTATTTCTTTCATCTTAAGCAATGCGACATCACTCCGTTTGCATTCAGCCAGTGATTACATGTCTAATGAAAACTATCTCAGTTGAATTTCCAAAGTAAATGCAATTTAAATATCTATTTATCTGTCTTTGAGAGTGGCTTTGAGCTATTAGTTCATGTGAACAGGTCTGGCCTGTTAATTTTCTGGCTCTCCTTGAGCTCAGACAGAGTCGGGGAGGGACACCGTTCCCCCAACGCCACCCTGAAACTCAGCAGTGGAAATGAATAATGCAGTCCAACCAACCCCCATCACACACACACACACACACACACAAGCAGGGCCTGGAGCGCCTTGGGTTCAAGTGTACGCACTTGAGGGGCACCGTCAGTATCAGCGCACAATTATCTGGTGAATTTGTACACTTTATTACAGGAGTTCCATTGGGCAAATAGTGTCACAACACAGAGACCGGCCCTTCAAAAGCATATTTAGCTAATAAGAGCAAATTAATTAGACTAGAATGAGCTTAGCAGGGGGACACTGGCGGGCAGTGAGCGTGTGTGTTTGATACAACACGGCCATGACATGTTAAATACAACATTAGAGTGACTGAGAAAGAGCACGGGACGCTTTCAGTCCAGAGAATGGATCTTATAAGTTAAAATATATTCTCATTTCTAAGCTTCATATGCGGAGACGACTATAAGTAAACTTTTTAGGTTGATTCCACTCAGTGGTGCTAGCAAAATATTTAAGAAACTCCGACCAACACAAGGATTTTCTCCTCCTCATCAGTGTATCTACAGTAGGTAATGACTATGGAGAAGAAGCCAGTTTCACTGTTATTGGATTAACCAACAGTGTTCAATCTGTGACCAGTGATAGGTTTGAAAAGCTATTTGAAAACGTCTTTATTTTTGCAGTTCCATTTGGTTAAGCTAATGGTGCAGATATTTCACATTTCACCTTTAAACATCAAGTATGGTCCCACACAATCAACATGATCCTAGTGCAGACTGTCTTACATTTACATTACATTTACATTTATGCATTTGGCTGATGCTTTTATCCAAAGCGACTTACATTGCATTACACTATACATTGTATCTGAGTATGTGCAATCCCTGGGATCGAACCCATGACCTTGGCATTGCTAGTGCCACGCTCTAACCACTGAGCTACAGGAAAGTCTTCACCTATAAGTATTATTCATAAAATAAATTATGCAATATTTTCAGTATTTTTCATGTGATTTCAACATTTATAAGAGGTGATTTTATATATACAGTAAATGATCAAATTAAGAGCAAATGCAGTTTTCTCTTGTAATATACAGTTCATTAACTGTTAATGTATACAGTGTGGAATATTAATGTGTAATAATAACTAATGTGGTATTTCACAGTGGCTTCTTGTGGCTCATGCAATCAGAAAAATGCGGAACTATGCTATTTTTATAGTTTGCATTTGGGTTCTGTTTATTGTTGCATTGCACTTTACAACAAAACCTAGTGTTTTCACATTATTTTCAAAACTCTTTGTCAAATGCCAGGCTTTGACATTTGGTATTTGCATTAAAGATTCTATGTGGTTTTTCTGCATCCACAGGGTCTCAGGATCTCTTCCTGATAGGTCTGGAGTTTATGGCCAGTGGGACCTTTGCATAAAACTCTTAACAAACAGAGGTAAAGATGTGATGGTGGGGGACGCTCTGGGCTTTCAGGCTGCCTCCTGCCTCACCTTCATGCTTTATCATGTGAATGTCTGTTAACCCCATCACACAAACACACACACACGCCCATCCGATCTCGCTCGCAGCTACAGTCTTAAATCAAAGTGCGGACACGTGGCTGATGGGTGTTTGACACCGCTGAGCTCTTGTGACTGCTGAGTCAAAGTTGCCGGTCTGGTGTCCTTGTCTTATTCCCTCGTGTACAATCACTTGTTAATCTGTCCGCAGGGCACGGCTGCCCCCCTCATTGCCAGGATGTGCATACTGAACACGGCCTGAACAACTACATGCTCAATGGCATAATTACATGAACACAAATACACTTTAGAAACACCGTTTGATTGCTGCTTTAACATTCTACTATAACCTCATGTTTTGTTGCATGTGGTTTTCTATATTTTGTGGCAGTTGTGGTCTAATGGTTAGAGAGTTGGACTTGTAGCATGAAGGTCGCGGGTTCGAGTCTCAGTACCGGCAGGAAATGTTGGTGGGGGGAGTAAATGAACAGCGTTCTCTTCCACTCTCATTACCCACAACTGAGGTGCCCTTAACCCCCAATCGTGTGTGCGCGCACTTGGATGGGTGAAATGCAGAAAACAAATACCGAGTTTGGGACACCATACTTGGCTACACTTCACTTTCACTTGAATACTGGTTTTTAGTGCTAACTTCTTTTTTAAGAATTTTAAAGTTTACCATCAAACCTTTGTCCACACAGTACTTGCTTTTTACTATACATGTACTGTATTGCAAACGATGGGTACGAGCTGTTCCAAAGGCTGCATTGCTTTACAATGGTTCAAGTGACCCAATTAAGATTTTTTTTTTCCTCCCATGTGACACAGATCGGATTTGACCCACGAACTTGTAACCAGGAAAAAAGCACATGGATTCCAGTATTCTCAGATTGGTTTCAGCCCTCATTCATATGTGGAAATAAATCTGATATGAATCGGATATATGCATGTGCGTCTGCCATGTAAGTGGACAGATCGTATATATTCCTGTCTTTGCGAGTCGTACGTCATTTAAAAAGTGACGGTGGCGAATACCGTCAACTCAGGTGGACACCATTCGCGATCACATGACTCTTTTCAATGGCGCAAAGGAGGACAAAGGCTCAACCCAAAGTTTCATATGCGTCCATTGCAAATCGCGCCATTTTTCCTTTTTGGCCTAAGCTTTTCCGGGCTAGTACAACTACCTTGGGTTGTTTTGCCAAGTGTATAGTGTAAGTGCAGATATCGGATATGGGTCACTTTTAAAAGATGATGTAAGCTGGTCATCAAAAACATTGGATATAGTCAACAAATCGGAATTGGGCATCAAGACCTGCAGTGTAAATGTGGCGTTTATGTGGAGAAATGTAGCGATAAAGCAAGATCCACTTTCTTACCATTTTTCAATCCATCTTGAATGACTTACGATTAATGATCTGGCTCTGCAATGTCATTTAATCAATCCCTCTGACTCAGTGACCTTGACTCATGTTGTAGTGGCTTTGTGAGGGAGCGGGCCTTAGTCTTCTGCATGATTCTGTCTCCAATGAAAGATGTATTGAGCTAAGGCTGTTTCACATGCATACAGTTTTGCTCCTTAAAAGAAATGTGGGACAAAATAATGTCATTGTCTTGTCAAAGCATAAATAATTCAGCCCCTCACTGACACAAAGCTTTCATATTGTAGCGTTCACTCTCAAAAACCCGGAATCACTTTGCCGTTTCTTCTCCTTTATTCATGACAAACTTGCATCGAAACTTTAAATTAATTATGAAAACAAAAAATATATTTAGTTCCTGTCTGAGAATCCCCTGTACCCAAAGAATGCCCTCGGTGCGCCATTCTGTCATAAAATCAAAATGAAAGACAAATGGAAAGACTGAAGGCAGAGCGTGGAGAGTTTCTCTCCAAAACTTAACCTCATCATCTCAAGAACAAAGGTGACGGAACATCAAAACAAGGACGGGGTACATCGTGATGTATTTTTCCACTTGATGAGCAAGTAAGAAAGTATTCTTGTGACTATCAAACATATATATATATATATATATATTTTTTTTTTTTTATTATTGTTATTTTNTTTTTATTATTGTTTTTTTCTGTTCAGTGGGCATGTGCAATCGCAAGTCAGCTGGGAGGAGGGGTGCGAATACATTTTTAATTTGCTCAGCAAGGACGAGAGTTTGCTGCTCAGATGTTTCATACGTCTCAAAGCCAACTTCAGCTGCAGTGTCTCTGAAATCCCACGTGGTCCGAGGAAAACAATCAAAGTGATGAGCAAAATCCGAGCATGCTGTGTGACACCATGAAACTCAGGCACTTTGATGGAGGCAAATGACAGATATTCCCCAACCTTTGTTAGATTTCTGTTAGGATGTAGCACCTGTGATTCAGATGAGGCCTTTTGTAGTCTATCGTGGACACGGAGATATTATGTTACATTGTTACTTTTTCTTAGCACCATAAAATGAATTTTCACTGTTGTGCGTTTGACTGGATCCTCTCTTGTCCATGTTACGCAGTGAATGTGTGTGTAGTCAAGTGAACTTAATATTAGAGTTCTTTCAGTCAAATAAAATGTCTGCTTTACTTGACAAGTGTGTGTTCAGTGAATGTAAGATTGCTGAGTAAAACACAAATCGATAAATACAATGCAGTTTATTATGCATTGTTATTAAATTTAATGTTATTTTTGGAATGTAAGACTGAGAAACTATAGACCAGGAACGTACTGTATGAGTTACATTAGACTTTTTGCTCCATAGGCTTCCATTCAAGTGCATGCAAATACAGGAAACCGGGAAACACAAGAAAGGTTGGTGAACTCTGACCTGCCAATTTACCTTTTTTTTAGGAGTCAAGAAAATGGCATATGAATCATTTTCTCACAATAAATATTTAAGTGTTAGTTTATTTCACTCTTTGTTTAGTACTAGTTTAGATAATAGTATTACTACTAATAATAAAGTTGATAATACTTTATTTTTTATGATGGATTTTCTTAGTTTTAGATTCCTATTTTTAGATCGGAAGTCTGGGTCTGGGACAAGGATGAAACAATTAACATCTATTAAAAAGTAGCAAAAATAATGAAAAGTTTCCAGGGCAGTTTTAATGTAATATATAGAACAAAAAGAAAAAAAACTTAAAGGTCCAGTGTGTAATATTTAGGAGGATCTATTGACAGAAATGCAATACAATATACATAACTATGTTGTCAGTGGTGTATAAAGACCTTACTGAATAATAATGAACCGTTATGTTTTTATTACCTTAAAATGAGCCATTTCTATCTACATTCCACCTTACATGGAAATCGGCATGTTTCTACAGTAGCCCTAAATGGACAAACTGCTCATTGCTTGACTGGCATCTCTTTGTGCTTCAAAAGGGTGGGGTGAGCGGAGGATTGAGCCGTTGGTTGCAATTCGTAATCTCACCACTAGATCCCGCTAAAATTAACACACTAAACCTTTAATGTCTTAATTGACAACCACTGGTGCTTAAAAATTCAAGAAGTTGAAAAAACACCATGAAAAGATGTGTTAACAGACTTTTTAATACATCATAAGCTTATTTGCACAAAAATCGCAGTTGCGGGAAAGAATATTTAAAGGATTAGTCCACTTTTAAATACACTTTTCCTGATAAATTTACTCACCCCCATGTCATCCAAGATATCCATGTCCTTCTTTCGTCAGTCGAAAAGAAATGAAGGTTTTTAAGGAAAACATTCCAGGATTATTCTCCTTATAGTGGATTTCAATGGCTACCAACAGGTTGAAGGTCAAAATTACAGTTTCAGTGCAGCTTCAAGGGCTTTAAACGATACCAGATGAGTAATAAGGGTCTTATCTAGCGAAACGATCGGTCATTTTTGAAAAAAATACAACCATATATGCTTTATTAGCTTTCCTGTAGCTCAGTGGTTAGAGCATGGCACTAGCAATGCCAAGATCATGGGTTCGATCCCAGGGATTGCACATACTCCAATACAAATGTATAGTATAATGCAATGTAAGTCGCTTTGGATAAAAGCGTCTGCCAAATGCATAAATGTAAATGTAAATGTTTATAAACAAAATATCGCCTTGAACGTACTTTCCGCTTCCGCATTCTTCATAACGCTTACGCTGAATGTTCTACGCCTTCCCTATTCTACTTACGGAACGAACGCGGCGCCAGTTTAGTTTTTTTTCCGTAAGATGAATAGGGAAGGCGTAGGACATTCAGCGTAAGCGTTATGAAGAATGCGGAAGCGGAAAGTACGTTCAAGGCGATATTTTGTTTATAAAGCATAAACGGTTGTATTTTTTTTTTAAATGACCGATCGTTTCGCTAGAGAAGACCCTTATTACTCATCTGTTATCGTTTAAAGCCCTTGAAGCTGCACTGAAACTGTAGTTTTTTGACATTCAACCTGTTGGTAGCCATTGAAATCCACTATAAGGAGAATAATCCTGGAATGTTTTTCTCAAAAACCTTCATTTCTTTTCGACTGACGAAAGAAGGACATGGATATCTTGGATGACATGGGGGTGAGTAAATTTATCAGGAAAAGTGTATTTAAAAGTGGACTAATCCTTTAATGCGCCTGAACATTACATTTTTGACGGATGTATTGATAGTTTGTTTATTCTTGTGCTCAGCCAACAGAAAACAAGATCTGATTGCCACAACTCCTGGAAAGAGTAAGGCTACGTCTGAAAACTTAGGCAGCTCACTTGTTGCCTCTCTGCCTTATCAGTCAATGGCTTTGTAGGGTGCGTTTGCGCATGAAGGTAACTCCCGAAACTGATTTCGGACAGACTTCTGAAGCAGCATAACGGTTTAATGATCTACAGCAAAATATAACGAGCTATATTTAACTACAATAGTAATTTCTCTCTTGAAATGACATCATAAGTGGAAAACGTCAGTCAAAAACATACATTTACACACAAACTGATCACCGCAACTTTCAGACACCATCTTTATTTTTTAGCTCAACTATCACAGAATGGAACGACTTTTGGACGCAGCCTAACCCACCGCTGCTCTGAAGCAACACCTGATTTTGGTGAGTTCAAATGGATTCCACTGAAGAAATTGGATTTATTTTTCTTTAGCGGAGGTATTTTGCCATTTTAAAACTCCTTTTATACCCCTATTTTTCCCAGCATGGGGAAGGGAGAGAATTTCAATTGCATTAAAGAAATGGTAATGCGTGTTACTTATTAGGAAAGGTAAAACAGCTGTAACGTTACTTGTGGCCCAACACAGATATGATGTTCGTTAACATTTCTTGCCTTTGCTGGTCTCTTCCTGTGTTCTTATTTAGTATTCCCTCCACTTTCACATGTTTTCCATCCCAGACAACCTGTCTCTCCTGCCCAAGTCAGCTTCAAATAATTAGCCTACAGTAATGTGAAGTCCTGTTCTTGAGCGAGGAGCAACTTGAAAGCAGCAAACATGAATCATGTATAGCTTCATTTTAAACTGCTTTGTAGACAAACACACTTGCAAAGTCAGCTTCTGAAGAGAATGCAAATCCCCGTTCTGCTGCCCTAAGCTCGGTTTTAATGTGCTAAAACGAATGAGGACAGGCCTTCTTAAACAGGTCTTTAAATGTGTCGTTACCTGTCACACGGACCCGATCGTTAAAGGTGAGGTATTTTCTGTTTGCATGCCTTTTTTTAGCCGTTCCTTTGTCATCCTGAAAAATAAATGACGCAGAGAATGATGGAGAATGTTTAAAGATTGAGGGCACTCAAGCAGCAATTAAATTTGACTCTAGGGGAAATTATCTACAAAAATGGGACATGGGCATGGCGTGTGGTCAAATGGCTTTTCCTTGTTCTCTTTCCGTGTACTTCTTGTGTACCACTTTGCCACACAAAAACTTTCTATTTAAAAAAAAAAAAAGCATCCCACCTGACCACTTTGTCAAGCCTCTCACCATGAAGTCCACTGGCCATTGAACAAATTTAATCCTTCCAATGTAGTGCCCTTGTTACACATAATTATGTACTAACATAGTAAACTAGATTTTATATTTTTGGTGGTGCTTGCCATGCTAAAAAATGCTACGGTGTTGCTATATGCAGTTACTAGATGGGTGCTAGGGTGTTGTTGATGGTTGCTTGGATGCCACAATGAAGTTGGATGCCAGGTGGATGTTACAATGTTGTGGGTGGTTGCTAGGTGGTTGCTATGGTGTTGTGGGCAGTTGCTAGGGTGTAACTATGCAGTTGCTTGGTGGATGGTAGGGTGTTGTGGATGGTTGTTAGGATGCAACTATGAGGTTGCAAGGTGGAAGCTACGATTTGAGTGGTTGCTAGGTGAGTGCTATGGTGTTGTGGGTGGTTACTAGAGTGTTGCTTTGCAGTTTCAAGGTGCATGCAAGGATGCTGTGGGTGATTGGCTGCTACAGTGTTGCTATGCAATTGTTAGGTGGATTCTAGGATGTTGTCAGTGATTGCAAGGTGGAAGCTTTGATGTTGTGGGTGGTTGCTAGGGTGTTGCTATGTAGTTCCAAGGTGGATGCTAGGATGTTGTGGGTGGTTGCTATGATTTTGCAATGCAGTCATTAGTTGAATTCTAGAATGTTGTCAGTGATTGCCAGGGTTTTGCTAGGTGGATGCTATGGTGTTGTGGGTGGTAGCTAGGGTGTTGCTATGCAGTTACTAGGTGGACGCTAGGATGTTGGTTGCTACGGTTTTGCTATGTAATTGATAGGTGGATTCTAGGATGTTGTCAGTGATTGCCAGGGTGTTGTTAGGTGGATGCTAGGGTGTTTTGGGTGGTAGCTAGGGTGTTGCTATGCAGTCACTAGGTGGATGCTAGGGTGTTTTTGATGGTTGCTACAATGCCACTATAAAGTTTGATGCTAGGTGGATGCTACAATGTTGTGGGTGGTTGCTATGGTGTTGTGGGCGGTTGCTAGGGTGTCACTATGCAGTTCCAAGGTGGATGCTAGGATGTTGTGGGTGGTTGCTGCAGTTTTGCTATGCAAGTGTTAGGTGGGTTCTAGGATGTAGTCAGTGAATGCCAGGGTGTTGCTAGGTGGATGCTAGGGTGTTGTGGATGGTTGCTAGGGTGTTGCTATGCAGTTCCCAGGTGGATGCTAGGATGTTGTGGGTGGTTGCAACAGTTTTGCTATGCAGTTGTTAGGTGGATTCTAGGATGTTGTCAGTGATTGCCAGGGTGTTGCTTGGGTGTTGTGGATGGTTGCTAGGGCGCTGCTAGTGTTGATATGCGTGTGTGTGACATGAGTGTAGAAATTTAGTAAAATTAGTAGTAGATCATATACATTGTGTATTATTATATTGTCATGCCAAGATATGCTTTGAGACTTTTTTCAATCGCTCATGTCTGTAGCTTAATCAGCACAGAACGAGTTAAACGTTAATACTGAGTTAAAGTGTAATACTTAGTGTTTGGGGTTTGTTTAGATCACCAACCGTGACTTTAATAGTGATGCCTTAGCAAACACCACTAATTAAAATTGCAGTAAAGATATAGTTTAATTAAATGCTGTTGCACAAAACAATATTACTCAGGATGTGCAATGTAATTACACTAACATAACTACTAATGTTGCTGATTTTGTCATATATTTTTATGATGTCCAATAGTTGCTTTGGGAGTTTTGAAAGTGGGCTATGACTATTTAACATGTGAAGGACATTTTTAATTACTATTTTTGTTTTTGGCTCACACAGAAGTGTTTTAACATTTCATGAAGCAAAGTGATTTGGGCAAGATATATCCAACCTTTACAGTATATCACCCTAATAGCCGCCGTTAAATACACAGGAGTATTATGTTGTCAAGGCTGTATTTGGTACTGTAACACAAAACAAAACTGTTTTAGCAATTAAAAGTCAGGAGCTAAATTAACTTCCCTATTTTCCAGAATATCAATAACTGTGCGTGTGCAAGAGTTTGTGCCGATTAGAGTGAGGGCTGTTTTTATAATTGCTTTTCTCCCCGTGGCAGCGAGGGCCCAGAGGGTCAGATCTGAAGAACCGGAGCGGGTTCTCCAGGGGAACCGCACGGGACCTGCAGACGCAGATTAATTGTGTGAGGTTCTGGGGCTTTAATTTGCAGGGGAGGAAATGACTGTGTAACCTAATTAAACACTGACTTGTTTCAAATATCTGTCCAGCTGCAACCCGAACGCGGCGTCGCACAATGTCGCCGCCCGTAATTGCCTTGTATGCAGTAGGAAAGCGAAAGGGTGGGATACAGGGGGGCAACGGGGTGCGGATGACACAGAGAAGAGGGGGGAGAGTCTGATTTCCTCAAGTGATCAATTTAAGGGAAAACTCTGTTGCTCTTAAAGGCAACATCTTTAGCGCAGACGGCAACCATCACTAATTAGGATCTGCATTTATGAATGTACGATCATTGTGCACAGCTGGAAATCTTTTATAGGAACATCCTGGTCTGGGATTATGGGACGCCAAGGATAAAAATGTCTGCAGTAGTGCATCATGGGATACCTGTAATCATGATCAGGTCAAATAATGGCCAACCTTAAATATTAATTTGCATGTTCAAACTTAATGTTTTAACATTTACATTCACAGTTTTAGAGGAACAGTCAAAAAATGAAGAACTAATAATAATTACTATTTATTTACTTACTTTTTCTCAATTGTTTTCTTTGTTAAATCCCTAAAATCTTATTTGTGCTTTCGTCCTGATAAAATTTTTTTAATTATTTTTTTAGGATTTATTCAATAACTACATTAGTTAACATGAACTAACAATGAAAAATACTTATAACGCATTTAATAATCTTAGCTGATGTACATTTCAACATTTTCTAATACATTATCAGAACAATCACGCTAACATTATTTAATGGACCTGAGCGAACATGAATTTTGAATATTTAAAAAGATAGATAAATACTGTAACAAATGTATTGTTCATTGTTAGTTAACCTTAACTAATGGAATCTTATTGTGTAAGTGTTACTGATTTCATTACTCAAATGTATTGCTTGACTAGCACACGTCATATCAACAATTTTATGATTTTCATGGTTGATCATTATGTTCTGTATGGAAAGGAATATGAAACATAACAGCATGTAGATTTGCCACATCATGAGGAACGGCATTTGCAGTGGTAAATGATTTTCATTTGTAAGTGAGTTATTGCTTTAATAGTGATGTTAATGATATATGGCTGATCATACTGAGTGTCTGATTGTGTCTGATTATCCTCTCTGTATCTGTCAGGACGGGAGGTGTGATTCCAGCGTAAGCCCTTTCCTACTGCCTGGCTCAGGGCTTGCCCCCAGCTGGACGCTGGAGACTGGTCCTCTGGGACACGGAAGGGCTCGCTGTTCGAATCCGTATCGATCCGTGATGCTGATGAAAGAACCCACTGGTCACCTTGAGCCCTGCATATCCCGCGGCAGCACTGCAGCCCCCCGTGTCACTTTAGTCAGACCAAGAGGCTCCGGGGCACAAGAGGTGTGTGTGTGTGTGAGAGAGAGAGAGAGAGAGGCAGAGGTGAGGTGGTCCATGAGGAATAATGGTACAACTGTGGTTACTGTTTTAATATTGCATTTTGCAAGAAAATAACTCCCTTCATAAAGTTATATTTGCATCTAAATGTTATTATGTGTTCAAAACCTATGTAACTTTTTCACTTCTGTCCCTCCAGTGAGTTGTTAAACTCTGCTACTGGATCATTGAGTCATTTCATTGAATTAATCTTTCGGAGCAGTTTTGTGAATTAGTTATTCATTGAATGAATCAGATCCAAAAGAATAATTGTCGAATGGACTACTTTTGTGATCTTTTCATCCTTTTTGAGACCTTTTTCCTGTCTCCATTTATTCTAATTGCATGGAATAATCAGTAAAATTATCCTACATTTATCATTCTGTCTTCAAATGAAGAAAGAAAACCATATGTTTTTGACATAATATTGTTATTAATGTTTCAGGACAGAATTTTCAGAAAAAAATACTTTAATCACTATTTTATTTGATTTTCTAAGCAATATTACCCTACTTCAAAATTATTAATTCAGTCTCTTAAATAGCACATTTACATGACAATGCACCAATGGTTAGCATGAAACTATATTTGAGGAATAATAATAAAATAAATAAAATAAAATCTCCCTTCATAAAGTTACACTTTGCATCTAAATTTGTATCATGTTCAAAAACTATATAACTTTTTCTCTTTACTTCGATAATACTTTTATGGTGCTTTTGCATCCTTTTTGAGGCTTAAAAAACTCATTTAGTCTAATTTTCATGGAATAACCTGTAAATTCCTCAAAATGTCTTATTTTGTCTTCCATGGAAGAAAGTAAATCCTACGTGTTTGACAGAATATATAAGGACGTTTTTTTTTCTTATAAAATAGCAAGAAAAATTACAGTAATCACTAATTTATTTGATGCTATTATGAACAATGCAGATAAAAATCCTCTTAAAAAGTTGTACATTTCCATGAGAATGCAATGCCTTAGCATGAAACTCAAGGAATAATGATACAGGATATTGCATTTTGCAAAACCCCAAAAAAGTTTGCAAAGTTATGATAAAGTACAAGCAATATAAGTTACACTTTGCATCTATTTGTGCTGTTGAGAAAAACAAAACGGGTAAAAACCTCAGAGAACCAGAGTAGATCAGAACACCATCAGATCAGTTTTCCCAACGCCACATCTCAAGACAGATCCCTGATCATACGCACCGAGCTGCTCTACGGGGAATATAATTACTTTTTTTCCACCAGTGACGAGTGATTTCCCACCAGTGACGAGTGATTTCCCAGGTTTAAACAGAGGTGCTGGGAGAAACGTGGACGATTGATCAGTGGTGATGCCTCCCATTTGAAGATCACAGACAAGACAAAGAAAAGCTAAGTAGGACGGCGTTGGACGCTCCCAAAACGCAAGGCGGGTTAAGGGGAAAAAAAGAGTATAAATGAAAAGGAACAGAGGGAGAAGGCTTGGGAATTAAGTAAAATATAATTAATGACAGCCGTCTGAAACTTAACTGTATCAGAAATGTGTTTTAATCGTGCAAAAGTACATCAGGAGGTAGTCATATGGCTCAGGGCGAGTGAGGAATTAACTACCAGCACTTGAGTACAGCTGGAATATCTGCCTCCTCCCCGTCATCCCAACTCTGGGAGTTTGTTGTTTGCGGCCTTATGGGAGCGAGACGGAGAGGAAAATACTTAATGTGCTTCCGACTGTTGGCTATAGTCGTGCCTTAAAAGAGGAAGAGATGCCGAGATTGATCTTAGGAGCGCAACATGGGACTCCGGTAGAGGAGTCAACGGCGAGCTATTGGACAGCTGGGAGATCTCCTCTGAGATCACAGACCATATTGAGGTGGAATAAACTCCCGTCTTTGTGCTTTGTCACTATCAGGACCTTGTCCCACAACCTTGAACACATATTCCCTTGGTAAAGTCACCTGGGAAAAATTACAGAGGGAAAGGTTTGTTCTCTATTCCTCTTTTTGTTGGAGCCGAGGTTTAATCTACTACCCAATACTAGAGACTCATTTTTTAATATCTCCCCGGAGCACTGGCGGGTTAAAAGGCTTCCCAAAAATACACCACATGATCAGCAGAAAAAAGATTTCTAGATAACTTTTATGCGTTTTAGATTTGATTTATTGGCCTGAAATGGCCCTTTAAATTGCCATGATAAATTTTGAAAGTGTCACTCACATCCTGTGTATTAATATTAGATTTCCAATAAATGTAGAAATAGTCTTTTTTTTTTGTGCAAATACTTTGCATTAATCTAGTGGAATATTAAGAAAGTGAAATAAATGTAAAGTGATTAATCAAAATTAGATTAGCGTTTTCTAAGGAAATTAGGTAAGCTTAAGATTTAAGGCTTTGTTTCTGGATAAATGAACCGTAGCATGTGTCTTTACAAATTAAGCGTACATTAAGCTAATTGAAGAATTATTATATTTTTATTTATTCATTTAATACATTTTTTATTCTTTTTTGTAACCCTTTCTGAAAAAGTTGTGAGTGGTGCTTTCGTATTCAACACCACAATGAATGACCTTTGTGAGTGGTTGCCAGGGTGTTGCTATGCTGTCGTTAAGTTGTTTTTAGCATGTTGCTATGCAGTTGTTAGGTTGTTTTTAATGGTTGCTAGGTGTTCTGGGCTGTGTTTCTCAAAAGCATTGTAAGACTTAGTAGCTCAACTTAGCTCACATTGCTTTTGAGAAATGCAGTCCAGGTTGGTTGTTTACTAGTCCAAGTCAAAAGAGTCCACACCCAAGTCTCTATGATATTCTGGTCTGATATTCGTGTCGTTTTTTTTCATTTGCCAGGCAAAAATTGTAAGTCTAATCTCCTAAAAACATAACAGCACACTTCAGCTCAACAAAGACACATGGTTTAAGGTCAAATTCATGCCTGTGGCATTGCTTGTTACCCAGAATGCTTTGCGGCTGATGTCAAATCAGAGCCTGTTTGATCCGATTCCTTGCTAGGACTGTAAACATGCATTAAATGGGTTTAGATTGGTATTCGTAGTTGATTGTTAGTAAATATTTCTCTGGCGTATGTGTATTACCGTTGTTGAGTTTTGTAGTCCCAGAAATGTTTGTTGCTTACACACTGTAAAAAATTATTTTCATGATTTATCAGATTTTTTCTTTTGTCACATCAACTTAGATATTTAATGTGGTTCAGATAGCATAATATTTTGAGTTTTTGTTGATCAAACCAATCACCTTCATTGTAATAACTCAAATTTGTAATTTTAATGAACTCAATTTTAAGGCAACTAGGTTACTTGGTACAGTGCAGTGGCCTGCAATCATTTTGTGACTTTGTAATATGACAGTGATATAGACAATATATGTTTATTATAGTATATTTGTTTTATAGTAGTATATGTTTTATGATTATACTTTTATGACATATATAATGATTTTTACCATGTAAAGCACTTTGGTCCATTGTTATGGTGTTGAAAGTCCTATACAAATACATTTTGATTGATTGATTGATTGATTGATTGATATATTTTATTATTATCATTATTATAAAATTAGTATTACTTGTTATACTGTTAATACATTTTTATTATTAGTATTTTATTTTTTTATTTTTTCATTTGAAAGAAGCTTTAATAATGATATTTGCTTTAGCAGGCTTCGGCAAGTATTATGGTATAAATGTTCCGCAAATCTGTTTTAGGACAAAGCAGATCCAAGCATCTATAAGATGCATTGTGAAAAGAGGCGCAAAATGCAACAAATCCCCCCCTCACTGCTAACCGTGATCTTCCTGGCACTCTGAGACAGGGGGCCCCTCCAACCGTCCCAGCTGAGCTTTGCTAATCAGTATGGCGACGAGAGACAAGACTTGGTTAACTCGGCCAATTAGACCCGAGCATTGTTTGTGGCCAGCGACATTTTGTATTCGTGAAAATGTGTGGAGTGCAAAACGTGCCCTGGAGCGACGGAATGATAGTGCCGCGGCTCTAGCCACATGTCAACAAAACACACGCAGGGGCGAAGGGGCCGATCGTGGTTTGAGTGTGTGTGTGTAAGTGAGAGAGAGAGTACAAATGAATATGTGCATGTGCTTTCAGAGAGGATTGTGATTTTTCACAACAATAATTAACATTTTTTTATGTTTTTGAAGAAGTCTCTTCTGCTCACCAAGGCTGCATTTATTTGATAAAAAAATACAGTAAAAACAGTAATATTGTGAAATAAAATGTTTTCTATTTTAATGTATTTTAAAATGTCCTTTATTCCTATGATGTCAGAGTCTTCAGTGTCACATGATCCTTCAGAAATCATTCTAATATGCTGATTTGCTGCCTAATTATGATCAAACATTATTGGTGCTCAAGTATTAAAAATGGTTCTTTAAAATTATCAATGTTAAATTTTGATACTTGTTTTCAGAATTTTTTGATTAATTCAAATTTCAGAACAGCATTTATTTGAAATAGAAATCTTTTGTAACATTATAAATGTCTTTACTGTCACTTTTGATCAATTGAATGTGTCCTTGCTGAATAAAAGTATTAAATTGAAAACTTTTGAATGGTAGTGTATCACAGTTTCCACAAAGAATATTAAGCAGCAAAAACTAATCAAAGTGCCTTATTACTTTAATGAAACATTTAATATATATTAGAAATAATACAGAATCAATTTTATTAATGCTACAAATAGCGATCCACTACGGGAGCAGCGCAGTGATGGCTGAACAGGTGTTTTGCATCATAACTGTTACTAATATTGTGTAATTTAGCATGCTGGAACGCTGTATTGACCAATCAGCATCCAGGACCATTTTATAATCATATGTACGGTGTACTGCCTCTCTTTCCTCTCTCTCTTCCTCTGTCTTTTGTAGGAGCGAGTTAGCGGAGGGGTCTTGGTGGCAGATGGGCAGGAGTATCAGGGATTGACTAATCCCAAATCTGCCGTCTCCTCACCACACCGAAACCAGGGGAGAGGCACGAGCCAGCTGCCACATAGACGCCTTTCATGCTCGTCTGCACACAACAGCTGCAGCAGGCCTGCCTGCTTGCTTCTAAATTATTAAACATCTTTTTAGTTTGTTCCAGATGCAGAGCCCGATGTGCTTATGGAGGCCTTTGTGCATTTTACATACCGTTCCTTTTCCCCTCCTCTCATCAGAATGCTGTTTGTAAAAGTCATTATCCCATCTGTGCCGCCAGTTTGGACAAAACAGCCCAAGACGAATCCAGCTCGTTCCTCCATTCCCGGACAATTTGGGAGTTGAGGATGACGGCGATGATGGAGGGCTGCAGGGGTTTGGTTCTGTCGCCTCTGAACACAGAGGCCACCTGTAAGCCGTCTCGGTCGCTGCTCCGGGGCGGCAACAGGAGTTTTGCAAGTAAGATTTCATCCAGGCGGCTTAAGAAAGAATGAGCCTCTTTCACACACAGGTTGAAATAATCTGCTACTCGTGGAGTCTTTCCCCCAAAGGCAGGCCGGCAATGGCTGGCCTATTATTGCTGTGAATAGGCGCTTGAGTCCTGAATATTCATCAGGGAGATGGAGGGGGCTCCAAAATCCCACCGCACTGATGGTCAGCTAATGTACCAGGACACAGAATGGTAATGTAGATCCAAGAATCCCAGACAGCAACATAGTGTGGCCCAGATCCGGCCCACATCTGGTACATGTGGTTTACACACGGACCAGATGTGGGCCGGATCTGGCCCGACACTATGTTGCTGTCAGGGATGTCACAAAGAGAACTTAAATGCACATTCTTGATCTTTTTGTGCATGATTCACTGTATGTTATTCCAAAGCAATAAAATGTATAACTGCCTCTGAAACAATTTTTCTATATTGATGCCCTCTGTCTTTTAGCACCTGTCACTTTGCATAATCTAATCAATTCCCAACAGATAAAAGTATGAAAGCTTGTTTCCGCCACTAAATAAAAAAAAAAGATAATTGCGATTTTTTGTATATATATATATATATATATCCCAATTCTTTTTTCCTCTCGCAATTGCGAGTTGTAAAGTCAGAATTGCCTCGTATAAAGTCAGAATTGCAATTCTGAGTTTTTTCTCGCAAAATTGTGAGTTTTTATGACACAATTATGACTTTGTAACTTGCGATTCTGACTTTTTTCTCAGAATTGCGAGATGTAAACTATTGCGAGTAACAAAGTCAGAATTGCGAGATATAAACAATTGCGAGTAACAAAGCCGGAATTGCGAGATATAAACTTGCAATTCTGACTTTTTTTCTCAAATGTTTATATATCGCAATTTTGACTTTATAACATGCAATTGTGAATCAAAGTCAGAACTGTGAGATATAAACACAATTGTGAGTTATAAAGTCAGAATTGTGAGATATAAACTCACAATTGAGATATAAAGTCAGAATTGACCCTTCGCAAAGACCCGCCCCCCTTAGTTACTGTTGCTTTGTCCGACAAGCCGTGGCGCTGTCACGCAACACGCAGTGAAAAATACATCGCGGAGCAAAGAGGATACTGATAACACGTCGACAGACAAGACAAAGCAGGTTACTTATGATATTAAACAATGTCCCAGTTTTTAAACAGTGTAGTTTTTTTTAAGAAATTCAAACAATAAAAAACGTTTTGTGGCTCTTTAATGTGTTGTGACCATGGTCGTGATAGATTGCTGTAGCGCCTCAGCTCAAGAGGCTCGTAAACCGACATCTCTTCCTACTAATTCATTTATAGCATCAAATAAACATGAACATGAGAAGAAATGTTGTTTCAAACTCGGAAAGACGTCAATACACACCATTTTTCAAGTTTAAGTCCACCGAGGATAATCTTCTAACTCTTGACTGCTTTGTCGGACAAAATAGCGGATTCGGCGTTCTGATTGGTTAGATCGCTTGTCAATCAAACTCCCAGCGAAGGGTCAATTGTGAGATATAAACACACTTGTGAGTTATAAAGTCAGAATTGTGAGATATATACTCACAATTGAGTTATAAAGTCAGAATTGTGAGATATAAACTCACAATTGAGTTATAAAGTCAAAATTGTGAGATATAAACTCACAATTGAATTATAAATTCAGAATTGTGAGTTCTGTCAGGACCACTATCGTCAAATATGATAGATAATGCATAGAGTTTGTATTGGCGGTATGGTTCTGTTCTGGGCAAGAACTCCCTGCGCATCCATGCAGCCTAGCATGGATAAGCGCAGGGAGAGCAGCAATAAACCCCCTAGGGTAAACAGAACAGGACCAACATATGCAGATATCATTAAATGTCATAATTTAAGGGAGACATATTTTGAGAATTAGTCTGATTAGGGGAATAATAAGGCCAATCCTGACTGAAGAGAGGAGGAGCTGGGGATGGAGGAGGGTAATTTGCTCCTGAGAATGCAATAGCTGCTGATAATACTGAGGAGCTTATATATAGATGCCGTGATAGGCGTCGTATTCCTATAGGTAGACGCAAGTCACCTGGGAGTCAGCTGATGCAAGCTTGACTGACGTGACCTGCCAGAACTGACGCTAACGCTAGATTTATAAAATCAGAATTGTGACATATAAACACAACTGTGAGTTATAAAGTCAGAATTGCGAGGTATAAACACAATTCTGAGAAAAAAAGTATTTTTTCCTTCACAATTGGACATTATATCACGCAATTCTGACTTTATAACTCGCCATTCTGACTTTATATCATACAATTCTGATATTTCGCAATTCTGAGAAAAAATAAAAAAGGTAATTGCGACTTTTTATATTTCATAGCGGAAACAAGCTTCCATATAAAAGTCCTATTTTTTTCAAAATTTCTTGTTTCACCTTCACATTAAGGATTGCAAATGCCAATTCATGTAGAACTTGCTCTGCAATTAAGTTATGATTATGTTTACATTTTTTTCCAGTTGTTTTTTTGACATACATTTTGTATTTTATTTATTTATTTTTCATTTAGAAAACCAAACAAAATGGACTAGGGAAAGATGGCGAGGAAGACAAAAGCAATGTTTTGAGTGATTTGGCATGAGTTTGCTGCATCCGGGCTGCTGGATTGAAGTTAATAAGCGTGCGAGAGGCCCGACGAGAGAACTTACCGTCTCCCCCCATCCAGGCTGGATCTCCAGATGAGTCCTCCACAGCCCACACACACCAGAGACAAATCTGGAAACTCCACTGGAGCCACTGCACCTGTTGTTTTCAGGAGTCGGAGAAAGACAGACACTCATGCTCAGAGACCGTATGGAAGGATGAGAACAGGCAATGTGTTTTGTTGTTAAAGCCAAAAAAAAGCATTTTGGTTAAAATATTTAGTCATCAAGAATACTTAAAAGTCCCACTTAGAACCAAAATAGGTAGTAAAAAAATAAAAATAAAATAAATGTCAACAATAAATCAGAACTGACTCAAAATGTTAGGGTTGGTAAGATTTTTTGATGTTTTTGAAAGAAGTCTCTTTGCTGCATTTATTTGTTCAGTAAAAACAGTAATATTGTGAAATATTATTACAACTTAAAATAACTGCTTTTCGTTTTATTATATTGTAAGATGTAATTTATTCCTGTGATCAAAGCTGAATTTTCAGCATCATTACTCCAGTCTTCAATGTCACATGATCCTTCAGAAATCATTCTGATATGCTGCTCAAGAAACATTTATTATTATCATCAATGTTAAACAGTTGTGCTGCTTAATGTTTTTGTGGAAACTGCAAAACAGTTGATGGATAGAAAGTAAAAAAATAAATAAAAACATTTATTTGAAATAGAAATATTTTGTAGAAATAGAATATTTTGTAACATTACACATTTTTAATGTCACTTTTTATCAATTTAATGCATTTTTTTCTGAATAAAAGTATTAATTTCCTTTAAAAACAAAAAAACTGACGTTTGACCCCAACCTTTTGAACGCTAGAGTATCTTTCATCCAATTTTGGGGGGGGGGCTGGTGTCACAAATGCATCATTCTTTCTGCTCAATTCAAGGTGGATAAAATTAAATTCTGCTAGACATTTTTCTGATTGAATTTCCTGTTTTAATCAGAAGTGAAATGTTGTTAAATCTATAATGTAATATTATAATCATCATTCTTTGCTGAACCTACAGTACGATGCTGCAAAGAACCATGTAAGATTGATTGAGTGGTAATGTTTGTCTTCTAGGTTATAAAAACCAGCTAAAGAGAACTGCCTGCAGTAAGAGACACTAAACTATTTAGACATTCTCGAGCCGGAACAGTTCAGCAGCATTTAATAATGTAATGAAGAGCAGACTCCCGTCACGTTTTCGCCAGGTTTCGCCTCATCACTTCCTGCCCACAGATGGTGCCACACTCATTCTTCTAACGTCTCTCTCGCTTTGCCTGGCATGAGCAGCTTGCACTTCACAATTAGGCTGTGCTACTTTGCAGAAAAAAGGTCACGTAATAGTAAAATGTATGCTAAAACTGCCCTGATTCTGACACGCATCTCGTTACGATGGACTTTAAATAGCATTTCCTGAGGATGCATGATAAATTGTCAATAATTGACCTCAGAGCTGCAACTTAGAAGCAAAACTTGGACTGTAATTTATGAGACGGGGATGGCGTACGGATGAACAGTATCTGTGGTTTGCGTCCACAGACACTGACCTTTAAATCTGCTGTTGATAAATGCACTTTCCCTCTCAAAAAGTAAAAAGTCACGCCCTGAGTTACCAGGCATCTACTGGCTGCTGCTTTAGCCTGGATCTTTGAATATTCATCAGGCTCCTAAGAGGAGCTGAATGAGATCCGTAGAGCTCTTAGTAGGGAAACCCTCGGCTCGAACTGCCTTAACGCTCTGTGCTGAACCGGAGCTGACGGGTTAATCAATGCCGTGATCAATTTGGAATGTACAAATTGTTTTATTTGAATGGAAAATGCAAACTGTTGTTTCTCAAGTCCTGATTAATTGACCCACATATTGAATGCTGCTTGGGAATGCCCAAAGCTCTGAGCAGACTGTATTGGTACAAATTTTATAATAAGGTTATGTTATATTGTAAATTAACCAAGACGCAATGCTCAGAAGGGCTGTTATTGGAAATGAATAACTGAGAAAGTGAAAAGGGTTACATTAACTTAAAATTCTAATGTTTAATCATGAGAGTTGAGCTTAAATTTTTTCATTGTTTGGTACATTTATTGTGAAGTTTCAGGAAACCACTGTTGACCTAGAATTACTTCAGCTTCTGTGTGTTTTTGTATTATTATTCCCTCAACATTGTTATTGCAGTCAGTGTTGTGTACAGCAGGTTCAATCGTGATAATGCAATAGGATTCAGCCACACGTTAATTAGCTGAGAACGACCCAAGAGAGCCAAACTGGATATGCTATTACTGAGAGAAATACAGGAACACTCAAAGACAAATTATACAGTGCTTGATAAATTAACTAATGCCTCTCTGATTAAAAGCCTGAAATGCAATCTAATTTTTTTTCTCTTCAAATTACCAATTTGTCAGAACAAATGAATCCAATATGCCTTCCGTTTCCGTTTGCTGAATACAACCTACAACTAATTCCACATGACAAAAATTCTCACCTTCCCATCCAGCATTCATGTGCTTTTTTCATTAGAGTTTGGCTTTATTGCATGCAATTTATCAAACCGATACACCTCTGGAAGCGAGCTGGGCTCAATGTGTAAGTGCGAGTGTTAAACTAATCATTTCAAAATGCTATTATAATTTATATGTATGAGTTATTCATCCATTTATCTGTTTATATGAATGCATTTTTATTTATTGTTGTTATAAATACATTGCGGAATGCATAAGTCAGATGATTTGTTTGACTTTTTTCTAGTTTAATATAGAAATGTTCATTGCAAATTGTGTTAGCACATTAAGTTTGAGTGACAAGCACATGCAATATTATTTTTATATGAATGTAAAATAAGCAATGCATGCTGGGTGTCCCTTTGCTTGCTTTAGGCTGACATGCACAAAACAAAGGCATGTTCTCCAGAATGATGTTTTGTAGCTCATCTTGAGCCAGGAAAAGTAAAAGTACGTTTGCACGGTGGATTTGTGAAATCATCATAATCTTGCTGTGTTTTTATGTTCTGTAACATTCTGCCTAGTTTGAAGTTAAAACGAAGGGAAAAATTCCCATAAAAGTCTCTTTTGGACCCCAAAGTACACTGCATTATACTTCTTTTTGTATACGACAGATTCAAATTTTGTCAAACATCTGTGATGATCAAGTTATCCTCTTGAGACGGTTACTAACCCTAAACTGAAGTGTTAATTCAGATCTTCAGGTCATGCATTACTAAGAGCAATTTCTTCTCTAACTCTTTTCTCACACATTTTTAATGTTGGGCACTTGCTAATTTGCCATGTATAAATACATTTTCATACAGCGTAGTGTCTGAATTTCAATCTGCACCTCCGGCTTGGGTTAATTAAACAAGCCAGGTTGAAACCACATCTGTCCTTCTGTTAGATCAGTGAGGTGGGACGTATAGCTTCTCAGTTTCTGTCTCTCTCGTGGATTTTGGGTCTTTACTTTTCCTATAAAATCTTTCCAGCACAATGGAAATTAAAGAGGTCATGTGTGATGTCAACATACGTGTGTGTGTGTCTCCATGTGTGCCGATATGAGGATTCACACCATGCCAGTTGCATCCGAGACGTGAAGATTTCCTGCAAATGAGACAACAGCAGTAAATTCATTTTTATTCAAATGACTGTCATCGAACATCAGCACTCCTCCCGTAAACACTTCACCGCAGACGGTGTGACGACCGACCGGCATCATCTGTCATTACGCTGTTAATTCATTAACATGTCACCTCCTGTTTGAGACGATGCAGTAGTTCGCCTCTGAATAATTACAGAAAGCGATGACAAACCTACATCACACACACACACACACATCGATTAAAAACACACTTCCGGCAAGAACTCTGACACTTCTAATCAGTCTGAAGGCTTCTTGTCTATTTCTACAGAAAAAAAAAGAAGAAAAAACTTTGTTTTGCTTCAGAGCATTGTTAAATCAGTAAAACGAATTATTCAATGACTGAGGTCTAAGATGTTTTTCAATAAGAGCATGTACTGTAAGTGTGTGTGGGTTTGTTTAACAAAAGAAAAAAGTCTTAAGTTTATGTCATTGTAAAACCTCTGTGTGTGTTTATATGATTTATGAGGACACAAATTTGTATAATGACATGGGTTGTACACTGGTATTACTGGACATTTCCTAAGTTTGTAATTAAAATGGCTCGAAAAACATGTTTTATTAAAAATTCAGAAAGTTTTCTGTGATGGGTAGGTTTAGGGGTAGGGGGAGAGAATATATAGTTTTTACAATATGAAAATTATTACCCCTATGGAATGTCATCATGATGGGTGCACCATGTGTGTGTAATTTTACATACATTTTCACATGATATATTTATTTAGTGCTGTCAAATGATTAATCGTGATTAATAGCATCCAAAATAAGTTTGTGTTTACAAATATATATGTGTGTACTGATGTATATTTATTATGCATCTATAAAATAAATACACGCATGTATATATTTAACAAAAATATATTATATTTATATATAAAATATAGTTATAAATAATATAAATATACGTGTGTGTAAATATATATGTAAATATTTCTTAAATACATCCATAATAAATATACACAGTACACACACATATATATTATGCAAACACAAACTTTTATTTTGGTCATGATTAATCATTTGACAGCACTAAATATATTTTATTCAACCAAAATAAGTATTTAATATAATTGGATGATCCTGACTACATTAGGTTACCCAAGACCATATGATCTTTCTCTGGTTTTCTTTCATCTACTTTGTTTTTGTGTCTTTTTCTCTATCTATTTATTTATTTATTGTTCTCTGTTTGTTTCTTTTTTCTCCTCCCATGGGGGAGTGGCACACCACATGCAGCCCTCTTGACTACATTCAGTCGGATTCCCCACAATCCTTTGGAAATGTGTTTGGCATTCCAGCTCTGGGTATAAGTGGCTGAAGGCCGCCATCTCACCGCATCCAATACCTGAACACAACCCAGTTCATCCCAATGTCCCCGCTCTCTTTGCTCTGTAAGAGCCTTGATTAAGTAGGTAAGTGGCCGAGCACTAAGACACATTTGTCTCTCTTTCCAGCACCCTGCCTTTGATGCTGGTTTAATTCTAATGGCCCAACACATCCAATCCGGTTATGGATTTCAGGCCGCTGGAGCATGGAGAGGCGGCATGTCCATCTTTAATCCCGATCAGACGTGCTTGACTCGGGATGTGAAGCCGGCCCACTGGTACTGCATGGGATTGCTGATAAAGGATAATTCCGGTACTGTTTGTATAGGACACATGGAGCGACTCAACGTCAATCAGACTGGGACCCTCGACTGAAGCTTTCTAGAGCTCAAATTGTGCCAGAAACATTCAATGTACTTCAGTCACACACACACTCATCATTCCTTTCATACCAGCATGCATGTCTGTGGCTCTTCCAGCCTTAACGGAATAAATGGAAGACTATTGTTTCTGTAGATTACAGGCTAATCCCATTTAGGATGGTCGAAGCAGTACAATAGTGCTTTTTTAAAATGTCAAAATAACAAAAAAGCAGCTAAAAGTGCATTTTTGATTCAACATTTAGACTATTGTTTTTGTGCACATTGAAGATGATCATATTCATATTCGCATCTCCTGATGACAAATAGGTCACCGACATTAACAAATAATACAACAAATGTATTGCTTATCATTTTTCATGTTAGTTAAATACATTAACTAATGTTAACACTGCCAAAAAAAAAAATTCTTACTTAGAGTTTTTGTCTTGTTTCTAGTCCAAATATCAAAAAAAAAAAATTTAATCAAGAAGCATTTTTTAGACAAGTAAAAATGTATCTTCTTTTCAGAAAAAAATAAGTCAAAATTAAGTGAGTTTTTCCTTAAAACAAGCAAAATAATCTTATTTCCAAACAAAAAACAAGATTATTTTGTTTACCCTATTGGCAGATTATTTTGCTTGTTTTAAGGAAAAACTTAATTTTGACGCGTTTTTTCTGAAAACAAGACAATAATTTTTACTTGTCTAGAAAATGCTTCTTGATTTAAGAATTTTTAGATGTTTGGACTGGAAACAAGACTAAAAATCTAAGAACATTTTTTTTTGCAGTGAACAAACGAGACATATTTGTAAAGTCTTCCCATTTAGATTATAAAAATATTCCAGATTTATTCTTTCTCGGTCAAAAAAAATTTCTTGGCAATATTGTTTTACAGTAACTGGAAACGAGTTTGTTAGATTTTTACAAAAGACCTATATTTCCCGTGTCCTCGGTATCACTCCCATCCTGTCTTTTGCAAAACTGACAAAAGACACTTCCTAATGATATCATCCTCCAGGAAGTGACATCATTTTGGTGGCAAAACAACAGCACAAACATTGACATTAGAAATGGATTTGATGAACTCTGTGATGTTTTGATACCGACTTTACGAAGCACTAACTTCAGCTCAGTGCCAGTGAGAGTCGGTCACACACAGCTTGTCACGTCCTCCCCGGGCCGCCCATACCTGTCAAGGTAAGTTTAATGTCACGGAATCAAAAAGTTTCCATCCTCTTCCGCCCAGCTCCCCTCCGTCCTGTTGTAAAGAGAGAGTCACAGAAGACTGACAACTCAAAGTGACAGTTTGTGAATGTTTGGGGCAGGTCAGTGAATCATGCGGAGAGTGCTGCTGGACTCCATGATGTGAGAGGATGAAGGTGTCGTCTACCTCCCTGCCATGTAATCGCTCCCCGCTCGCTAATGTTCACAGGCGCCGCACGGCTCCTGCATGCTGCGGAGAGACGCTTCGCTCGCCGGACCAACCGACTCTCATCTGCTCTGTGCTAATTAAGTGAATGTGGTCGCTGTGATCGCGCCCAAACTCACAGCGAGACGAGATCTCCTGACTTACCAAAGTAACTCCTTCAAAAGAAACAACATGTGAGGAAGAGAAACCTGAAAGAAAAAACACAAATGAGATCTTTAAGTTGACTAATTTAAGACATTAACAAAAGTGTAAACGTGTCAATGTTGATCCTTAAAGTCACCGTGAAATTCTTACTTTTTGTGTGTGTATTATTGCAGTATGACTTGTTCATGCACATCATTATTTTTTTTTATTAATGTGTCCTCATAACCTTTGATCAAAATAACTTCCCCTCCCTCTTGCAGCGATATCTCTTCTCTTCTCTGATGATGTGTGTGCTGGCACAAGGGCGGGGCAACCTGTCAATCAAACGAGATCGACCAATAGCAAACCACAACCTTCCAACAATCCAGTCAATTCCCCACAGACAAAAGAAGCTGTTTCACTTGTATATAGATCACAATAGGGTAAAAAAGACTATCGCAACTTCCGTTTCATGCCGACTTTACGTAATAATTGAGAACTCCATTAAAGATCCGGAGCTATGAAACAGGAACCTATGAGCAATATAATTTTCCTAAGGAAATTATAGGGACAATGCTGATTCTTAAGAGACAGACAGTAATTGAGAATGTAATTAAGTATCCTAAACTATTAAAGAGTAACCAATGAGCAATAAAAAAGAGAAGAGCACACAAACTGTGCAAGAAAAATCAAGTGAGATCCTTTATTTTGTAGTTGTTTCTTCTTGACAGCAATGAGAGCGTGATTCCCCAGGAGAAACATCTGCAACAAAGTTGATACTTGATAAAATATCTGAACTTGATAAACTGATCAGAACTGCAACTGAAAGAGCAACTTCTGAGCAATAACATTTTCTGCAACACTTTAATTTGATGGTCCACTTTAAATATTCTGCTAACTTTGCAGCTACATGTCAACTAACTCTCATTAGAGTATTAGTAGACTGCTTAATATTTGCTAACACTTTATTTTGATGCTCCCCAACAGACATTCTACTGACTTTAAGTAACTTTGCAACATGTCAACATATCTACTATCCAGAACCCTAATCTAACAGTCTACTAATACTCTAATGAGAGTTAGTTGAGATGTAGTTGCAAAGTTACTTATACTGTAGTTAGTAGAATGTCTAAAGTGGACCATCGAAATAACGTGTAACCAAATTTTATTTTTGTTAACTCTCAGATGTTTCTCCTTAAAGGGTTAGTTCACCCAAAAATGTAATAAATTGTCATCATTTACTCACCCTCATCTCGCACCAAACCCATAAAACTGTCGTTCATCTTTGGAACACAAATTACGATTTTTTAAATGAAATCTGAGCAATTTCTGTCCCTCCGTTGACAGCTACGCAACTACCACTTTGATGCTTCTAAAAGTTCATAAAGAAATCGTAAAACTAATCCATATGAATTAAGCAGTTTAATCCAAAGAGACTAAATTTTCTGAAGAGACTAAATCGCTTTATATGATGAACAGATTGAATTTGGGCTTTTATTCACATATAAACATTTATCAGCGAACAAACAGAAGCCCAACCAAACCTGCTTGATGCGTGAGAACAAACCTCATTGGTTCTTGAGGAAGGTCAAACCTCATTGGTTCTCGCATGTCAAGCAAACTCGGTTGAGCTTCTGTTTAGCACAACTGATGTGTGAGTTGATGAATGTTTATGAATAAAAGCCTAAATTCAATCTGTTCATCATATAAAGCGATCGAGTCACTTCAGAAAATTGTTGTCAGTTGTCAATTCACTTCAGTGATTTGAACTGCTCGATTCATATGGGTTAGTTTTACGATCTCTTTATGAACTTTTTGTAGCATTAAAATGGTAGTTGCGCAAACTGTCAATGGAGGGAAAGAAATCGCTCAGATTTCATTCAATTACCTCCATTGTGTTCTAAAGATGAACGAAAGTCTTACAGGTTTGGAACGACATGAAGGTGAATAATTGATGACAGAATTTTCATTTTTGGGTGAACTATACAAATCCAAATGAGACATTTGTTGATATACAGTAAGAGTATAGAGCTATATACACTATCATTAAAAAGCTTGGGGTCAGTAAGATTTTTTAATGTTTTTGAAAGAAGTCTCTTCAGCTCACCAAGGCTGCATTTATTTGATCAAAATACAGTAACAAGAGTAAAATAAAGAAATATTATTACATTTAAAATAACTGTATGTTGTAAAATGTAATTTATTCCTGTGATCAAAGCTGAATTTTCAGCATCATACCCCAGTCTTCAGTGTCACATGATCCTTCAGAAATCATTCTAATATGCTGGTTTGTTGCTCAAGAATCATTACAAACTATGAAAACTACTTTTAAACTGTAGTGTACACAGTATCATATGTTTGAGTTCATATTAAGATTTGATGTGTAAATATGCAGTTTGTGACACTTAAATCTGTTCTGAAACTCCATTTGGCTCCATTTGATCTCATTGCTTTCTAGCTACTTAAAGAAATCTCATTCATTTTTTCTCATACAAAATGTTTAGACAGAATCGAAGATTTGTGCAAAGATTCTGAGCTGAACTTGACAGCGGATGTACTGTGGTGACCATCCATCTGACAGGCTGTAGCTCTGCCCGCCGGCCACACCAGTGCACATGACACATGAATAGGTAATTTTACCTTTGCGTTACCAGGGTCGTGACCTATGACCTCGGAGGTCTCTGCTGTCAGTGTCGGGATCAGTTTCACCCCTTCTCTCTCTCGCCCTGTCAGACGCTTCAAAAGTCAGCGACAACATCCTCCTCACCACCCCTGCGGCTCTAAACACACACTCACACACACACACACACACACAAACAGAAGCTGCCAGAGACTGAAGCAGAAAGAGTGAAAGAGAAAAAGCAAAGATGGTGACCTTCCTGCTTCATGGCAGTAGCTCAGTCCCAAGAGCAGTCGAGGGATCTTTTGATATTTCAAAAAGTGTCATGTCTTTCCTCCCTCTTTTTTTTCCCTCAGACTTTCTCCTTTTTTTCCTTATTGTTACACACTGATATGTCACATTGTTGTTGAAATGAAATGCAACACTTCCCGGGGTTGTGATTTCCTTGTTTGTGGGAAACCCAGTAGTGTCACCTGTACAGCTGACAAGTTTAGTTTTTAGCTCAGAGTCTCTCTGCCGTTCACCGGAGCCGGAAACTTTGATGGCGAGAGGTGCGGGAGTCCAGAGAGGCCAACGCCTGTTCTGTTTTCGTCCGCTCGGGTTTTATGTGCATTTACAAGCTCTGGACTCGTACAGGTGAAGAGCTGCTTACCAGAGCGTTCAGCTGTTTCTTTCTTTCCCGGCAATTTAAGCAATAACTCACAGAGTCTCATCTCAGCCTCAAAGAATGCTCTTTTTACAGTACGATATAATATACAGTAGCTCATATATTATTTCTCACACGCACATTAAATAAGTAAACGTTTTCTTTAACTAAAGATGATAAAAGTAATATTTCCATCTCATTCATTTACCTGTAACACCATATCCAAAACAAAATCACTTAAAACAATGAAATGTGTATAAGATCGCTTCAGGACATGTTTATATTATATGTGTATCTATTACATCAATATCTCATTCATTATTTTAGTTTTATTTTTTCAAAATATTGTTTAATTATTTTAATATTTATTGTTTATTTTTTGTATTTTTACTGATATATTTATATTTGTCTTGAGCATATTATTTTGTTCATTTCATATTATTAAATAATATTTGTTTATTTATTTTCATTTAATTATTATTAATTAAATATTCATTTTATAATTATTATTTTATAGTTAATATTAATTATTAATTGTAATGATTATAATTAATTATTTTTTATTATTAAATCATTTTCCAAACTGCTTGCATATGTAGTCACAGTATTATTATTATTATTATTATTATTAATATTAATACATTTTCCAAAATGCTTGTTGGGTCACAGTGTTATTAATATTATTTGCATTTTTATATTCAGATTTTATCTTTCATTTACATTTACATTGCTTGCTCTTTATGCAATTGATAATAATAGTTTAAAAAGTGTACATTACTATCCAATCCAAAGATGCAGCTTGATAAAATAAGTTTGGATATGTGCTTTTTATAAATTGAACCGATGAAGGAATGGTCAGTAATTATACAATTTCAAGATGTCAAAAGAAAACTGTGCTGTTTTACATGCATCTACGGTTTCAGTGTCAAGCATTAAACTGCTTTAAAGAGAAAGAACTGAAGAGGAGAACATTATTACCACTGATCGACTAGTCCATCTGTAGTGGTGGATATATAAATATAAGAAGTTCACATAATCACTTCACAACAGAGGTTTTTAAACCACAGCACAATTTAAACAGCTCTCTATTGGAAGACCATGTTAAATAGAAAGAATTCACATTTGAAGCATGTGCGGCTCTTTTAAATGGCTGAATCTAACATCCTTTGAAATGTGTAACCAAGATGACATCCAGCTCTGTCTTTCTTTGTCATTTTCACTTTGATTTCTTTGCCTTTTTTCTTTCTCTCTTTGGATAATGAATGACCAGCGGTGTCCCATCTCATGCAGAAATCATGTTCCATCATCCCGAGCTTTTCCCAGCTCAAGAAGGAAAACATGATTTTAGAAAAGTCTGACAATATAGCTAATATAAAATTTTTTCCTGGTCCACTTGACTATCGATGTTTAGATCGCGCAAATAGGTTTTACATGTTTTTAGTATGATTCTTTAAGAATGTAAGGATTTTTAAAAGAGAGAAAGAGAGGTACGTCGCTTTGAAAGTCTGTTTGCATGGTTAAAATGTATAGTGCGCTCTAAAATGCTGGGTTAAAAACAAGTTGGGCTGAAAATGGACAAACCCAGCAATTGGGTTGTTTTAACCCAGTGGTTGGGTTAAATGTTTGACCCAACCTGCTGGGTATTTTTATTTAACTCAACTATTGTTTAAAAATTACTATATGGCCGTCTTAAAATCAATCCAAAGTATGCCTGAAGTTAAAAATCAGACACATAATTACTAAAGGCAACAATAATAAGCAAAAGGTGAACATTAAAGAAATGTTTATTGTTTAATTATTATTAATTAAACTTATTAATAAATGTTCATTTATTAAACATATTTCCAGCATGCTTTGGGTTCATTTTAAGCAAGCAATACAGTAATTTTTAAACAATAGTTGAGTTAAATAAAACTACCCAGAAGGTTGGGCAAACATTTAACCCAACTACTGGGTTAAAACAACCCAATCACTGTGTTTGTCCATTTACCCAACTTGGGTTGTTTTTAACCCAGCATTTTTTTTTTTAGAGTGTAAAGACTTTAAAATGCAAAATCTTTTTCTTTTAAAAATCCAAATCATTGAGGGTTTAAGAGCAGAAATTGATTGAATGTTTAAGACTGTCAGCATGCATTTAAGTATTAATTTGCTTCCTTGATTGATTGATTGATTTATAGATTGAATGTTGATGATAAAGTCTACCTTTTGGCAAATGGAAAATCTCTTGAAGTTTATATGATCAATTAAAAGAAACATTGCAGCTGACAAAATAAAGCAAAAATGAGATGAGAAAGCTTAAAAAAAAATGGCACATGCAAATCAAAAATAAACTGCATAGATCTTCATAATTCAGCTCTTGGAGTAAGAAACCTAATTAAAACAGGTCCTGTGATTAGATTTCTCTTAACCAGATAAAGTGCTATCAGTGATTAACCTCAGCTCTAAACGAACTAATTTGAGAGTGTTTACTCTGCTGTCACAGTGCTGATATGTGTCTGCAATGTTTGAGGGAAATCATTACTGATACTGTAAAAAGTATGAATTTATGTGTAGTTTCTCCATTTGAACATTTCTCTTCTTCACAGTCTTTGTCTTGAGCTCTCAACTCAGCAGTGCTGATGATATCTGTGGCATTAGAGCGCCACCATCTGGTCATCTGCAGCACTGCAGCCACCGCCGGCCTTTTCTTCTAGGTAATGCACAGATTATTGAGTCTATTTGCTTAGCAAAACAGCCAATATGTTAAAATCACCGCATACCGTTCTGCAAGGATGTTTGGGGGTGGGGGGCTGTTAAGGATGGAACGAAAAACAATAGCCTGTGTTTCGTTTCTTGTCACCTCTCGTTTAAAACACTCAGGGCTTGGATGCCTTGATATCCATCATAATGCAACTTTAATGGAGGAGGCCTGGCCTGCTGCTGCCAGAGTCACAGTGGTTGCTGGGGGCTAAAGAGCCCAAATGAGGGGCCTGTCGTGGGGCTTTACCTCCAGAGCGGGGCATTGGCTATGCGCAGAAATAAGCGTGCCAATCGATCGCGGCAGTAGGTTGATGGGCGCGTGTCGTTTTGATGGATATGACTGTACCGAGAGGGGAGGTGTGGTGTGTATATATATAAAAAATAGAAGCCCAGATTGCTTGACGATGGACCTGAAAAGATTTTCAGCGAAACGCAGAGAGTCAGAGAGAGAGAGTGGCAGCTGTGGTCGGCCCTCTACAGGGCGGCAACGGCTGCCTTGATTTATAGTTCCATCTGCTCACCGCGGTAAAGACAAGCTTCCCCCCCATTTGGTTAAAATGAAATGGACCTCAGAGAGCAGCCCTGCACATTTCAGAAAATGTGAAACTTTTTTGTTTTTTTTCACAGGCGTCTTTAAACAATGGGGTGGTCCGTGCCGGAAACAACGGACAGTAAAACGAGAGGTTAACTTGAGATGAAAAGAATACAGTAGGATAAACTGTTCTAGGCTATTGTTGTTCTTTTTTTTATCATCTTTTTTTTTTTTTAAATCAAAGACGAGGAAAGATGACAGTTTATGACAAAACCTTGAAAGATGAAAACGGCGACTTTATGGCTAATTTCCCCGGGAAATAGATGAAGGCTGGGAACGGGTTCGGTTCTCTCTCGGCGTAAATCTCTGCCGTGCCACCCGTGACCCCTGGCCTTGACCTCTGCTTCTGGAGTCGTGCAGACACTTCCTGTGGTGCAGTTTGGGCCGGCGAACACCGCAGCCATCCTTTCAATCCGCTCTCAGGAAATTCCCGCTGCCAGAAGTGTTTCCTGAATGTGAGAAAATCATTTTTCAACCTTTTTAAAAAGCTTGGCCTTGAACATCAATGTTAATAATAAATAAAGCACCACATACTACTAACTACTAATAGTTCAATAATTTTTTTAATGATAAAATAAATATAAAATATATAAAAATATAAATTAATTTTTTTATATATATATATATATACACACAGTAT